>OZ037769.1:3205928-3805928 GCA_964035545.1 Bugula neritina
GAGGGGAGAGGGGGGGGAGGAGAGAGGGGGAGAGGGGGGGAGGGGAGAAGGGGAGAGGGGGAGAGGGAGAGAGGGAGAGAGGGAGAGGGAGAGAGAGGGAGAGAGGGATAAAGGTGTACATAAACCATTGAAGCTATTTAGCTAAATGCTTTTCATAGCTTGTTCTCTGAAAGGTTTTATAGCAATAATACAATAATACTGTAATACTATAATACTATAATACAGTAATACAATAATACAATAATGCAATAATACAATAATACTAAAATACAATAATACTATAATACAATAATACAATAATACTAAAATACAATAATACTATAATACAATAATACTGTAATACTATAATACAACAAAAGTCTTACGTCAGTCGAAAAAATAGACATATAATATGAAACTGAGAGCTCCTAATTTCTGCAGCCAGCTATTTTGGTCAAACCAAAAAAGATTAGTAAACAAGCTCTCTATTAGATTGTTTCACAGTTGCCTGGCTTTACTTTGTCTGTATTTTTTATTGTATTGAATAAAATACATTTTATTGTTTATAGAAAAAGCAAATAAAGTAATTGACAAAGAATGCAAGCTCTATGTCATGGAGTTACAAACTCAAATGTTAAAGTGAAAATACCAAGTAAATGCAAGCACAAAGAGAAACTGCCATGACTTGTAGTTTCTTGCACCAAGCGCATCACACTGATTGGAAAAGTACGTTATGATAGGACTGGACATCTTGATACGGTATTTTACCCCAGATTTGCCAAAGTCAGAATTCCCATTGACTAACAGCAGTATCAATTTATTATTGAAAGTTATTTATATTATTATAACTCATCTGTGTCTGAAACTGTATGTTTTACCAATAATTCAGCAGCAACTCGTAGCCACATGTGATGGAGGTAGCTGCATGTATTGAAGTTACTGATGAGTCTAGGGGAATTTCTCTGCTGTATATTTGAAGATACTAAGACTAAGAGTGACTTCTGCTAGACAGTTTCCTCATTGAGATCTTCCTTAGAGTAAATATGTAGACTGTAGAGTGCAAAGTTGAAATTCCCAACTCACTATTCTTTATAGTAGAAGCCAATACAATGAGTATATCTACAGCTTGCGAGACAGAGTACACGTGTTGGACAGTATACAGCTTTGTTTACAAAGCAATACCTTCAAGGTAAAGTCCCTTCATGGATTGCCTATTGGATACTCAGGAGTGAAAAAATAATTAATTGTATTATTACCTAGTCAATATAACAGGCATGGGAATTCCCCTGTTAGTCAGTAGCGATACCCGAATCACGTGACCACACTACTCGTATTCAACTGCCCGATTGCTAGCCAAGCTATGACAAGGGTGTGTAATGTGTATGCTTTCTGTGTGCAGTGACTGCATGTAATGTGAATGCCTACATTAAGTAGCTGAGAATGTATTGCATTTATATTCCTTATTCACGTTGCACAGAATAAATTATTATTGCAAATTACAGGCAGATGATGAAATATAATTGTTTCTTTCTGTATATATACACATTGTATATATATATATATATAACATAGTGACAAGGACTTTAGCTGATACTGACATCAATACTTTATCATATAGCTAGTATCACAACTTGTCAAGAAAAGTACTGCTTGTATGAAATAGTTAAGTTGTAGATTTGATGAAATAGAATTGCTCTCATTTCTGTAAAAATAGAATTCTAAGGAGAAGTCATTTTTCTGAAAAGATCTGATAATTCTAAGAGGATGGAAATGGAGTTTGGCTGGACTAAAAATTTGTTCACAAGAATCAACATACAATATGAAATAGAGAGCCTTATAATTTGTGCAGCCAGCTAACTTGGTCAAACTAGAAAATCAAGTAAACACACTCTCTATTAGCTTGCTTCAAAGTTTGCTAGGTGCTGTTAGTATTTTTATTTGATTGAATAAAATTATTTTCTTGTTTATAAAAAAAGCAAAAAAAAAATTGACAAGCAATAAAAGCTCTATGTCATGGAGTTACAGATTCAAATGTTTAAAGCGAAAATTCCAAGTGAAGACATGCACAAAGAGAAACTGCCATGTAATTTAAGTAGTTTCTTTCACTAAATCCAGCTTGGAGGCGGAAAAAGTACATTATGAGAATACCCAGTTATATATGGTATTACTCATACTGCATACAGTTACATGTATAGGTAAAAAACCAACAAACTTATAACAAAGAACTTCCTTAATATCTTATCTCTTGAAATTTTTGATAAAACTTAATATACAAACTATACACACCATTCTGCACAACTAACCCACAGAGAGCTTGCATCCTATTGAACAATGTAACAGGTTAACTTGTTCATGGTGGGAATTTCCAACTAGTACATTTGTATAGTCAAATGATAAATAGTATAATGGGTGACAGATAACATTGGTTACTATTAATTACTCATATAAATGAATGAGTTGGGAATTCTCAACGTGAAAACCTGCAAAGGAAAGGCCAAAATGACTTATATTCAAAACTTGATGGTATAAAATGTTCAACTCAGTCAAACCAAAATCATTATTTCTTCAACTACAAATCAGTTCACATCAACTTGTAACAGAGACTAGTTCTTGGAATAATTTTTGACAAAATGAAATCATTAGTGTTTGTTACTGGAGTGGCTTTGGTAAGTTTCGGTAGCTAATCAGTGATTAAAAATTATTCATATGTAGATATAGTATAGAAGTGTAATATTATTCTAGTTATTTATGTTTATGTGTATAACATTATAACTGTGGGCTACATAACAGAAACCTATATATCCATAATAAAGTGCAAATTATATGTTTACTTACATACAGGCATTTGTAAACTAAATATAACATAGAATTTTTAAGACACTCAACTGTTTAATGAAGATAATGTTACATATACAGTACACGTGTAGGCAAATTATCTTTTGATTTTTTTCTGTTAGAACAATTGTGTGCACAACAAAAAGCTATTTAACAATCTCATTCTAAATAAATTTATGAAAATTGAATAATATGTCAGTTTCTAACGCCAAATCTGAAAATTTACTCAGAATATTTGTATAATACCAATGTGAGAAAACTGTATTTTAATATTATGCGATTTATAATACAATGCTGCATATATAACATGAAATATATAATAATTTTCTACTTTCTGTATCATAATAAACTTTTAAGTAAGAATGCGTTTTATGTTATTATATTATTATATATTTCAGTATTATATAGATTATCACGTGCTGCATATTATTATAATATATATTTAGATGTACTTTTAGTATATTATGTTATTTTATTCTATAATAAAACTATACATATTATACAGATGCTGACAATGACTGTAACAAGTGCAGCACTGACTGGCTTGAGAGATGAGATCCCAGGAGAGAGACCTTCGGACATCATGAAGGAATTCCAGCAACAAAACATTCACAAGGTGAGAGTTTTGTTTCTACTTAAATACCCACACAGGTCTTCAACACAAATCACCTTAGACTTCGCAGGTAAAATATCCAATGGACAACAGAAAAACATTTACCTGCTAGAATAAAGTAACTACCAATGCTACCATATTTTACCAGATTATTTTCCATCTATGTGTGTATGAGTGTATCTATATAAACATGTTTCTAACTGTTGCAGCCGGAAGTGGATTGTACAGTGAGGATGTTTAGCTATGGGACTGTGAATGCATATTTGGGTGTCAAAAATGGAAAAGTTGTCAATGAAAAACGTGGAAATCACCCTAACAGTGAGTTTGTAATATTTAATAAAGCACCTAATTATCATTAAGAAATTGCCACTAAAAACAAATTCAGTTTAACAATTAGTTTGTTGGTATAGTAAAAATTAAACAATATGGTATTTAATTGATCTCACGACTAAAATATCATTGTGGAAAAAGCATTACATCCTATAGCAGCTTGTATATTTTAAATTTACAGGGAAAGCACAAAATTGAAGAGCAAGTATAATTATAACTTGAACATTTATGGTTGCATGTCTTTTATATGTTATAACCCCTTTGATTGAAAATAACAACAAAAGCATGCTATAATAGTGTTAGAATGTAAAAATACATAGACACTTGTTATTTGGTAAAGAATTAACATGATTGATTTTGTTGTGGTGTAGCTAATATCGTGAGTTCCTTCCCACACACACACTTACTAAACAGTGCATGAAAAGGTTACCTTAGTTAACACTACAAAGTGTCGTTTGACTATCTGTATTCTACAATAGTACATATTATATATATATATATATATATATAATATGTATATATATATATATATATATATATATATATATATATATATATATATATATATATATATATATATATATATATACATATATATACATATATATATTATACAGTAGTACATATTATATATATATTATACAATAGTACATTTTATTTATATTCTACAATAGTACACGTTATATACATATTCTACAATAGTACACATTACATATTTAGACAGACTTTGGGTGGCCAAGGCTGCTGACAGTGCTAAAGCACGTTCCTACGTAACATTCATTACTGAGAGGGGGAGACGAATTGCTGGAAAACAAGCTGCAGGTAAAAACAGGTGTGAGCACAGAGTACCCCAAGGAGATGTGGAGAGGCTGGTGATAGAGAATGATAAACTATCCGTTAAGGTAAGATTCATGGTATTTTATATTATCATTTTAGAATTTAAACTGAAAAACAGTTAATAAAATCATTTCAGAATAAAGTTTTTCTTATAGCAGATGATTAGCAGGTCTTTTCTTAGATTTGAGTGTCCAATGCAATTTTTAGTGAACTCATTTAATATATACACAATTTTAGTAAAATTATGAATAGTAATGTGAAATTTACGGCTACCTGTGCAAGACTATAACAGTGGTCTAGGTAAAAATGTTCAATTTACATTACAAAGATATTTGCTATTCTGTAGGTGGTGGATGAATCAGAGGCAGCATATTTTATGATCAGAAGATTACCTTTCTGCGGGGAGGCAGATCAAGCCCCCCCTCTTCATGTTCAGCTAATGTTCATGGATCAAGACTCACCCTATCATCGCTACCTACTCAATGCACGCCATGTCATTGGTCATGCTGTGGAATATAACCTGGTTAAACCACCAACTCATGACTGTACAGGTGATAAACCCCCACAAGCGTCAGTAGAACCAGGCACTCTGTTTAGTCTAACATACGGAGAATGCTGGGCAAACTGCAACTAGGCTGATCTCAATAGAACTATATATTAGTAATATTCAACTCATCACTAAGGCTGAGATCTCAATAAAACTATGCACTCATTATTAAGAATTCATTGAAATACTTTTACGCTTTTCAAACCAGTTATAGGAAAATGTTTCCCTACGACATCCTTTCTCAAACTTATCATTATTCATTTTTTCTGTCACTTGTGTGAAAATAATGTTTATTTTATTCAACCCTTACACTGATACTGTACTATGTGTAGGGTACTAATTTTGCAAACTTGCTTTTTACCATGCTGATTTTGAAAACCTTTTTATTAGCTACTTGCCAAGTTGCATTTGGACTATATTAAACCAATTTTTGTAGTTTTAACATTATACCATGTATGACCAAAGTTGCTATTTATAATTTTCTATTTTCTTTCTAACTATAATTTTTACTGTCTAATGCAAAATCAATCCTTGTTTAAAACTTATACAAGTGTGAGATTTTTAGCAATATTTATAAGTTATAATTTTTATTTATGTTTACATTCAATAAAACTGCTGAAATGCGAAGATGTTAAAACTGTTTCATTTGCCTGAAGAACTTGAGTGGTTTCAACTTTTTTTAAAAACAATATAAACACTCATCACCTGTATAAGTTACCATCAATAGCACCATTGAGTTTTTATAACCCAAAGCAAACTATTTCCAAAACAATTTGATTCACAAAACTAGCTCAATGTTTAAGCTATTTCAGTTCTATGTTGTATAAACAGATTCAAATGTTTGATAAAAATGTTGAACACCAAATTCATAGTACAATAATTATAGTGAAACTGTAGCTATAATTACTAGCTACCTAATGTGTTACGAATTACCATAGAGAATGCTATACTAAATGTATATAACATTACTTTAGCAGATACTTATTATTATGAAATTTTCATGATTATGAAATGCACAGTAATTAATTGCTTAACATAAAAATCAATGTAAAGAATTCTTCAGAATGTAAAACTCACTAAAAAGTAGGGATGATGAGACATACTTTTATTTACACTGAGTTGAAATTGAAAATAAAAAATGAAGTGCAAGCCTTCATGTCAGCATAGATTTGAGTGGTTGATTAGCTTAAGACAAGGAATTACAGAAGCTGCAGCAGCTCCATCTCTTTTATTTAATTTAGAGTTTAGACCAATGAGAGTGCAGATGAGTAATGATCAGACTGAGTAACAGTTGACAGTTATATTAAATTAAGAAGTATTGTTTTGAGTATTCCAATGTAACATCTCCATCACTTGTCGATGGTCAACAAATAAGTTTTGAGTTATTACTAATTCATAATGATTATAATCTCATAAACTTTCACGTGTTTCCAAAGGTTTAGGAAATAAAAACTTTGAGCAATTCTTTGTTTGTATAAAATATTCTCCAATTGCATTTCTAACAGTTTAGCATGTTCTGCTTCTATGCATTATGTAACTCAATACCCTAACACTTTCTATCTACAGTAATTTACTCTCAGTGCTTTCAGCTGTAAACTTATGGTTTTTGCTTACAGGCCGTTTTGAATTATGTAAATACAAGTTTGAAAAATTTAATGTACGCAGACTGTCTCTTTCACAGAAACCACTAAATTGAATACGTTTGTGTATTTGTTGATGATTGTGCTATTCAATACTTTATTGAGTTGGTTTCAGTACCATAACTCCAACTCATCTTAATTTAATTTAATGTTCTGTGTTCTGTGTTCTGTGTTCTTTATAACGCATACTCCATGACATGTCTTTGGGCTGATGGGTTAGAATGTTAGATAGTTGTTTCATTTCAGAACTCGAGCTGTTCTTGATTTCCTAAACCTTTGAAATCATGTAGAGTTTTATGCGATTATGGTTATTATGTATTAGTAATTACTTGAACTCTATTTGTTAACAATTGGCAAGTGATAGAGATGTTAGTTCGTTAAAGTCAAAACAATACTTCCTAATTTCCCATCCCTCTAATAATTGTTAGTTAACTGCTACACAGGGTGGTAGCTACTCTTCTGTACTCTCATTGGTCCAAACTCTAAATTAAATAAAAGAAGTGAAACTCCTACAGCTTCTGTGATTTCTCCTCTCCAGCAGATCAACCAATCAAATTTATGTCGACATGGAGGAAAATTCTATTTTTAGTTATGCTTGTAACTAGTTCTATTAGTAATTTCAACTCTGTTGGAGAAGATCGAAAAGTTGTGAAGTTTTGCATGATGTTGTATGAAGTGCTAATTGGTCAAGAACCTGCCATATTTTTCGCACCAGTGCTCTTCCTCATTTGCTTATATAGAAAGTTTCCACATGTCTATAATTTGCTTTCATATTTACTTGAGGAAGTATACAAGATGAACAACCCATGTGCATAAACCTAGCTTAAAGTCGCAAGCACCAACCTATGTTGTGGTACGAGGCGTCATCTTAAAACCTTTGTAATTAGGGGTTTGTTGGTTATTGACCCTAGTATAAGTGATGCTTTTCTTCTCCTCTCCCACCTTGTATGCAATAACTTATTTATGCAATGTGTAATAAATTTGAGTAATAAGCATGACTTTTATTGCTTTCTTTAAGCTGTATAGTTGCTTAAAACTGATTTTCTATTTACACATGTGTGTCTTATTTGTCTAATCATATCATATCATAATCATATCATATAATGATGTGATATAATTACATCATATAATCATATCATATAATAACAGAGGAACTTGGATATACAACTTTGCTAGTAAAGTTTCTGTGAAGGTGAAGGATTCTATGTACACTTATAATTTATCATCATCTTCATGTATAGTATTTCAGTCACATTTGCAAGAGAAGTGGTGTAATAACTAGTATCAATGCGCAAGATATTACACCAAACTATGCGCTCACTAGATCATCAAATATGGAACAATATACACGCCTATAGTTTCTATTTATTTGGCAAAGCACTCAAAAACTTACTAAATATTTCAAACAATATAATAATACACAACAACATAATAATTTTTAATAGCAAAAGATGGACACACACTACAACTACACTAATATATGGTTATGTCATACTAAAGCAAACTGAAACACATATAATATAAACTACACTAATGCATAATGTAAAGCAATATGAATCTTATATTCTTGAAAAATATATGTATTGATAAATTGTGGGTAAAAACTCAGAAGAACTTAATAGGAAAAAAAGCCTTAAGGAAGAGTTAAAGATGTCCTTCGTAGCTCATCATGAACAGACTGCCGGGCATTACGGAAGCAGTCGAATTCTGATTGCCTGTTGGACAATCCACGGAAGAAGGCCTCACGAGTTTCACCTCGGCTTGACTTCTAAAGTTGAACTCAACATGAACAATTGTACGGTGATACTCGCTCTCGGGCTCTATCAGCATTAATTGTACGAATTGTGGTTTCACGAGTGAGTAGTTTATCGTACGGTCGCAAATTGGAGGGAAGCGCTTGACCATAAAATGTGCTGCTCTTCTTTCGGTAGACACCTACAAACGACAGCAGTTGCTTACAAAATGGAGTTCACTAGCTCAACTAGTGTGTTATAATAACTAATAAGGGAGCATAACTCTTGATAAGCCATAAATCCATCAGAGTGAACAAAAAATGATTTAGTCAAACTTTTCTATAAAAACTAAAATATAATAAAATAAATTTGATATTTGTAACACCCATTTCAACAAACCTTGAAATTTGTTAAAAAATACCGAGGTTGCTTTTGTTTTTTTGTAATTCATGCAAATTATTTTTTTCTAAAAAGATTACAGTTTGAAAATATTAAGCAATTAGTTTCAACAAGTCACAGCTGAAAGTTATCGCCCGGTTAAAAAAATTTTCATTTAGAATTTTCAGTTTTCGACTAAACTGATACAGCTCCTTGATCTAAAATACTTTACTTAAAATGTTGCATTTTGAAAGTTATGCAAATAGCCAGAAATTGTATGCAGCAGCACATTTGACAATGGAAAAATAACTCTTTATTTCAACTCACATTTGCCACAATACTATCTCCCATTCTTACAAGTCGCTCTAGTGATCCATAAAGATGTATGTCAGAGGTATCTTGTATGAGATCTTTGGCACCTAGGTTAGTTACAAACGAGACCAGAGAAAAGCTTCCAGTTTCCACAATCTCAGAGCGCCAAAGCACACCTGAAAGAGCCAAGTAATCAAAAATAAAATGAATAAATTAATGAATAACAAATGATTTGGTCTAACTTGAGAACTGAAAATTTTTCTACATGTGAAACATAAGATTTCTCTTTTTATTGCCAATGAAAGTTGTTGACAATAAGTTTGTTGATATTTCTAATAATGGAATGATTTACAGCCATTATTATTACACTGCAATGGACATAATAATATATCTTTCAAAATTTAATGTTGACAATATAATAGCTGCGTGTATTTCCATGCACATATTGCAGTATTCGATAGAGTTAACTCATTGGCAGACTGGCAAGCTACATGTACTATCAATTGCTAATACTGATCACTGCAAGTTTTAGAGTTGACTTTTTCCATTATACCAACCGCAATCTCTTTCCATTTATTTTCTGCAGCAGAGAGCACTACCTAGAGGCTGTTATAAAGCTAGAGGGAATAACTCTATAATTATATTATGTATGCCAAATTGACGCCCGTTGCTAGAGTTATCCTCTATGAGATGATTTTATATGACAGCTTTTTAAATAGCAATCGCTGTTCTTTGCCTAGATTCTGGTCAATAATTCTTCTATAATACAGGCATATCGAGATGTTATAATATTTCACTGTGTACAGACATTTATGATCATTGAAAGTAGGCTAACACATTTCTCCCTAGTACATAGTATTTGATCATAATATTACTATTTCAATTTGTTTAAACTGAGCTGCTCAATTTTAACTTTAACTTTAATTTAAAGTTTAAGATGTACGAACTTCTAGTTGTAGAGCACGTTCAGCTCCGGTTACAGGCTGTAACTGAACACTCAGTAATTAGTAATTATTAAACTTAAAGTTAAAGCACTGCAGAATGAGATTCAGATTGTTCAACCTTTGAAGCTCTGCAAGACTCAGACTCAGACTGAGAGTGAGTCTCAGTCTGAGACTGGTAGCCTTACGGCTTACACTTAAAGTTACAGTTTAAGTTACTGTTAGGCCAGTTACATGATATTATTTCATATTTGTATTAAAATTTAATTTTATATTGATATAATAACAGTTTTATTACAACATTTAAACAATTTTAATTAAATATTATCATAATTATGTATAACATTAACTGTAAGTATTCTGTATTGGCTATTGCTAATGTTATGTTAATTAATTATTATTATAGTTTAAATTTCTAGTCATAGTGGCATCAGCAAATGAATGCAACTCAACTACAGGAATAGACTTATTTTTGTAGAGAATAGCCACAGGTCTATTATTTATATGCCTATGGCGCTGGGTAAAATCGCTAACACTAGTACTAGTAGTAATGATAATTAATAATACTACTAGTAATTTATGTAGTTTAAATTGCTTAATTAGCTAATAATACTGATAATATTGCTACTATTGGTATCACTTATTAGTTATTAGTAATGCTAGTAGTAAATGATATTAATATAACTTTTAATAGATATACTATTACTATTAATTTTACAGTAACTATGCCTATTAATATTAATTGTTATTTATACAGTAGACTCATACTTATAAGTTATTAGTTATTGCATTTAATATGTTTTATTTTATTATAATTATGAATATATTTATAATTATAATATTGGTGCAGTTTGAGCATAAGCAGCTAATTGTTTATTAGCCGCTTATAGTTATTGAATTTATTATTTAATTAATATTATTGCTAATTTAATAATAATCATTATTTTGTGAGCTTCAAGTATACAGTTTATTTTATTTTGAATCGTTTGATATTTAATTTGATTTTTTCTATAATTTTTATAATAATACTGATGGTTATTATTGTACCAAGATTCTAAATTACTCTGAGTTTAGCTAACCAGCTTTGTTATAACTAATATAAGAAATGAACTTAAAGCATTGTGATTATGAAAAAGTGAGAGTTTATGCTGATAAGTTTATGACTATGGTTATGTCTATTAAAACTATTGCTGTGTGAATGTATATGGCAATACTTATACTAGTTACTTAGTGAATTACTAAACTCAAATTGTTTAAAATTTAAAGCAATCAACTAAAGTTTATGTTTAAGTTCTAATTTTAAACCTTGAATTTTTCATACATTTAGACGAACTGGCAGTGTAAATGTCAATATTCAATCAATAACAATTGTGAAAGGTCTATATCTTTTTCTTGCTTTTTCATTTCAAGTTTAATTTTTGTATATTGGTCACCAAAATATTTTAGTGACTGCTGCAATGTTGTATGTTTTACCTCTCTAGGTGGTTCAAAATTGAAGTAAGCACGTCAGGTTGTAAAAAACTTAGTTAGAACTAACAGTTGAACACATAAATTTAGTTTTCAACAACTGATGTAAAGTAAATAAATAAGGGAAACCTAAACAAACCTTTATATCTTTTCAAAGCTGCGTGAAAATTACAGCAGTGCCTAATACATACTGTAAAGGGGTGTAATACAAGGTTCACTTACTGTGTGAGTTTTTTAATACTCTTTTAGTTTTCAGTGGTTTATTTTGATCTGTGGTCTGCCGGACATTCAGAAAAGCTCCAGCTAACGGGCTGAACAGCTTAACTTTTGTATTGAAGTGAGGCTAAAAAGACAAACTAATAAAATTAATGGTTTACATGTTGAGGATTGCTTTTTTTGCCCAAATTTTTACATGGATAGAGAATTTTTATAATGGATTTCCTACAGATAAATGTGTTGCCTTTATTTCAAAGTCTATTCAGTCACAAAGGAAAATTACTTATATTGTAAACACATTGTTAACAAAACAAATTTTTATGTACTTTCTAGATTTTCAAAAACCTGATAAAAAATTTTAAAATTAAGTTTTCAGCAAATTCTATTAAACTATTTATGTGTTTGACCATACAGTTCTCTTTTCACTAACTATACTATTTTTTATTAATTGAAATAATTTTTTTCTTTGACTTTATATTTTGACTCTGAAAAATGCAACTTTCACCCATTTTTGGAAAAAGAATATTTTTATGAAAGTAATACAAATGTGATGTTGCACTATTCTAAAATTTTATAGTGTTTTCCCTAGTGCTACACAAGTTTACAGTTATATATGTTATAGTGTTTTCCCCAGTGCTATACAAGTTTACAGTTATATATTATGTGCACCATTTAAGCCAAAAGCATAACCAAATTATTATAGGCAAGTTCTTTATCAATGTGCTTTTTAAGAAAAGCTATTCAATTTATTTTTAAATGTAAGTTTGTGAGAAATAAAATCTGTTCTGAAATTAACTACATTTGCTTCAAAAATATTAAAACATTTTTCAATTTTTTTTCCAGTATCAAACATCGTAGATTAATTTGTTATGTGTTAAAATAAGTTATTTGGACATACCAGTTCTATTATCTGTCTTTCAGCTTCTAAGTAGATGTCTGACCATCTCTCTACTGAGCGCTGTCCGTACACAACCATCTCTGCTGCCGCAAGCAGCATGAGCAACAGCAGGTGACCTTGTCGCTAAATTGTTATCACAGGTAATCAGTATCTTACAGTAGAAAAAGTAAAAAATAGTTTCTAATTCACAAATTTTAACTGTTGGTTAAATTTGTGAACTGCAAGTTTATGATTTTTTTCAAACATATTCATTTTATATTTTTATCCAAGTTTATTTTGTTTATACATACAATTTTAGATGCGAAAGGAAAAAATATTCAAAAACTTGCTACTTTTATTTTGAAAAAGTTTCTCACTGAGCTATTTTATTTTATTTGCTCACATCTGATATTCATTATTATTTAATCAACTACTTCATAAATACAAAATTATTGTTTGAATCTTCTAATTAAAATTGGATAATTGTGGTTAATTTAAAGTTCAATATCAGTTTTTATCAAATGTTGAATGAATCAAGAAAAAAAAACTTCCACTTGCACAGTTTGAATTTAATATAGAATTTTTTTTAAAATCATACCTGCATGATCAAAATATCGCTGGAGAAAAGATTTCTCGTGTGTTCAAGTATTAAAAATGGTCGATGACTTATGATGTCGAGAATGTGATGGGTTTTGGTTAGGCATGCTGCGCTTTTATACCACTTTACCATCCGGTTTACGTCATTTTGGCATTTGAAAAAATTTGGGGGAATTCTTGACTTCTTAAAGGGGATTGTTTTGGGCATTTTGGTTAACATTTAAAATAAAAATCTATTGGCATTATCACCTATGAACACACTTGGGGTGTGTGTATACAGTATGACTAACTTTATTGCATACAAATTGTTTGTCTTGCAGGTGTAATATGATCACACACACTATTCTCCATAACTTCCTCATTCTATTACAAAAAGTTGATTGTTTTATATTTACTGATCAATACACTTTTACTCATTTTTACCTTTTGTAATTATACCTTACAAATTTACAGCTCTACCTGTCATTTATTTTACTAATCATTCTAGGCGATCATAAATTATCTTTGTTCAAGAACAAATAGAACTTTGACTAACAGAAAAATACAAAAGGCGTTGAGTTTTTTGAGAATTATAATGTGAAATACTGTGGCTCTAAAATTTTGCTTTTTGTGCATATAATTATTTCAAGCCTTTATGCATATTTTGATATTTTAAATTTATTAATTGCCCTACCCTACCTTCATTGTAGTTTTTATGCATTTACTGTTTAAAACTCAACTCAAGAACTTTAAAATAAACTTCTAAATATATTTTCTTTTTAGCCATTTTAGTCATGAATGAGCTTGTGTTGATTACAAATACTCTACTATATGAGCCTGGAGATATTGTGACTGGGTATGTTGCGTTTATATATAAATAACTTATTATAATATATATATATATATATATATATATGTATATATATACATATATATATATATATATATATATATATATATATATATATATATATATATATATATATATATATATATATATATATATATATATATATATAATGTGTCTGTGTGTGTTTTGATACTGATTAGCTCTACAATATTTAATAATTTAATAATACATGTTACTAAAGAATATTGATAATACACGTTAATAATACGAGCTAATAATACATTGTAATAGTACATGGTAATAATACATGGTAATAATACATTGTAATAATACATGGTAATAATACATGGTAATAATACATGGTAATAATACATCGTATATTTTAGTCATGTTTGGCTAAACATCTGCACACCAACTTCAGGCAGATCTCTATACATCACCTTACAAGGAGTAGAAACATGTAAGTCTTCTTATTTGTCAATCTTATAGCAAATTACCCTGAATGTTGATACGGAAAAGCGTTATTAACTGATGAATTGTTAGGGTTCCTGTGTATTTACAATTAAATCACATATTTGTAGGTTCAGATTTAAAAAAGTTATAATTATATTTTTTTAAAACAATTGTCTGGCGTGTAATTTCTTAAATATGTTTGAAGTGTGTAAATACTTAAATAATGAGTTGGTCTGTTCGTATACGAGTTTTCAACCATAATTTGTAAGACTGAATATAAAAAAAAGTAAAACCTTTGGAAAAGTAACAGTATGTTTGTATGACCTTGATACTATTTTTAATTTTACCGGCAGTTAAAAAAGCTGTTTCGAGACTCAACTAGCAGTTTGTATGAATCTTCTAGACTAAATTTGGTTCGACAGCGTTAGTATAAAAATTTGAATTAAATATCATTGTTTTTATGAATAATAGTTATTTTTCTCAAAAAAATGCTGATTGTTGGCTAAAATGTTTTCACAGGTAAATAAAGTTATATAATCATTTTTCCAGTATCTGTGTTGGTAATACTTTTAATATGATATAGTGAACATATTGTTATGCACTGTAATGAAAGTGAATGGTTTGGGTTTTTAATTTGACCTACTTTTTTCTTTTATAAATTTTAGGAACTCTAAATTTCGTGCAGATATTTAATGTCGCTAGCTTCAGATTTTTTAAAAGAAAATTAGTAAAGTTTTTGTCCACCTTTCTACCTGTGCAGGTAGACGGCAGGCTGAAGGAGAGAGTACTGAAGTGTTTACCACTGAGTTGGTGGCTGATGGCAACCATTTACTCTGGGAAGCCCACTGTAAGCATGACTCGACTTATATACTGTACACTATACTGTGTGCCATGTATTGTATGTTGCGTATTATATATTATAACACTATATAGTATATATACTTTATACTATATACTGTATATTATATACTTTATGCTATTTACTATATACTATACATTATGCACTGTGTACTGTATATTATGTACTCTACACTATGGACTGTATACTATACACTATATACTGTGTACTATTTACTATATGCTGTGTAATATGCATGAATCAACTTTATCACTTTCTCTCAATAACACCGGCTATGAATAAAATTCCGTAAAATAATTCGACATAAATAATTTATATTTTATTGTCTGAACAAAACGTATTGAATTAAGTATTTATTATTTTTGTGTAACATTTGCTACCTTTATTTTGAAACTTGACTATTATTGCATTAGTTTCCTGTTGGTTGGTTATAGATTTATTTTTCTGAGAAATTCTTCGCCATCGTTGATAGGCAATAAAAGCAAGCAAAAAGATCTGTGTTGCTGAAACTTGCTCTGTTTGAAAAGAGCTTTATTGTGTGTTTAGTGAGCCATGTTGTTATATCAACGCGTTCTTGTATTACAAATTTCAAACAATAAAGTATTGTCATTAACGAGGAAGGGATAGATGAATATTAAAAGAATATACAACTACATTTATTAACATTTGGGGATTCCTAATTTTGTGTTTGTACTAAATTTTCCGCTATATGGTTTATTTTAGATTCTTATTGACTAAAATTTGTTCAAGTGTTTTTTGTCATTGAATCCTTGAGTCATTTTCATAAAAATATCTTGTGATTTAACGGAAATACGTGTTTTAATCAAAGCGACTTTATTCTGTTATGTTTGCTTTATTGGTCACGGTGCATACCTTCTGTTGTTTTCTGGTAGGTACTTTTCCATTTGGTTTATACAAGAAAGAATTTGATCTGAGTTTGCCGGAAAAGCTTCCTGGTTGGTACTACGTCATGTCATTTTCTTTGTACCATAATCATTATAACAATGAACAGTTTATATAATATATATACACAGTGTATATGAAATACTATAACATTATATTATGATATTATATTACAATATATTATATTAAAATATATATTATATTATGATATATTGTATTACAATATATTATAATATAATATATTATATTGTAATATAATACATTATAATATAATATTTTGTAATATAATATAATATATTATATTACAATATAATACATTATATTATAATACATTATAGTCTATGTTAACTTGTCCATTGAGTGTAGGTACGTATTTGGCCCGATCCTTCCAATGCCTTTTTACATAGTATGGACAAGTGTATCAACTTTTCCTTGCTGAACTCAGTGTGGGTTTTGGTGATAAAGTTAAAAAACTTCACGTGCTTTTTGTTTCTGTTATAATTAGTTTACTTTGATTATTACATTGTATTCGGGGTTTGGTTTTAACTTATATCAAAACTTGATACACCTGCTGTGAATATTTTACTTTGCAATATTTATATGTAAATGCATTTGTATGTAAATTATGTAATACAATAATAAATATTACTCATGTTTATAATAATGCACCTGTACACAAAGGTATCTTATGTGATTTAATTTAGAACAAGATAGAGATTAGTTGTGAAAATTTTATATTTTCCAGATATAATATGGTTGAAAGTATTGAACTTCATGCTCTAGCTATGTATAGTTACACTCATTTCTTGAGCTTTTAGGGTATAGATATATATTCACTAGAGTGCTACATTAGCCATATGATGACAATATATATACATTCACTGGAATGGTTACATTAGCTGTATAATAGCAAGACAGAGTATTTTTATATAATTGCATCTGTTATTGAATGCCATTTCAATGTCACCCAGGTTCATTTGAGTGCAAGACACTGGAAGGGTGGGAGCTAAGCGTCTCATACACAGTCACAGCTTACGTTCTGGAAGATTCAGACCTCAGTGATACAGACACCATTATAGTCAGTCAGCCTAATCTCTGTGGCCTTACAACGCCTAGTCTACCTAAAAAATCTCAAACCTTTGAGTTCAAGCATTTGTTAGGACTGAGTACTGCTGAGCTGCGCATAGATTGCAGGTTTGTGCTCTTCTGCTAGCGGTTATGTTTATGCAGTCTAGCTAAATTTGATCCTCTGTTATTGTGGAAATTCATTCTTTGTTTTAAATACTGTTTTTTTATACTGTACAATAAAATGGTTAGTTTTTCTATAATAGTCAGTAAGGGTTGTAAAAAAGTTAATTAAATTATGTTATTGGTTTTTGTGTACACATGTGTATGTATACATGTTTGTAATGTATATATATAGATATATATATATATATATATATATATATATATATATATATATGTATATATATGTATATATATGTATATATATATATATGTATATATATATATATATATATATATATATATATATATATATATATATATATATATATATATGTATATATATGTATATATATATATATATATATATATATATGTATATATATGTATATATATGTATATATATATATATGTATATATATATATATATATATATATATATATATATATATATATATATATATATATATATATATATATATATATATTAGAAGAAGTAAAATGAGATTTGATTAATATAATGGCATTTATTACTAGTAGTTTCGTACACAAGAACGATGTGCACTCGTCAGATAAATTTACCATATCCTGGAAAATTCTCAGAAAAACTCAACCATACAACAACAACACTAAAATCTGTCAGCTATGCTCATGGGAAAAATTTTTCATTCTTTATAAGCCACAGTTGTCTTCCCTCAATAAGCGCTATGACTTTTTATCCATATGCAGACATAGTAGTAAATTTCTACTCAAGAATGCTGTAACATAGCCAATTAATTACAATGCTACCTTTTTGTTACATTTTGATCTTCTAGCTTTAATCTGTGTATATTTACATATTACATTATTTATAGTTGTAAGCAATCATAGTGGCTAATTTATCTGACGAGTGCACATCGTTCTTGTGTACGAAACTACTAGTAATAAATGCCATTATATTAATCAAATCTCATTTTACTTCTTCTAATGTTTACGCTCTAGATTTATTTCTATAGAGCACTCTAGTAACGTTTTATAAACACTCATTTTACTATATATATATATATATATATATATATATATATATATATATATATATATATATATATATATATAATAACTTATTTGTATTGCAAATGCCATTTGGTACATTGTTGTAGCATACAGGGTGGCTTTGAGAATAGGTCTTATACCTTTGATAATCATCTTACATTCGACATCAACATTGTGAATACTTCCAAGACCACAAAGATTGTTAAAAGAGTGCTAAAGGTATGATATATCAAATTACCATGTCAGATGTAGTTGAATAAAGTATGCATAGTTGAATCATGTGGTGCCTGTAGGCAATAATAGGTTGCGCTATGCAGCGTGGGGATAGTGTAGTAGGAGTGGTCAAATAAAGTGGGAGTGGCCAAATAAAGTAGGAGTGGTCAAATAAAGTGGGAGTGGTCAAATATGCTGAAGCCAAATTGGGTTAACATTAGATAATTATATGATGTCCTTTTTATTACTAAAACAGTTGACTTATATTTTTTTCTAGCTGTTGGTCACCCAGCTGAATTTGGGGACATAATATACATAACTAGATGTTTATTGGATATTTATAATAGATATTTGCTTGTTTTAGCTGGTCCAGTATTTAACACTGCGTGGTCCGTGTGTACTCACAGAGAGTGTGATGCATTTCGTTGCTGGCAGCACAGCCCTGTCAACCACTCCAACAAACACTGCCAGACCTACCTGTCTAGACGTTAACTTCAACAACCAGAATATCAGCCCTCACGCCACCAAGTCGGTGTCGGAGTGGCAACGCGTGCTGCTGACAGAGCAAGTGCCAGATCGTACTTGTAGCGCCGTGGTAATTGACCTCTCCAAGTGTGACAGAGCTCACCGATTGGAATCTAGTGTGGCGGGCAAATCAATCAACGTAAGTTTCTATACAGTGCTCCATCCGTATCTCACTGAGTTGCCATCTCAAAGTCTCAATTTGTGACACAGTAAAACACCAGAGTTAACTCACGAATTTGTTAAACTCAGCCATTTTGTCTCTATACACACATACATAAGCCACAAGGCGGGGGGGGGGGGAGGGGCCCCAAGCCCTTTTTATGACCTATAAAATTTCGTGAGAAATGGATCCGTGAGCTATAAATGATAACAGGAGATCTACTTGCTTTTTATAGTTTTGTTTAAAGCAACTTGTTGATTAGATAAAGTAGCATAGGATTATTTTATTTTATTATTATTATTTTAGGTTATTTTAAGCTCTATAAATGTCACATGTTGACATGTTTATGCATGTGCTCTTAAAACTTGATGGCTACAAATGAGTGTCTTCAGGCCAACATCCTAGTAAGAGAAGTTGTCCTACCTTGTAGTGCCAGTACCAGGTGCAGTTAGAGGTCAAGCTAGATGATGGTGATGTCTACACTGCCCAACCTGTGGACCTCTGGTTAAATTCACACTCTCAAAGTCTGCACGTGCCCAGTAATTCACAGAAACTTGAAACACTTAAAACCCAGCCCATGTATCATAATGCGATTTATATATTAAGTAGTGGTGCTCTGGAGTAACAGGTGTAAGTGCAGACCATGTATCTTGTAAATGTAAAACCCCAAAACTGTGCTATACTGGAAGAAATAATTCTTTGCTAAGTTGGTGCTTGGTTCAAGTGAAATACTATAAATTTTCAGCTAGTGTATCTTAGATATAATAATGTGACAATTATTTTGTGAACTACATAATTTGCAAAAACACATTTCGGCTTCAACATTTAATGTAATATTTTTTGTTTATACTTGCTTTATATACAGATGGATTTTTTTGTTGTTTTTAGGCTCTCTCACAAATAACTTGATGCAGATAAAATCTTCTATAGCTAAGAAGAACTATTAGAAAGGAACGTATCGAAAATAAAAACTAACTGTTCAACAGCTGGTGTGTTTCCTCGCCAATCTACTGCTTATGCATAGAAACTAGAAAGTCACAACTTTTACAAGTCACTATTTAGAGCTTTTATTTTACGGCCATACCTGGCTACAGTCCACTAACAAGCCAATACTCATGGATGCATTAAAGTGGCTAACAACCCAGGCTTGCATATGACATATACTCTCTCGCTAACTCCATCCATTGTTTTTGCTTACTGGTATGATTGCTTACCTATTGAAGCTGCTGATCACTTATCTATAATTTACTTTATTTTCATATTATACTCGGATTGTAATTCTTTAACATATTTTTCTATTGTAGATGATTTTTCCATATTGCATTAATCTTTTCCTACTGTAATTTTTTTATCCAATGGAGATATTACGTCCTTTGGAAATTTTCTGGTTTAGAGTAGAATTTTTGGTTGTGTATTTTTTAGATTCTTGTGTTTAGACTTTACTGAGCTATTTTGATTTTAGTCACTTTATGAGTAGTGCTAGTTGTTTTACTTTCCACTTGTAACAAATTTTTAGTTCAAGAACAATATAATTATGGTGAAAATGCATCACAATGGATACTAATGACATTGAACAGATGGTATATTAGTTGAACCTGCTAGTGTTATTTGTTTTAAGCTAAGTACTGTTATTTTTTAACACTGTGAAAACTAATAACACCAAGTGAACATCAGCATACTAATACTCATTTTGATATCCTAAAATCATCCACTATCTAAATCTTGAATAAGAAAATATATTGTTTTAAAACTTCTATCAATTATTTTAAAATAATTTATTACAATTTCAATGCAATATATTATAAGCATTGTATGCTTGCATACTTACATTGACCCAGCCCTACTCTACTAGTATTACTATTAAATTTACTGTATTATTCATTTTCATTTTGATTTACTTTTAAAATTAGTAATTACAATCAGTGTAAGCGACAAGTGCTACCCAAGTCTTAAAGTGAAACTAAATGTTGAATACTCACTCAATTAGCAATACTTAATCTCACGCATATTGATATTGGAACTGTAAATTTGAAAGCCTATGATTGAAAATTTCTGCAAGCTTTTTTATTAAACAAACGTCAAGACAGCAATCATCCGCCAGAAAACCACTTTTTTGGGGATTGTGTAAGTTATAATGATAATATAGAGTATAGACAAAGGTGTTACTTTAAAGAAAAAGTAAAACACTAAAACGAAACTCGTCGTTATGTGAGCAACCTTGACACAAGGAAATTTAACTCGTTTGGCGCGAGAACAGGTAACACAATAAAACGAAAGTATTCGTAAGGAAGGAGAAAAAGTCTCCCAATCCGTCTAAAAAATCTTCACACATCATGAAGCTTGTGAGGTAATGCTGAATTGAAATTGCTTTAGCTCGTAAATAGAATATCAATCAAACTATAATTAAGATATTTTATGGCTTACTATATCAATCCAGCGTAATAAATGGATAATAATAAGATAGTAATACTATAACTTTGAGGTTATTAATAAATTAAAAAACAATATTAAATTAAAATGACCATTACTTTTTATTAAATTGAGTTACACTTCAACATCAAAAAAATTAAACTTTGCTTTGCGTGCAACAATGCACTTGAAATGAAACCGTATAATGATACAATTTTAGTAATTATTAAATATTAACAATAATCATAAATAAGTATTAATTTGAATAATTATAATAATAATTTGTGATATTTACATTAATTTTAAATTTAATAAAACATGATGATTATGATGATTTCGCTAATATCAATAATAATATTATTATAATTATTATTAATAGTTGTACATGATACCTACATATGGGTTTTTTTAATATTTGAATTGGCAAATATTTAAGATCAATTCAATAAATATAATATTATTAATGGTCTCAATTTCAAAAGTTGGGTTGAAAGTTGGTCACGACTGTGCATTGAAATTTGTAAAATTAGACTTGAATTTCAAAATTAACGTGAATAACTTTGTGAATATTTGTGTCAGATTGTTGAAATTAGGCTCAAGACCAACACTAACGTCACACTACTGAGTACTGAGAGCAAGTTTAAGCCTAGGGCTAGGAGTAACTGTAAGCCTAATCCTTACAGTTATAGTTTATTGGTTATATTTAATTTTATATTAAATTTAATCAACTTAAACATTAAGTTATAGTCATACTTATATTTATAGTTTAAGTCGTTCATACTTATATTTATAGTTCTAGGTCTAGAAAGTTAGTTGGTGTTTATGGCTAAACCGATTTTAATAAGTCTAAATACACAGAATGAGAATGTTGGTTTATAATGAAATTAGAATAAACAAAATTTGAAAAAGCTTCTGTGAACAGTAGCAGTTGCTATATGCTGGCTAAATTTGAAGCTAGTCTCACTGCCATCTAAAATTTAGTTGGAAAAACTTTCTAGTGCATCTTTTTTTATGATGAGTTTCAGATTCTCATCTAATCAAACTGCTCCAAAGCACATCTTAACTTGCAAAACTTGAAAAATTAAGTGAAATTTAATAACTAATACTATGGATAAGTTTCATTTTAAATATTGCTATTTATTTCGCTATTGCATGTAGAGGTTAAGTGTACCTTAAGTTATTGTAGATTTAATATTTTCCACTAATTCTAGAAGAGATCATTTCTGACAGTCCCGTTATCATTCTTGTATTTACAGTTGAAAGTTTTTCTTCTATGGACTTGGCCACTCATTATTTATCAATTTTATTTGTAGGTTTTTAATGAAACTCAGTCATGAGACTGTCACTATAGAATTGAAAAATGGTACACAGGTTCATGGCACCATCACAGGTAAACTAACGCCAGGTGTTTTCTCCCTTCGCTTAGTATTTAATCACATGAGTTTGTAAGCCAATACAACTCGATTAAATGTCACTCTAGTGTGCATGAATTTTATCTTCAATTTATATTTTGTCAAGTATTTCCAACATGTTACTGAAACAAGTTTATGCAATAGGAGTTCATGACATTTATGGGTTGTCTTCTCATAAAATATAAACCTTACCATGTCTTTGTTTCGTGAATACTTGAAATATTGATATATTGTTTTTGTAGGTGTAGATGTATCTATGAACACACATCTTAAAGCTGTTAAACTAACTCAGAAAGGCAGAGAGCCTGTAGCTTTGGACACACTAAGTATTAGAGGAAATAATATAAGGTATTACATACTGCCAGATAGTTTACCACTAGACACGCTGTTGGTAGATGATGCACCTAAGGGCCGCGGGAGAGGTGATCGAGGGAGAGGTTAGTATCCAGTAGGCCTCGTAGAAATTGTTTTTGGTAACAATCTAATTAAATGGTAATTAGAATGATGAAAATGTACATTATAATTGTAGTCTTTCGCATGAATTCAATTAAATGTTGAAGTAGAACTTCTATACCCGGTCCCTGTAGGATTGCATTTGATGGTACCTTGCAATCTGCATATTTTTGGTTGCCTATTCTTACAGATAGTATCATACTAGTAGAATCATTCTTCTCAAAGTAGTCTTGTGCCCTGCAATATATTTAATATTATAGGATGGCAATAAAATATGTTCTTGCAAGTGTATCATTGATACTTATTCATTCACAAGGCGGTTTTGTCCTATAACATATTATCCTGAATTGTGTATTTCCTTGTATGCTTACAGTTGCCTACAACTTTTATGTTGTATGTTTTAGGCCGAGGAATGCGAGGGAGTAGGGGTGGAAGAGGAAGAGGAAGGGGGGGTCGTGGGGGTCCAGGACGAGGTAGAGGTGGTCCACCTCGAAGATAATCCCACTGTTCGTTCAACTTAACTTTATATAGTGAATTTGTCAAACGTAATTCCACTTATTAAATGTAGGCTTCTTGAATCCACGCTGTATGGTAAAATTTTACAATTAATTGGGCCAAAAACAAAAGGATTCAAGTTGCGTTTTTTAATTAGTAAAGAGATGATGTATTGGTGTCACTGCCTGGTGAACTGTATATATTTTATCTTCTGCTTCATCAATGTACATAGTTTTGTAATCCTGTGTTTGCTAAAATAAAATATTATCTTTCAACTCTATTATTTGTGACCATTCTATAAACCACCCTGCAGATATTATATTAGAATGCATTTATGCTGTCACTGTGTACAAAAAGCTAACAAACTTTAAGTTGGGCCACAGTGCTTTTTTGGAATTATCTTTCCCCAAAAATTTTTTGTGATGATAATATGCTGTGGACATGGAATTTATTCAGATTCTAGCAGTAGTAAGAGATTAAAATTTTATAAACCCTACAGTGGTGTATTAACTACTACTCAACAAGTTGAAATTGCACTTGGACTAAAAAGTATTAATATGCTTTCATTCAATAATGTTCGTTGATGTCAGCATTGCTGTAGTAATGAGTGCGAATTGTACAAGTTTGCTCTCAGATACTGGGGTGGATTGTAAAATTATTTTATCCGGGTCAAATGAGGACCAGCAATGAGTCTGCTTGCAATTACTATTTTGCTATATTTCAGTATAGGTTGGCCATTATCTTGTCGAGAGTGAAATAATTTAGTAGCCAGCTGGCAGTGATTGGAGCTATACAAGCTTATAAATAATGAGTTTCAATACGTATGCTATTCAGCCAATAGCAGCCAACATAATGTATTAAGGATTGAACATAGACTGATTCTACTAGCAATACAAATTCGAGAGCCAAGTGCTACTCTTTTTTTATAGTAAATTGGCAATGACAAACGGGGTAAGCTGAAATCAAAAGCATATAATATATTATATCACACTAGCTAAACCAACTTGTTCGCTTTGCGATTTGCTTAAAAATTTAGCGGGACCTAGAAAGAACATTTTTTATTTAGCCTCGAAACATTTGGAAAGTTTTTCAAAATTTATAAAATTAGTTCTTATAGATTGCAATTAATTTAATTCATTTATTATTTTTTTGTAGAGTAAATTCGAAACATAGTCAACCTTTAGAAAAGTTTCTTTTCGACTACACAGCGGATAACTCTGTCGTCATAGATACAAGACATGGCGTCACGAGCACTTGCTGTGAATTGAAGAAAATCGTAACATTGAATATTGTTCCAAATTTTAAAAAATTCAATTATTCCGACTAATAAATAAGCAAAAATTGATAATCATTGACGTTTTTCATGTAACATAGTTGTCGTGCAAACGTATTATTGTGGTGTATATATAATTATATCAACTAGAACTGTAAGTATAACTTCTAACAGTAACTTGTCTATGAAAATAGTCCAATAATTATACAAATATTTTGTATAATTATAATAATCATGGTTCTGTTGCTGCAAAATAATAGTAGCATATGTATAGTATTGCTTGTAGTGTTTAAAATAAACTGATTTATTGTAACCATAAATTCATAAAAACAATTCCTCGATTCTATAATAATTACTTAACCTGTGGTGTGGAATAAGAAGAAGTTTTTTATTTATTTTGTTTCAATGAAACTGCTCTTTGATTTGATTAAATGCTAAATTACAATAATATAAATGAAATAATTTATTTAACTTAGAATAAAATACAATTCAAAACAGTGCTGACATTTTTCAAGTAATTTTGCCATTATTCAAAACTCAGACTGAGCATTAACTAAGAATCAACTAAGCTCAGTCGACGAAGTAGAAATTATTTTACATTTGCAGTTCGCTATGCCTGGTCGATCAAGAACAAAGAAATCTTCACGACCAAATCAAATTGATCCGATAGCTGTCAAACTAGCAGGGGATGTAGAAAAGAACAGAGATTCTACAGAAGAACAAACTAAAGATTTTAGAAAGTTAGCTTTTTTAAAATAACGTTCTTGCATTTGCTGTTTAAAATATGATGATTCGATATGTTATGCACAAAATTGTTTATTGCTCTATGCAAAGTTTGTTCAACTATTTAGATTTTAGTACATGTAACTAATTGCATTTTATCTAAAATCAATTTTCTTGTTTTTAGCACAATTAGAGTGTATAATGCTGCTAAATTAATAACTAAAACTAAACGAGAGGTGGCGGCTGCCAAGAAAGCTGTAGGCAAATGGAAGCACTATATAACCACCAAGAGAAAAGTTGGTAAGGAAATTTTGAGTGGCTGCTACAAATACTGCAAAATAGTCTACTCGTGTTTTGAGTTTCTGTTTATTAAACTAACAGGTTTGGTACAGCATGCAGCCTTGCAAAATTTTATATTGTCCTGCTCTATAGAATTTTAAGTAGAATCGGGGTTGAGAAACGTTTTCTTAAACGACTTTGATGGTTTTAATTGAAGTTTTATTACTTGTTCGAAAATTTCAGCTACAAATATTATAGAATTGTGCAATGATGCCATAACATCAGCTTTGTATTACATAAATTTCACCTATACACATTTCACTCCTAATTTGTTCTATACACCTGCAGTGCCAATACTTGTATGTCTTTGATGAAGTTTAATCCGTGGTGTGTTTGCAGTTTTAATAACCCTGCAGTTTGTTCATTTTCTTTTATTTTTCTTTGTCTTTGTTGAAAATTTGTACTTAATTTACAGAGTCAAGGAAGGATAAACTGAAGAGTAAGCTTTGTTTGTATAAACTAAAATCAATATCTGTTTGTATCACAAATAGCAGTGAAAATTAATTAATTTATTCAACTATAAACTTTCTAAAAGACAATGTGCAGCAAAGCGATACAAGCAGGTATTCATTTGCCCCAGAAAGTATATACTGTACTAGAGTATAGTCTGACTATCATGAGTCAGACACTGTTAAACGTGCAGTTAATGTTTTACTTATTACAGTTGGGTACAGTATTTGCTCAATTTTTGTTGTACCTTTGCTTACGCTTACTAAAAGAAGATGATAGTTTGCTTGCTTTTTCTATGAATTTACCTGAAGTTTTGGTTAGATGTAATGCTTAGTAGAAACCTATGTGATTTTTGGTTGTAATACACACCAGCTTGCACCCAATGGTTTAACCTGGTAAGATCATACGTTATTCTGACCATTAGCTCAAAGGTTAAAGTAGTTTGCTGAAATGCTTTCCGTAGTCATCTGTAAGAATATAGTTTATTACTTTTATTTGCTACTCTGCAGTAACTGCGAAAGACTCGCTAGATATGGTGGATGGACCCACTGCAGGTAAAATAGTTCTAGATTTACCTGCCTAGCTCAGATGTCTTTGTATGCCTGCATTAATATATGGCTTAAGCACGCTTCTTCTTACAGCAATACTAACTCAACTTTTCATTTTAAGGGAAAATATAAAATTGAATTACCGATAAACTAAGACTAATTAAGTGTAGTGAATTATTTAGAAATAACAGTAAGTGTTATAGTAGGATTATATAAATAAAATCTACAAATCTTGATGTTATTGTGTAACAAATATTAGAAAACTCTAATTAAACACACTATTTCTAAACGACTGTGTACAAAATACCAACTTGTTATCCATCTTTCATTGCCTTGCTCTTGCATGTAGGAGGCATGATTCGTCTTTCAACTCGTAGGAGGACTCTCCACACCTTGCTAGATGCTAATAATATTAATTTTTTGGATGGTAACTATTCTGTGATGATTAGTCAAAAGCATGAAATACCTGAGCATGTCCTGTCTTTTACCCGAACTTTTGACTAATTAACTTCCTGTGACTTAATCATGTGACTCTGTCATGTGACTTTGTCATGTGAATCACACCCCTGACTAACTCATGTGGTTTATGTGACTCTATTTTGTGACTCAATCATGTGACTCAACCATGTGACTCAACCATGTGACTGATATTTTGTATTGTCCATAGCCCTATGTCATAGAGCAAAAATGCTTAGGAAATATGTTTAGTCGATTTCATACTAATTTTTTGGCAACACTGTACTAACAATGATAAATTTGGACCTTTTTGACTTAAGAAAAGAGTCCTATTTATTCCCAAAACTTAGTTGACAATAGATTATTCATGAAATAAATATAACCTAATATAACACACATCCAGCCACTTTTCACTTTTTAAACTAGAAGTAGAATATATTATAGTAGAATATATTAGATTCTAGAATTATATTTTGACCTACAAGTGACTCCAATCTTAGTCTTTGCATGTACAATTTTTAAAACATTGCATGTAAATTTGTGCTAATACAGCTATTGAATTACTGCAACATTTTCTATCAACCTGTATTCAAGTTTAGAATTTAGATGAGTCATGACTACTAATTACCTACAGTGTATGACATTGTGTGATGTTACAGCATCGTATCTCTCTGTTGTATGGGTTGTTCAATTTGCTGCCGTTTGATGTAGTATATTGCTGTATTTCTTAACATTACACTCTGCCTCTATAATAACATTCTCTCTAATGTATGTGTCGTAAAATGTCTTTACTTGTTTTGTTGAAACATTAAAACATAAACCTGCTATGAAACCAACTCTGTATTAATTGATGGGTTACCAAGCATTTAAAATTATTCAAGTTTGTCAATGTCTTGAAACCCTAAAATATAAATATTTAGATGCAATTCATATGTTTTATAATACAATTGTAAAAACATTCCATGTTAACTGTAGTTAAGCCCCATTTACATATATAGTTACATGAATTAGATTTTGGGTTACATTTCACCTTATTTTCATAGCAGTTATACTGTTTCATAAGCTAATCTTTAACTGTAGAAAACACTCTAATTTAACTTAAACAAAATACGATATTAGATTGAACAAACTGTTAATTTTGAGTATTTTAATAGCCCCCTATTACTACATCAATTTCTTTTTAAGAATTGCTTTTCTACTTTTTAACCAACAGCTAATGACAGTAACAGCTCATCCGTTAGAAATGGCCGCGGATTAGACGACATTCAGGAACACCAATACAAAGGGGCCAGCAATCGTGCCTTACTTCAATATTTTGCTAAGCTTGGCCAATCGTCCCGGTCAGATGAAGTGCTGGATCTAGACTTTGTGGAGGGACTGCTCAAACAAGGAGCAAACATTAACTGCACAGACATATATGGTCAGACTATCTTCCACGAGGTATGACTATCCAGTTTATGGTGGCCAGTTATAACTCTTAGCTTCTGTATCGCTCAGTGTTATTTTACGAGTGATTGTTATCAATATTTTTGCTTAAAAAGTCTATTTATGTGTAGCTTTATTCTTTTAATAAATGTTGATATATCTCTTAAGAATTTGTATTTCATAAGAAAATTTGTTTTTTATCACCAATTGGTACTATTTCGGTTGATGCCAGGTGGCTAGGACATGGCATATAGACGTTGGCAAGTTTCTTCTAGAACATGATGCCGATATTAATAAAGCTGACAACTATGGTAGAACACCCCTCCACGTGGCTGCTGCTGTTGATTATGCTGACATGTGTGAATTTCTCATCTCTAAAGGTTAGACATTGTGGCATCTGGTTGAGTTACTTGGCATCTAGCAAGCACCTGACACAAGCTGTCATTCATCATAACACTAGAGTGTCACCTAGAGAGACACGGGCTTGGTTATATATGCAATAATTTTATAGCGTTGAATCATACTACCCAGCAATAGCCTACTGTTGTTTTGTTGGAGACTTTGGTTATACAAACCTGTGATTTAGCAATACTCAAGTCTATACAACTCTACAACACTTGAGTCTATACAACTCTATAGAACCATGACTGTGTCATTCTTCAACAGTTTTACTTTGTATAACTGGGACACTGCAACTTGGTAAAACTGTATTTATTTTTTACAGTAGCTGTAACTCAGGTTTACTACTGTAATATATTATTCACTGCTGTAATATATGATTCACTACTGTAATATATGATTTACTACTGTACTATATGATTCACTACTGTAATATATGTTTCACTACTGTAATATATTATTCTTAGGGGCGGACAAGGAAGCGCGCACCAAAGGAGAATTGCAGACACCCCTGTTCTACGCTGCCAGAAATGATGCCACAATGGCGCTAGCTGCCCTTATCAAGTGTGAATGTGAATATAAGCAAATATCTGACTACAAAGGAAGAACACCGATATACGTCGCTGCCGAACTTGGTACAGTACCTCTTTCTGTCTCCTGTAGAAAGTTGACTCGCTACTAAACCACTTTTAAATTGAGCTTGTATTCAAGATTAAAATTATAAAACATAGTTTGTTTTAAATGTTTTATTTATAAAATCATACACGGTCTTTCAGACTAAGTTTTAAGTGTAAGACATAATATGTTATGAATTCAGATCGTAGTGAGACGGCCAGATACTTATTGGAACATAACGCTCCAGTTGGAGTGACAGACAACAGTGGTCAGCCGGCGTTGACGTGGATGATCAACAAGATGGCCCCCGTTGCTAAAGAAGCTTTGAATCAGCTTCACACGTGTGATCGGGCTAACAGGAAACAGTACTTCTATCTCAATCACCTTGAACCTATCCAGCCTGGTGAGCAGCATGTCCTTAGAGTCTGTAAAATTTTTAACTGACTTTGTTTATTTTTAAACATATTTTTTAATTATCCTTACATATTGTTAAGATCACTCTGAAAATAGGAAATAAAAAATGTATATTATATACATTTTTGCAATTTTAAAATTATTTTGCTTTTAAAAATTGAAGCAGCTAAAGTTAAAACTGTTGCCAACGTTATGAGCAAAAGGGGTATGGGTTGTAGATAAATAAGATGTAAGATAGAGTCTGTAACTTGCGTATGTAATTGTTGTGAGACAGATGATAATATAAGTTACATATGTTGTATACAGTCGCGAGGGAAGGTCGCCGTAAGTACATGCAAATATAAGTAGCAGTGCGTTTGTTTTTATCCTCCTCGTTTGTTGACTGATTTGGCTCCCTCATAATCATGTGATACTTTACTTATATATACACATTTGATTCATTCACTGAGAGTTGTCTACTTCTTACATTAAGGAAATACCATACTTAGATACAAAACTCATTCAAGTTTATAATCTCTATCCCTGTGAGAAACCCTTGGTGAAAAGGTTTTCTTAAAGCTGACTAAGAACTTATTCATATGTGGCACAGGAGCAGTTATGACTAGATGCTCTTCCTAACATCACTAATGACTTTTACTGGGGATTGAACCCATGACCTGGAGTTTACTAACCCCTAGACAGCGGCTGCTCCCTTTAAATACCATACAAGTTATAATATACACATTTGATTAATTCACTGAGAGTTGTCTACCTTTTATAATCATGCGCTGCTACACATTTGATTCACTTATTGAGAGTTGTCTACTTCTTGCAATCATTACTGAATATGTATGACCGATACCTTTGTTCTTTACTATATAGAGAATGGCTCATTTTTAGCTCTGTTGCGTATGTTTGTTTGTTTGTTTGTTTGGTTTATTTCATCAAAGGTATTTAATAACACAAGGACATTAGAAAATGCCAAGGAGGCGATGATGAGGCCCATTGCGCTATAGCCTAGCTAGTCATGCGCGGGCCAACACGAGCTGACAGCGACTCTATCCAGAAAAATACAAAAAAAAATACAACTATTCTAACAGATAAAGCCTCAACTTCCTCCCAAATTCATTAGGGTTGCTAATTGACCGTAAAGGGATTGGCAGTTCATTCCATAGTGCCACCTCCTGATAACAGTTTCTTCTGTGACCTGCTGCTGTTTGAGAGTGAGGAAGGGGGAGATTTATGAATGATTGACGTGTATTGATAGAGTGAGTGGGAAAAAAATTGTCAGAGTAGAAAAAAGAATGAGCTTTCTTTAACACTTTAAAACGGTAAATCTGGTATATTGAGAGAACTTTATGCTTAGTAAATAGAGGCGCTGATGGATGGTCAAACGGTTTTTTGTTCATGATACGCATTACCTTTTTTTGAAAAATAAAAATCTTGTTTAGATGGGTATTAGCTGCATTTCCCCAGGCCTCTGCACAATAATTTAACTTGGAATTGATGAAAGAATTATATATCAAAAGTAAAATTTTTTGAGGGAGATATTCAGAACATCGGTATATTAATCCACTAAGTGGTCGTAATTTTGTAAGTAGGTTTGAGATGTGCAAGCTCCAATTTAAATTTTTATCTATTTGTACACCTAGAAAAGTTATGCTGTTAGAGTAATTTATAGGTCTTTTATTTAATAATATACAGTTTTCTAGAATTTGAAAAGGATTTTGGTAGTTTTTTAAAACAATATAGTTGCATTTTTCATAGTTTATAGTGAGTTTGTTTTTATTGCACCAAATTGACAGAGAGTTTAGATCTTGATTTATAGCTTCCAAATGGGAGTTCAAATCTTTTGATTCAAAAAATAAATTAGTGTCGTCGGCATAGAAAATGGGATTAAAAAGTTTAAATTGTTGAGCAAGATCGTTTATATATATCAAAAATAAGGTAGGGCCCAAGACAGATCCCTGGGGAACCCCACAGGTCACTGATCGTGAACTTGATAAGGTTGCATTTACTAGTGTGGAATGACTTCGGTTTGATAGGTAGTTAGCAACCCATGACACTGTGGATTCACTAAAACCAAGTTTTCTCATTTTTGCAAGTAAAATATTGTGATTTATAGTGTCAAAAGCCTTACTAAAATCTATAAAAATTCCGAGAACGCAATTTCCATTGTTAAAAGCTTCGAGCGTATTATTTTTAAATTTAACAACAGCATCTGCAGTACTTAAATTTTTTCGAAAGCCATATTGATTCTTAGAAATCAAATTTTTAGATTCTAAAAAGTTTAAAATTTGATTGTTAACAATTTTTTCAAGTATTTTACTAAAAATGGGGAGGATTGAAATAGGGCGGTAGTTTTCACATCTGTCATGAGAACCTTTTTTGTAGAATGGTAATATTTTAGCAGTTTTAATTTGCGCTGGAACAATTTTTTCTTCTATGCTTTTGTTAAATAAATAGGCAAGTGGTGTAGATAGTGAAATTTTGCAAAATTTGATAAGTTTAGTCGGGATATTGTCTAAACCTATAGCTTTCTTGGAATCTAGTTTTTCAATGATCTCAATTATTTGAGATTCATCAGTTATTCTAGTGGCCCGCAGGTGTGAAATCTATCTGAAATTTATTTTGCCTGCATATCTTAAAATGGCAATAATTTTAATAAAATGGTTTAGATATTATAAAGCTATATAAGACCATGCATTTCATTTTATTATCCATTTATATTATAATATATACGTGTATATTAATATACACATCTAATAAATAATAATTTAATATATTTAAAACAAGTCATTGTATTCTATGTATATTGTTGCTACTACCTCCTTGTTATTTTTACCAGGAGAGGAAAGATCAGGACAAGCACAAATGCCGGTAAGTTTTACTCTAACATTGAAAATCATTTGTACTATACCAATATGTAATACTATTACTCTGTTATATTATCATACCGATGTCTCACTATTACTCTCTTATATACTGGTGTTTGGTTTAGCTAGAGGTCTTGGTTCAGATTATGAACCTTGACCTGGTGATTCATCCAGTCATCATGGAGCTCATCAGGGTGAAATGGAAGAGTTTTGGAAAGTATGCAAACAGCCTGTATAGTAGCTGTGATTGTGTCCGCTTGATTCAACTCTTTGCTTTTCTTGTGGTCTAACATTGTGTCTGTGTGCTTCTATCTTCTAGTAACCAATCAGCTCGGTGCTAACATTGTGTCTGTACACTTCTATCCTTCAGTAACCAATCAGCTACATTCTTATGTCCATCAAATAGCTGTTTTCTACATTCAGAATTTCAAATTAAATCAGTACAGAATCTAGAGGAAACTTCTCAGTCCAATACACAGCTGTTTTAAGTAATAGCCTTAGGCCATTTTGTTTTATTCATGTATTCTAAATGTAGCCTGTGTTTATAGTTGAATGTAGCCACTAGAATACAACAGTTTGATATTCTGGTTCACCCGGTAATAATAAAGCTCATAGACGCCAAGTGGGCAAAATTTGGATGGTAATCTACTTTTAAAGTTATAGTTTTGTGTGGATTTTATTATCGGTTAATATTTTAGTTGATATTAGAGGGTAAACTTGGATAGAAATCTTGAAACACAACTTATTACAATACGTGAATGCTAGATATTAAAGTGTAGTCACTAATGGCAATCAACATGCTTTTCTCTACTTTATTGTTTCTACTTTTTGCACAGTGTGTTTATTTCTCTTTATATCTTTCATTTTATTTCTTTGTGTTGGCTTCGTGACTCCTAATATACTAACTGAACTGACTATAATACCCCCTCCCCTCCTTTGCTGCTATGTAAATATAACTCACCTGTGATGTAAAGGTCAATGTTAGAATTGCCTAATTGCTACTTTCCAGGCAAATGCATATTTGTGATGTTTGGTTCTACATTGTTGTAAAATGGTTTTATTAATAATAAGCTTTACTTTATTATTCAACAAACTAAAAGTAGTTTTAGAAATTGTCTTTGTAATAGTAGCTGGGATTAATTAGCACAACTTTTTATGAAATGTTTGAGTCAAAGATAAGTTTTAAACTAGATTTTCCTCTGTTTTGTTTAGCTGGTAGCTTTTTCAGCTATGTAGGCTTACTTAACTCTGTATATACTTAACTCTGTATTTACCTGCTCATGTAACATACCTGCTCATGTAACGTGATGTAATTTGCTGTTGAAGGTTTGGTGCGTTGAGACAGCTGACTCTACAGATTATATTTATAACCCTCTGGACTATCATAGCTCTGCACAGTGCCTGGTACTACAAGTGTTTGTATCAATTACCTCAAGATATCTGGAAGATAGTCATATATGTATGTAATATATATTACTGTTGTAGTATGTGTGTTACATATATTACATGTTTATCATATATATATATATATATATATATATATATATATATATATATATATATATATATATATATATATATATATATATATATATATATATATATATATATATATATATATATATATATATATATATATATATATATATATATATATATATATGTATATATATATGTATGTAATGCATATATTGTTTTTATTGCAACAGTGTGTTACATATAACACATGTTTATTATATATGTATAAAATGTATGTGATATATATTATTTCTATAGCATATCCGTTGTATACATTACATGTTTGTTATATACATGTATATGCATATAATATATACTGCATTTATACAATGCATTTTTACTTATATTGTATCTAAGTTGTAGAAAGTTCTAATACTAGACCTCTAATACTAAACGTCTAATACTAGAACTCTAATACTAGACTGCTAATACTAGACCTCTAATGCTAGACTTCTAATACTAGAACTCTAATACTAGAACTCTAATACTAGACCTCTAATACTAGACTTCTAATACGTAATTACAGGTCTTGGCTGTCGGTTTCACCATCTATCAAATTATTGATGAGTTGAATGAGTTTATATCTTCACAGCGAGATCATCAGGTAGTTATCTTTATCCAATGATCATACATGTGCTACTTTTCTGCTGTAGCAGTTATACTACACTATGTTATATTATGCTATGCTATTCTATGCTATGCTATTCTATACTATACTAAAGTATATTCTAATATACTTATACTATACTTATACTATACTATACTATACTATACTTTACTATACTATAATATACTATAATATACTTATACTATACTGTACTTATACTATACTATACTATACTCTAATATACTTATACTATACTATACTATACTCTACTATACTATACCAAACTCTAATATACTTATACTACTGTAGCGCTGGAAAGAATGGAGAATAAAGCAAATAGAAGAAGACATAAACTTCTGTCATCCAAGATGGCCAGAAGAAAAGATTTTTCTAGAGAATGAAAAGGAAGATTTGGACAAGTTTAAATCTAACTATTTCCAAGATTTCTGGTAATAATCATTGTTTGAGCCAGAAGTACATTAGAAAGTGTTTTCTTTTATAAAAAGTATTATACTTTGAATTTCATAGCCACATAATATTTGCTGCATTATATGGAGTTATCTTTTCCTACTACTACAGGAATATCTTTGACTGGATTTGCTACATTCTCCTCCTCGCCTCTTCCATCACACACTTCATAGATGTCGGCGTACCAAGTGTGTTCATCGCCCGACTCCACAATAGAATCATGTCTATCAATATCCTGATGGTGTGGCTGAGGACTATGAAATACCTCCGCTGTTTCTCTGCTCTCGGTGAGAATTTCTAAACTGAGAGACACTTGGCAGTGTTCAAGTAGTGAAAACATACTTTTATTTCACATTTGAAAAATTTATCTTGGAGAAAATGATTTGGAGTTTTCAAGGGTTAAAATTAGAGTTTGCTAAGTAGAAAGAATTTTAAAAACTTTAGTCAATTATAGTGTTACAGTATTATGTGTTATAGTATTATTGCTTTTATTTATTTGCTAACCAGTTCCCAATAAAAATTCTATTCATTTATCAAACATTTAAAGTGTGGCAAAATATATTTTTTGCCATTCAGTATGATTAGTTCTGTACAATCACTTTTCATCTTTGTTATTATTTATTTAAAAGCCTTTTTTGAAATCGATCCAAATGTCTTCACTATTTTGAAATACTGTTCAAAGAAACATTGCTTACTAGGTAAAGTTATATTTTAGGTCCCTTCATTGTAATGCTTGGAGAGATGATAGGAGATTTCCTGAAGTTTGCCTTTCTCTATCTTATCTTTCTCATACCTTTCTGTGAGTTCATCACGCATAAGTTAGATTGACAGGAAACTATGTTACAGGAGTGTAAATGTTTTATACTGATCTTCTGAATGAAACTTTTAGAAGAAATTGCAGAGATATTGTGATAATTTTTCTCACTTTTAAAGTTGATCATATTGTAGTAATTAATGCAATTACTGAGCGTGAGTTATTTACTTGCGTATAGTTGGCTGGTTATTCTGTTATCAATTACTAGGGTAGCTGTCGAGTAATTATATTTATTTCCCACAATAAAGCATAAACCAAACATCACATCAAATTATCCTATACAAGAGTCAACTACTAACACATGTTACTACTACAAGCCTCCGCTTACAACAACGTGATATAATGCTAATAACCCGGGAAGTGTCACGTGACTCGGAAGCATCTCTTCCGGAGCTGCTAATTGGTTGCTACATAAGAGTCTAAGTATTCCAAGAATAGGGAGAGGGCGATTCCTGTATTTGTACTTGCACTACTCACTACACCGTCCCCCCCAGCAGAAAGCCCTACTTTCTGATAACACAATAAAAAAACATAATGAAAAACCATACAATAATCCAAAAAGGAAATATTCATAAGTAAACCCACAAAGAGTAAGAAAAGAAATAGTTAAACACGACAACGTTTACATTAGAAGACAACAGGGTGATCGATCACACACATCTAGTCAGCTATTAAGAGAGAGGGTGCTTACCAGCACGCGGGCCAATGTCGGAGCGCTCGTCACATCCTAAACGAGCTATAGCTCAACGAAGGTGCCTACCCCAGGCATTCTCATTGGTTGGACTCTGCTTCTTGTAGCGACCGTGCTCTGTGTCGAGCCTGTCGGGCCCGTAGCCGCCTCTTCAGTCGTCCCACTGAGTCCTTCAACTGGTATAGACCTGTCGTCGTATCCAGCAAGTCAGGGGCAAGTTGTGTGAACTCGGCTTGCAGTCTTAGAAGCCGCTCTTCTACGTTAGCCAGCTGGCTAGGTCTTGGTGGGGTTATGGGGGTCTCCGTTATACGGGATATGGTTGTTTCTTCTACTTCTGGGGTGTTGCTAGGGTTGACGGGGGTAGGAGGTGGGCCCTGAACCATAGGGGACTTATGGCGGGCAGATAGTAACAGTACGTGAAACCCGGACGTTAGTGCGGCCAGGGTAATAGCCTTCCTGATGACTGGCTTGATGGCATCCAGGTATAGGGGGAAACTGTCTTCATCAACAGTGTGGTTCTCTCCGGCGAAGCAGCTTAGCTTATGTACTGTCACGGGATACGGGTAGACGTCGTGGAACCCGCAGGGACAGAAGTGGAGTAGAAAATGGGCATCTACATGTAAACGCAGGGAGCGGTGTGACGGGCACTCCTCAAAGCAGACCTGGCAGGTTCGGTGTGGTCCACTGGGTCCCCAGGCTTCTTCAATTCTCCTCTCTGTCGTGGGTGACACCCAACGGTGTCGTCGGCGGAGTACTACTGGTATGCCATTCTCCATTACAGACTCTTCTTCCATAGACAGAGAGGTTGGCTGGTCCCGTGACCGGGAGGTGGTCACTCGAGTGTGATCTGAAAGAGTAGCAGTGTTAAAGATTATACACTGAGGCACCGTCGGCGTGTACAGCCTGACCGGTACTCTGTTCAGTTACACTCGTGAGATTCAGGCTAATGAATAGTTGATGGAGAACACACTCGCTATGATAGATTATTTAAAATCAAAGTCGACGTGTATTCCCACCACTGTTTATCATTATCGAATCTCCAGCTAGCTAGTGTAGCTAACTGATGCAGTCTAGTTATCGTACCAAAAACATAATTAACTCACCCTTCGATCCAGAATAGTAAGACATTTTGGAATGAAAGTGGTAACTGATTACTGTTTACTGGCACGTCTACTCTCGACTGCATCAACATAGGAAAAGACCGGACAGCGTGGTTGTGAAACGTGACTAGGGCTTTTCACTTCCAGCGGATGAATCTCGTGTGAGATTCCGCCGAGGCAAAAGTTGAGATTCTCGTGGTGATCACAACTCCCACGGCTCTTTGCCTGTTTTCCCATGCGAGGCCTCTCTAGACTTTTGTTACTGCCGCTTATACCGCGGTCACGTACACAGTCTCTGAGACACGCTGGAAGTTGCCTAGTGTGTGGTGCTGGTCCTATGTTGGCATCTCCTTGCGGAGCCCCTCCCACGGGGGGTTTTTGCACTTCCGGACCTGTTTCTGGTTCCGGAAGTGGTGATGATGGCAGGCTTGACGTTGGGGGCGGTGGGCGCACTTTCAAGGACGGAAGTGGCCTTTCTCGCCTCGCCAAGTCTTCCTGACGTGTCATGGAGGTGTTTCCGGCCAGGTTGACAGTCTCCGCCTGCCGAGACCTTCTCGCACAATGCGTCTGCCGCCCCGCTTCACCAGGGAGACGGCTATGCTTGTTGGTCTGGCAGACTTTGCACCGTCTCACTCTGCGTCGGATATCCCGTTCCATGTTAGGCCAGTACCACCGGAGTTGTAACTTGGTGACCACCCCTTGGACTCCTCCGTGAGTCTCCTCGTGAGTGTCTTGTATCAACTTCCGGCGGATGGCAACTGGGCAGACAACCCTCTTCCTGGCTGGCTGTCTGCTGTTGGTGGCCAAGGTCATGGTTAGCAGACCCTCTGGCCCGACCCGCAGAGAGCTCCAACGTTGACAGTACAGCCGTAACTCGGCGCATCCCTGTCGCCGTTGTGTACTACTGGGTCGTCGCCCCTCCTGTTTCGCTCGGTACACGTCGGCTACCACCCCAGGAAGGCATTCCTGGAGCTTCGGCAGCTCCCTAACGTTACCAGCCCATACAGGTTTGGCGCGGAGGCTCTGGGCAGCCTCCGGGGGCGTGTCAGCCCTCTGTTGAAGTGGCTGAGCAGGGGCGGTCCTCGCCGCCCGTGGTACCTCACGGCAGCCTGCTCTATTTAGGCGGGCTCCGTGGTTTGTGTGGCTGAACGCCTCACTGTACCCATGTGGCAACCTAGCCATAGCCTGGCGCTTCCCGTTGCCTGTGCAGCCACGCGTCCCTGGAGGAGGGGAGGCGTGGGTTGGGACGGTCCTCCGCCCTCGAGACGGGCTCTGCTGAGGACCTTCCGTCGTAGCTCCCGACGACGGCCCAATGGCTTCCTCCTGGACAGGATGGAAGCGACCCAGCATGGATCTGGGTGGTAGGTCTACTGTCTCTGAGAAGGGGTTGACACACTGCACTGAGATCTCTCCTTGCCCCGTGAGCCGGCTAAAACTACGGGCAAGTTGGACTCTCGAGTGCGTACTTTCGACAACTCCCAACTTAGAGGTTTGGCCACCGTCTACCTTGCAGCGGACGGTAGCCCGGGAGTGGCCTGGTATAGTACAGCTCCGTACTACCTGCACTGCTCCCGCTAGAGGACGACCAAACTTATCGACACAAGCGAGCTCCTCGTCGCCCATGATTATCGCAGATTTACTGAAATCGATGCGACAACCGTGTCGTTGTAAGAATGGCATCCCGAGGATAGCATCCTCGTTGAGCTGCCCGACGATAAACGTCTCTTGGATGGCCTGGTTACGGACGTAACCAGTTAGCTCAATAATGCCGTAGAAGGGAATGCACGACCCGTCTGCCAAGGTGTCATGATCTCCCTCGTACGGTGCCAACCTGTCCTTGACCTTAGCGCTGAGGGTGTCAAAGAACTGACGGCTAAGGAGGTTGGTGGTGCAGCCGGAGTCCAGAAGAAAGTTGGCAGGCTTGCCGGCTAACTTCCCTGGCAGGAAGTAGCTACTTCCGTGCGGCTGCAATTGAGTGTGCCGTGGTTGCACCTCCCTCGCTGTGGGTCGAGGGGTCCACGGTTGGCGGCGACTATTGACCAGCTGCCGAGGTTGGGGCGGTACGCCTTGCGGCGCCTGTACCGTTTCCCTCGCAGGCTCTGTGGTCAACCGTCTGCCGGTTCCGTGTTGGTGCCGGAGTGGCGTAGAGGACCCAGGTGGCGAGTGGCTGAAGCCTACTTGCCGCGGGGGTCGCCACTTCACAGCATCTCCGCGCGGCGCCCAGCGGGGCGACAGACGCGCGGGCCTCCCTGGGTGATTTACAGACGGCCCGCAGGAGGTGGGAACATCTGCGGGCCGTGGTAGTTTAACCCTTGTGAGAGCTGAGGGCAGTCTCTCTGGAAATGTCCTGGCCTTCCGCATTCCCAGCAGAAGTGGTGCCCCATGCCTGGTGATTGTACCTGCGGCCCGCTAGGCTCACGGGCAGTATCTACCTGGCTTGGGGGAGCTAATGTGGTGACCAGTTTATCTAGCATGTCAGTCATCTGTGAGATTTTTGACGCTAGTGACATCTGGTTCACATTAGCCACCGCGGAGGGTTCCGCGTCTAATTCGGCGTGAGCAGTAGAGTGCTCCGTGGTCACCTGGCGGGAGGCCACGCGGTTGCGGTGCATATGAGTCGCCAAGAGGTAGGCTTCTCCCACCGCAAGTGCATCTTCGACTGTGGTGACTCCCCTCGCTTGGAGTTGATGGTGGAGCCCCAAGTCGTTGATGGACTGCACGAAGGCATCATAAGTATACCTCTCACGGTGTACCGGAGGCAGATCGCGGAATGCAATCTGCGCTAGTGGGTACACCGTGGCAGCGTGCTCTTCTAGTGACGTGTGAGGATCACGCCGCATCCTCTGTAGACGGGCCCGCGCATCTATGGGAGAGATGCCAAAACGGGCCCGCAGGGAAGCAAAGATTCCGTCTATGTCAGGTCCAGCTCCGTACGGCTTGGCTTTGCCCGTCAGCGCCATCCTGAGCTTTAGCAACGCCACCCTTGGCGGCCATTCTGCAATCTCCATCACATCCTGGAATTCTTGGATGAACTGCTCCACTGCTTCTTCGCCAGTGAAGTTGGGCGCCTTCAGCCGATATCTATTTTCACCATGCTCTCTAAGAATTCTCACTTCTTCATCTAACACCACTGGTTCCACAGGTATATCAACATTATCTCTCTCACCTTCATTCAGTGGAATGGGTAGCTCCGTGCCGTCTTCTGCCATGACTGCTATACGCAAGATCCCACCGCTGCCACCACTGTAGTAATTAATGCAATTACTGAGCGTGAGTTATTTACTTGCGTATAGTTGGCTGGTTATTCTGTTATCAATTACTAGGGTAGCTGTCGAGTAATTATATTTATTTCCCACAATAAAGCATAAACCAAACATCACATCAAATTATCCTATACAAGAGTCAACTACTAACACATGTTACTACTACAAGCCTCCGCTTACAACAACGTGATATAATGCTAATAACCCGGGAAGTGTCACGTGACTCGGAAGCATCTCTTCCGGAGCTGCTAATTGGTTGCTACATAAGAGTCTAAGTATTCCAAGAATAGGGAGAGGGCGATTCCTGTATTTGTACTTGCACTACTTACTACAATATATAACCTAATCAAATTGTTTACATGCTTCAAGAGTTGGCTTTTTCACTCAACCTGTACTAATACACTATTGTTTCTGTTTACTGTCCATAAATTCTGTAATGAATATAATATTGACATCATTTTATATATAACAATTATGATTAAACTGCAGCAATAATACCAATAAGTTTTAGTAATAATGGCTACTCATGATTTGTATGTTGTAGCTGTTGCCTTCTGGATGGTGTTTGGGGGAACGGTTAACCTTCAAGCCTCCCCACCCAACGATACATGCGCCGCTGCTAACTTGGTCAATCCCACTTACACCCAGTCTATTAAAGGAATGCACGTGCCCGACGAGATGATATTCACCATGTACCGTCTCACTCTGGTTGACGAGTACGACCTCGATGTATGTGTGACTCTCTACTAGACACTACACTGGCTGCTCCAGTCAATGGCGCTGGGTTGTGTACAGTCAGGCTTTTGCATCCTGAATAAATTTGAAAATATAATAGTTGAATATAAATTGATCAGTTCATTAACTTGATTATTTTAAAATAATTTTAACTTGATTGTCTTACATGGCAGGCATCAAAACTGCCATTGTCATATGTAATTAGTGCGATTTTTTAAATAAAAATGTTGCATAAATTTTTAAATAGGGAGTTGAGCTTAAACTTCTGAACCATTGAGTTCTACACATGTGTTGTTATTTACAGGCGATGCTAGACAAAGATAAACCAATGACGTACGTTCTCCTTGGAATGTGGTTCTGGATCTCTGCTATTCTCTGTATAAATCTATTTATAGCTTTGCTCTCCGACACCTTTCAAAGGTTGGTAATGTCTCAGTTCATGTCTTTAGTACTTGTGATGGTATTGACTACTGAATGTCACCAGACGTGTAAAATTAGTTTTATAATTATGGAATGATTATTGTGGCGCGTAAACTTCAACTGAAAGGCTGGTGATACAGCATTCATGTTGGGCATAGTGTGTCTTTTTTGATCTTTACCATTTATATTGTTGACTTTAGAGTGTTTTATTTACTAGCTAGACATCAATTTTCGCCAAATCAATGCATCTACAATAATGTTATGTTATACACAAGGTAATGTTATGTTATACACAAGGTAATGTTATGTTATACACAAGGTAATGTTATGTTATACACAAGGTAATGTTATGTTATACACAAGGTAATGTTATGTTATACACAAGGTAATGTTACATCAATGAGAAAACTACTCCTGATAACTTGTATTGCCACTGCTCTGCTATTTTTAGCCAAATGCGCCAACTAAGCACATTTTGCTAAAAGTTTTACTTTGGATCGGTTTTCTCTCTACCATGTAAATTTCAACAGTATGTAAAGCTAGAAAATTCTATATTAGGTTTTGCAATGAAGAGCATGATTATGGTGATACATAACCCAGGTTGACTTTTATATAATAACATGTAAATTTAAGTTAAATTAAAATTTTTTATAAATATATGTTACACTTTGCATACTATTATCCGCTAAATTAATATATCAATATTTGACAATATGTATTTAGAGTGTATGACAATGCCCGGGCCAACTCTGTCATGCAGAAAGCTATAACTGTACTCATGATAGAAGAAAAGTTGATGAAGAAAACATTACTCAGCTATAGGTACTGTATACTCCGTACTATATGCTCTGTACTGTATACTCTGTTCTATATGCTCTGTACTGTATACTCCGTACTATATACTCTGTACTATATGCTCTGTACTTTATGCTCTGTACTGTATACTCTGTACTATATGCTCTGTACTGTATACTCTGTACTATATGCTCTGTACTGTATACTCTGTACTATATACTCTGTACTGTATACTCTGTACTATATGCCATGTACTGTATACTCTGTACTATATGCCATGTACTGTATACTCCTTACTATATACTCTGTACTGTATACTATGTACTGTATATTATATACTCTGTACTGTATACTCTGCATTGTGGACATATACTATATATACTATCTGTTATATAGTAGGTACTGTACTGTATACTATGTACTGTATACTGAACTTTATATAGTCATAATAAGGTAGAGTATAATATATTATAACCTGCTAATTACTCTGTTCCTGTAGAGAACATATCAAGGATGAATGCTCTCCCGAAATCGTCTATTACGACGATGACACAGGGGAAGGGGGAGACGAGTTGAAAAAAGTCACGATACAAACCAAGGAGAAAGTGACCGAACTGATGGATATGTGGACCATCAAGTTTGGCATGCCAGTTGTTGATGAAACTGTACGTAATGACGTGTAGTGTCTGCCTGTCTGTCCACATGTTTGACCATGTTCATGTATTAAACATTTGGCTCAAAACTGGACAATCAAAAATGTTGAAAATTGTTTTCGTTTCAAAGATGTCACTTTTAGTGCCAATATTTTTATAAAAATGACAGAAACTGAAAGATTTCCTAAAAACTTTCTCGTATAGATAATATTTCTCAGTAGCAAGAAAATTCAATCACAGAAGCAGAAGCAGGTAAAACAATTGCAATTTAGTGCAATTTCGCTGTTTTATAATTATACTAATATGAATATGCCGTATATAGTATCAAACTGCGTTGGTGTTTGCAGGGTCAAAAATATTATCCATTTGACGATGAGCACCGTGACAGTCATGATGATGTTGATAATGAGATGGGTGGAGATGGCGGCCATGACAGTCACGAGAGTGCCAAAACAAATGTCCCAGACTCCGTTACTGAAAGCAAGCTTGAGAATGAGGTAAGTGAAGAAAAAAAATTGAGATGAAGGTCAATAAAGAGGTATTTGTGCTTCACTATAACACGCTTTGCATCTCGAATTGTCATCAGATTTATCAGTGTTCCATTCTAATTGATTTGAAGTACAAAATATTACTGAGATCTTTTTGTGGGCAGAACCTTGAGGTAACCTTGACTTATTAACGCATCAAATGATTAGCTGAATATGCTCCCAACTTGTTGAGCTTCGATTCTAATTTTTTATACAAATTGGGCTCGCCATGTGTTTTATTAAAGTTTCAAATTTGCGTTAACTTTGTGTTCTAATCTTGCCAGGACTATTGTTGATGTTAGAAAGAGCAAAGGTCGACAAGCTGTCACTTGACTCTACATTCAGAACTTTAATTTTCAGATTGACATACTCAGAGCTGAGCTGACTCAAGTAGAAAAGAAGAGAAGAGAGTTTGAAAGGAAGTGCTTAGCTGAGCTGAGTTCTCTTAAGTCGCTATTGACTTCCACCACCGTGCATCCAGGTATTTCGTCTGTCATTCATTTTGGGCGTTGAGTACTGCTGGTCACATGGTATTCAGTTATATAAAATAATATTACCTGATTATTAGGTGGTCAGACGCAAGCATTACCTGTAAGGTTGGCGTCCCTTCCAGACTACCATGGCAACCTACGAATAGATACAACTATATCTCCTCCTAGTAAGCCATGTTTATTTAATTTTTAAAATAACTCCAATAACATAAATAATAAAATAAAAGATTATGCAAAATTATTCAATTAACTGCATTTTTAAAACTTGGTTTCTGTTTGTGAGTTTTGCTTTTACTTCATACAAGTACGTATTTTAATTTCTAAAATATACTATTTGAAAATAATTTTTAAAATTCAACTACGAATCTGAGCTTCAATTTTATTCCTTTTTTGTAGCTTATCCAGCAGCTATTGCGGAGAGAATAACTCCAAGAGATGATCAGATGAGTCTGGGTACTGCATCTACCTCACATGTAGACATTGCTACTATGCCATACAGCGGGGCGCCACCCGCACGTTCCGTCTCACTCTCACCAGCTGTCAGGGTCAATGTTGCTCCAGTAAGTTCACTACTTATTAACTACCAGATGTCAATAGATTGAAAGATGCCATCTTGAATTAATTGTTAGCATAAAAATTTCTGGAAAAAAAGAAATAGGCTCTTTGAAATTTTTCTTTGACAGTGATACAAATTGAAAATAAGAGAATAATTGACAAGAGGATAATGTAAGTGTAGCGTTTTATCCGACGACTCTATATAATCATTTTCACTTGAAATTCGCAGCTAATTCTGTTATTTTACCTATAAGACAGACAAATTCTGATAGAGATTAATATGCATGTCTAACAAATCTTTGATGCAGGAGCACAGAATAGCATTCTCAGATTCCGGAGATGCTCCTGATGTCTAGAGACTGATCTGAATAAGAAACAAACTGCCGGATCTTGAGTTCTGGCAGCTTTCTGGAAACCTTTCCATCGCATGTTTAGTTTATGATAGTGAGTAACAATTTAAAATACAGTTGATCATAGTAGAGAAAGATTCTAGGAGGTTTAATAAAAGATCAATAGTGAAAGTACTCAAAACTATTGATGCGTGCTTCTAATTTTTAATGACATACTGGTTTTATAAACTAACAAATTTTATGGAATTTTTACATCCGTTTATTTTCATCAGTTTAGTCTTGTGTAGGGTAATGTAATTAATATTTTCATTTGCTTGCTTTTATTCTAATTATTAAGCTGCATGCTTAGCTTGGTAGATTGCAAATTTTATATATTTTGATATTTTATTTTGTAATAATTTTGATTTATTTAAAAAATAAACAATCTTGTTCCTCTTACATATACAAAAACATACGTTTAAATAATAAATTGTGAGCAAAACACAAACATAAATTATGATGAGAGACAAAAAGTCATGAACAGTGCAAACTAACAATATAAACAAATGGTGAGCACACTATGGTAGCACTATTGTTCGGGTATTTCAACACTAGTCATAGAGACAGCAATGCTGCTTGTACTTGTTTTCATTCTCTCCAGAGCAGCCATGTTTTTAGAGTCTGCCGGCATGTGCTTACTATGTACTGGTTTTACAGTGTACACAGTTGGGGGTCGAGATTGAGATGTTGTAAGTTGCTTAGAGCCATTCACCGTAGGTGGTCTAGTACTAGTAGGTGGTCTAGTACTCACACTAGTAGGTGGTCTAGTCTGGTTGGGCGTTTGTTTTGAACTTGTGTCAGTAGACGGTTCTGTATCTGCTTTTGTAGCAGGTTGACCATCTGAAGATTTATCTTTTTCTTTTTTAACCCTCAGTGATACGATTCCAGCAAACTTATTTTTGTCTCGTTTGACAGTTTGACCGGCTGCTTCTCTGCACTTGTCAATCACAGATTGAATTGCGAATGACAAAAATAAAGGAATTATTATGAGGTTAGTGACAAAGACAATGGCGAAAGAATGATAGTTGGCTACTAGAAAAGTAGCTGCGCACACCATGAATGAGCAGACATACACGGCAGAAAAGTTTAGTTGTGCCGTCGTTATGGAGTTGCCGAAGTTATCCGGTGCAATGTGGTCAAAGTAATACTGGTAGATCAATACACAGTAGCCTATTAATACAACTGCCCAAATCATGAATATCAGATCTATCCACCATTCTCTCAAAACATAAAACACTCGCTGAAAAGTTCCAAGTGATTGTATATCTCTCAATCTTCCTGGTGTGGCGTGGACATTTTTTCCTGCAAATCCCATAATGCTTTTAGCAACTTCGCCTTGATCTTCAAGTTTTTTTCTACAGTCTTCCTTTTTTATAACTTCCAAATTGATTTTGATCATGAGCTCTAGAATGAAGTAATAGTTGGCAAACACAAACACAAAAATACTGAGAATTGGCAAGATTATGGTAGCCATGAGCATTATGGCAGTGGTATAAGATATGTGTATCTTTTCCTTTTCTGCTATCTCTTGTGGAAGATTCTCGGGCAGATTTTCAAAATATATTTGTAGAGTTAATTGAAAAAGTAAAAACGCAAACAAGAAAACATTTAAGATTATCGTATAAAAAATTCTTGAAGTAATATCGAATCGAGTCGTTCCAGTAGCATCTCCAAACATCTCGTTGAGATTGGTAATAAACCTGTACGTCATGTAGATTCTTGTGGCGTACACATATGATAAACTTAGCATGTCAAACGTTATCAAGATCAAATCCAAAACTCCCTAAAATCGTATATAAAACATTCAATACTAATATTGTTGGAGTAAATTATAGTAATTGAATAGTAAAACTATACTATGCTCTAACTAGACAAGTGAACCATATATATGCAAGCATGCATGCTTTCATCATCCTACATATAAGACTATACGTAACGTTATGCTTCTTAACATCAAATATTCTTACCTTTCTAAAAAATTAAGCCACTGATTGATCATAATAAAAAACAGGTACTTTAATTTTAAAAATGGTGTATATGTAAGTAGATATGTATAATTCCTAAATATTTGATTATTTTAGAAACTCAAAAGGTATAAGTAATTTGTTGAATACAAGTAATTTCTAACTTTTTCAAGATATCTTTTAGCAAATTTCATAAATACGACTAAAATTTAGTAAATTTATTACAATTTTCCAGACTATAAAAATAACATACCACATGTTGATCATAGCCAATTTTACTTCCATTTTCAAAGTCTTCAAAGACTCTGTCCGTGGTGACACTGATGAGTGAGCAGAGAACTGTGGGATACAGCAACACTTCAGCGAGGATGTTGTCTATTAACTGCTGCCTCTTCTCAAAGGCCTGCTGCTGCTCATCGGTTTTCTTTTTATACCAGGCAGTCCTATGAACGAGAGCGTTGAGTGTGAGCAGCACCACGTCAACCATGTCCATCATGAAGCAGGTGAAACCAAACTCTCGGTTGGACGCTGTTTTCAGCACTTCTGATCTGATGAGGTCAACGACACTGGCAATAATGCTGACAGCTAACACCAAGTACGGCAGCAGTGTTGTTATCAGACTGAAGAACTTGTTTAAAGGTCTTTCAGTCAAAGTCTCAACTACCTAGAGAGGAAATTAATAAATAAATGATAGAGTTTTCTTCTCTTACAAGATTACCTAATAACTTACACTTGCTCATCACTATAAACATAATGCAAAAATTTGCTCATATTTTTATTTGAAAATAAAATGTGCAATACAAATTTTTCCTTTATCTATATCAATCCAAATACACACACACACACACACGCACGAAAGCACACACACACATATATATATTAGATATTAGCTATATGTTATGTAAGCTACTAAAAACTATTTGTTTTTTCATGCTTTATTGCGAAAAAATATTTTAGTATTTATTATTATTGCATACACTATATTTGTTATTATCTCTTACTTTAGGAATAAATGTCATATGCATGTTACAATAATGTTCAATAGCATTCATAGTTGTAACTTTGCTTATTGCATAAAGTTTATTCTGCAGTGTGCAATGTTCTAGCAGTTTAGACATGTATACAAACTAAAATAAAACTGAACATTTGATTTACATCTGTTATATACCAAAAGTGCAAAATGGGCCCATGATATATCAAACGTTCTAGCCTTTCATATAACTCTGCTACCAACTGCTATAACGGTACAGAGAGCAGACAATTTCTGTATATACCTTCAATCCTTCCTGGACCTGCTCAGTATTCTCCTTGTAGCCTGCTCTCTGAGTCTTCTTCACAACCACACTTTCAACCCACTTGGTGAGAGGTTTATCAGACCACGAGCTATCATTGAGCTCTTTTATCTGCAACACCCGGATGTGACATCACTCTCTAGTTCAACATATCATTCCGATATTACAAAAAGTATTCTGTATTATCCAAAACAACCCATTCTTTGAGTTGCTTTCTCTTTAAAACTGAAGCTGATTCATAAATAAGCTGAGGCAAGTAAACACATCTTGACAGTTTTTTTAGTTTTCATCAAACAATTTAAGCAGCAAAAATGAAGTGTGATACTAGATCAAATGATTAAACAATTCAATCCCATTATGCAATAATATATATAATACATGATTTACTAAGAGAGTATTTTGTAGAAACAATTCTCAACCCTTTTTATCGATGACACTAGTTGGACACGTTAGATTAAAATATTGAGATTATAGGAGTTACCCGCTCATCATATTTGTCTGCTTCCACTTGCTTCTCGTAGTCAGTTGGATCAAATGTGTCCCGTAGTGGGGGTGGGGGTGTGTCCGGATGAGGAGTGCCGCCAAGAGAGGGCGGACTTGGTGGCGGAGAAGGAGGTGGAGGAGAAGGCGGAGTATAAATAATTTCTTCCTCTGGAGGACTCCAATCAAACTCTTCCTCTTCAACTATATTGTTCCTCCGTCTGCTGTTTCTAACGTTAAGGTTGGGTCCCCTGTCGTCTGCTAGCTCAAAGACGGGAGCTCTCTGTACCCCTTCCAGAGCGACTGACTCCATGTTTGGTGGAGGAGGAGGAGGTTGGGCAATGAAGAATTCTTCCTTTTAATCAGAAAAGCTAATACCATAAACAGGTGTGTGTGTGCCCGCGTGTGCCTCTGACAAGTTTATACTATATTTATACATTATATTATGCAGGTGAATTGAATATTGCCTTACATTTTCATCAACATCATCCGCTTCAAGCAAGCTGGAGAGGTGCTCTCTACGCCTTCGTCGAGCGGATATGACACTTTGTTGAGTTGATGCCAGCTCGTCTATTAAGTAGTGAAACATCAAACATGCATTGTCAAAATAATCTCATCATGACATATGTAACCATTATAGCTTACAATATAAATATTTTTGTATTAGGTATACTATATTAATATATTGTTACCGTGAAACTTATAATGAGTGTGAATTGACGAAATATGGTTGATAATGGAAATAACTTTTAGGTTGTGACTTTACTATACTACAAGAAGGTAACAGTTAAATAACATAGAACTAATGATTTACTAATATTAATACAACCTAAGCAAGTTTTAAATGTAACATGAACTCATTCTTTACTTAATATGATGATCATAGTGCATGATTTGGTTCAGCTTAAGTAATGAAAGTTGGTTAAAGTTACTATAAACTATGACAATATAATATTTACTAATGAAGAGAAGTCAATGAGAAAAAGTGTTGCTATAGAACACACCTTCAGTTAAACCATCTTCCAAAGCATCCATCCTGATATACTCCCCGACAGGTGCTTCTCTAAACTCGGGTGTTCCGACTCGCCTGGGTCTACGTGGGAGACCCTCACCTCCTTCTGCCCCATCTATTTAACATCATACTGCGGATATTCATACCATTAAACATGCATAGGCTGCCTAGATTTTAGCTTGAAGACTGGATTTTAAGCCATTGTATAGCAAGGTACAAAATCCAATAAGGTAAGAATAGTTGGGACTTTACATAAGCTGGGAGAGCTTTTCCCTAATGCATTATTATAGCTTTTCATGTATCATCACAGCTATGCCAGCTATTTTATGCTTTTTCCACATTCATTATGGCTACTACACAATATCTGACCTTTTTGGCTGGTATAAAAACCCAGCACTTTCACTTATCTTTACACTTGCGTCTTGCCACTTGTCACTTGCAACTACACTTATAACTTATGATGCAACCTATTTTACATTGCTAAATTCTTTCAGTCTGCCACAATAAATATTTCTATATTTTAAAACACAACAAGAATAGTTATATTTCACAAAAAAAAACATTTGATAAGTCTTCAATGTTGTGCAAAAACATATTTTTGACAAGTGTGACCTTTGACCTTTTGACATCTTATAAATTTGGAGATATATTAAACCCAGTAGCCTGTTTATTATAGCGTTTCTCATTTATAAACCTCCATCTTATAATAGCAACAAAAGCTATGTGCAAAAGTGCAATATATATATTGTAATGTTTTTGGGAAGCTGTTGATGACACAATGATGTAATACTCAGCAGTCAGGTAATTACCCTTCAGCAGATGACAGCACTCTATGATAGAATATTAGAGTTATTTTGCTATGATTGTGTAGTGTGTTAAATTACTAATTAATATATCAATTAGCCTTATATTAAATAACTGTATAAAAAACCCCATAAAAACATATTTTTAGCCCATACCTGGCCTTCCTCCATTTTGATCCTCATAAAAAGAAGTAATCCAGCTGTCCTCTCTTTCTGCCATGTTTTATTGTAAACTTACATCCTCCTTAGTCATTCAGAGTTCACACAAAGCTGACTGTAGGATCACACAATGCTGACTGTAGGATCACACAAAGCTGACTCTGTAGCACTAAGGCAGCTCTATCCTTAGCTACGCCTGCTATTGATGTTAGTATCCACAATACTTTTCAAAATATGAATTCCCAATTTCAGGCCTTTGTTTCGACTGATGGCTGACTTATAATTATATTTGAAATGAATAGGCATCAATTCACACCTATTCGCTATTTTTTAAAGACCTTTGTTTGATCATTAAGGCATTATATAATTATAAGTAGAGAAATATAAACAATGTATTATGCAAAAGGAGTTGGTATATTTACCCAACATATTGGGCAATTGATACCTATGAATGGCCCTTACAAAGTCCAATTAGAAATAAAATCATAATGGTACATTCAACAATTTTCAAACCTAGATATTAACTTTCCAAATAAAAAACAATTTAATAAAAAGTAATCTACAATTTTGCACAAACATTCTTTAAAAATTTAAGTTATGACACATTTATAATTAACATTGAAGCCTAGCTTCTAGTTACGAGTATGAAATATCAAAATTGAAACAACTATAACACGATATTGATAAACATGAACAACATTAGATCATATGCAGGCAAGAAAACAGATAGATTATGCAATTCAACAACCAAGTTTCAAAAAATATCAAATATAAGCAACTTAACTCCAAGAGGTCTCTAAAAAGATGAGATCTGGAATAAATTTAGCTTGAGATATCGGTATAAGTAAACAAGATTATCATAAATATATCAGAATAAATAATATAGTATATAATATCGTATAACAATCTTGTATATAAAACTACTATCCATTGAGCAAATTACAATGTTACATTATGCCTGTGAGCTGCACTTGTTTATATTACCCCAAACTTCACCAAGTCCCAGACAATATAAAACTGTTCAGGAAGACTGTGAAGTAATTCTAGGTGACAGGAAGTAGTCAGAACTATCGCAGTACTAGGAGTTATAAGGACTCGAGTCTGGCATGCTGCCAACTATAAATGAAGGACGACTACGTACAGGGGAAGGAGTTTTCTTCTCTTCATCAAAATTCTCGTTAGAGTTACTATTAATAGATCCGTAGTTGGAAGAGTTGGCCTGTATAGGTGTGACCTCGGGGTCAACCCTCTCATTCACTACCAGAGTGTACTCCGTCACACGCTTACGGATAAACAGGAGAGTGATGAAAGCGACAACAGCGAACCCAATTGGCACAAATGTCATGATGTTCCTGTAGAATGGGGAGCAGGCTTCACAGCAAGACCTGAAGAGTGTTCAACACACCTGAATTACTAGTATATACACCTGAATTACTAGTATATACACCTGAATTACTAGTATATACACCTGAATTACTAGTATATACACCTGAATTACTAGTATACACACCTGAATTACTAGTATACACACCTGAATTACTAGTATATACACCTGAATTACTAGTATATACACCTGAATTACTAGTATATACACCTGAATTACTAGTATATACACCTGAATTACTAGTATATACACCTGAATTACTAGTATATACACCTGAATTACTAGTATATACACCTGAATTACTAGTATATACACCTGAATTACTAGTATATACACCTGAACTCTGAAGCAATAAGTAATGGAGACATTAAAACACCAATAAAGAGTGAAAAAACTCACGTTGTTTTACATGGATGGAAGACCTGAATCAACTGGACGGCTAAACCATTGGACAGTTTATCTGTGAAGCTCATAGCACCATAGACAAATGCAGCACTTTCCTGCAAAATCATAGGAAAGGTTTGATGTCACCATCACAGAAGTGTACGAATAATGTGCGAGTAATGTCAGAGTAATGTATGAGAATGACAGAGTAATGACAGAGTAATGCCAAAAGTAATGTATGAGTAATGCCACATGTATGTGATGTCATGAAACATGATATTAAATAAATTGCTAATAAAGGTCTTCAATATAGCACCATGACTGAATAGTCATATAAAGCCACAGTTGTGCAATTTTAAATCTATAGTTCGGCAAGTCTTTGATGTTCAATGTAAGTCGAGAAATTTATCAATTAGCAAGACATTAACTTCTATTTGATGTCAAATAGTTGATGGCAATCAGAACTCTGATGACTATAGAACAGGTTACCAACCAACAGCATTTCCATTAGTTGCACCTCTACTTGTATATCTAATTTAACTTAAGCATGTCTACTACTTCATGTTTACAGAGTAATAATGATTCAGCTAGCATGGCAGCAGTAATAAGGCAGCAGTAATAAGGCAAAGAAACTTACGGTGTTCTGGTCGATTAAGTCAGCGGTGAGAGAGAGCGACAGCACTAGTATTGTGGATCCACCAATACCGTTGAGAGCACCGGCAGCCATGACTAGATAATGATCAACTGATACGCTGGCCTTCAGCCAATAGAACCAGACACTAGCACCCGAGACAAACAGCAGACCCAGTACGTACGTTTTCTACAGAGTATTACGTCGGCGTAAGAATCTAACAGGATATTAGGTAAATATGGCAGAGGTAATAATGACACAAATGGAAAAGTGGGTAAAAATGGCACACTGATGTTAAATTTTTCCAAACCCCCAATCCTTAAACCCGCCATTCCAAACCTTGATATTGAAAATGTGCCCTTTTTACCTACTTTGCCATTTGTGCCATTATTACCTCTGCCAGTTTTACTGTAACATTTTTACCTTTGCCATTTTACCAGACACCATCTATCATGTATACATACCAGTGCTCTTTGAATACTAGTATGCTATTCCATGTTATCAAAGTTCAATAAAATAGCAGTTACCTTTTTGCCGAACTTTTTACTCATAAGCTTGAGAGGGAAGGTGACGAGAAACCCGCTAATATATATGACCAAGGGTACAATGGCTATGTAGGTCTGCAACAATATGAGATAAATATAAAGTCACAGTCTGTCGTTGGGAAAAGTGAGAAACTGGGTGCTGAGAAGTTTAACATAGCCACAGGAGAAAATAACTTCTAAATTTTCTTGCATGTGTGTAGTATTATAAGTAGCAGAGTTTTCCAACAAGAGTTATCATTCAAATCATTGGGTAGGCTATTGCGTGCATAACATGAGCTTCAATGAGAAAAATGGAAGGGATATGTCAAAATGTCGCCAGAAAACAAAAGGAACACGGCTATATTTACAGACAGTTATAATTTGTTGAATTTTTTAAATGCCTTATTGGTGATAATGACCAATTTTTCAGCCTACTGTGTCATAATCAGGTTGCCTAGACTCAACGACTAACTGAAGACATACATGAATGAAATGCACAACAAAACTGATTTGCTTGAGTACACAACTCCAAAACTGGCATTAATTTGAAGCTGGGCAAGAGCGATATTTTGAGTATGAATTTTAAGTTCTAGTGATTCACATCTAAACATTACCCATTACTCTACTAAGTATGGCAAGACTAAGTAATCGAAGATGAAGTAGAGAAAGTACAAAATAAGTAGACTAGTAACTGGACAGTGTTAGTAAAATTGTTAATCAACTGGAAGCAGACGTATTATTATACTCTTCTAGCAGTTTGGTTCCAACGAGGAAACCAACAGATGGGAATTTCATAAGCAAAAATTCTGTGCCATGATTAATTGCTCCGAGATTGTTGATCGGAAAGGTAATTCAGTCATTTTTATATTTCAACATCTGCTAACATTTGTCTATCCAAATTGCTTAGCAATATCACAACCCTGGCTAGTATGATGGTGCAACACTTGACCATATTAAATGCATTCATTGTAAGAGAATCTGTAACATTTACAGCTGTTTCAGTCTGTAACATGCCTAGCAGCTGTCTTCCACTGATAATATTGATGCCATAAATATACATAAAGCAGGAGAAGACAAATTCAAGTTAGATAGGAATACTGACTTACTTTAGTTAGACTGAGAGTTTCCGTTAGATACATACTCAAATATACCTGCGACAGGTTCACTATGAGTCTGGTGCACATGTACAGCAGGGCTACCTGCAACACACAGTTACAAGCAGCTTGGTCATTGTGCGTAGGTTAGAGTTCTTGGACTAAGGTACGATATTTACATAGCATACTGACAACGGCTATTTATTATAGAATAGTATGTACCACTGCATTGTGCTATGTACCAGTAAATGTACACACTACAGTACAAATAACTACTATATACACTACACACTACAACACGCTATGTACTAAATATACTACAGCATACTATGCACTAACAACTATAGATACTACAACAACATTTGTATTCACAATACCACACACCACACTGTATAAATCTCTTACACTGAGAGACGTACCAGATAAAACTGCGGAGTCTTCAACCAACACATGACGTACATCTTTGTACGGATACTTGTAGATAAGTCATTGTCTAGTTCTGCAGATTGCTCCTTGGTGCCGACATGAAATATGATGCAGAATACCACTCCTGTGCCTATCACTATGAACGCCAGATTCTGCAGAAAAAATAGTTATTTTGTAGATATAAACCATAACCTGCACCATAATGATGTGTTCCATAACTATTACTACTACTACTGCTGCTGCTGCTACTACTACTAACTATTACCACTACTACTGCTGCTACTGCTACTACTACTACTACTGCTACTACCGCAACTATTACCGCTGTGCTCCTACTATTATACTACTACTACTACTACTACTACTACTACTACTACTACTACTACTACTATACTACTACTACTGCTACTACTATTACTACTACTACTAGTACTACTACTATACTACTACTACTACTAGTACTACTACTACTACTACTACTACTACTACTAGTACTACTACTACTACTAGTACTACTACTACTACTACTACTACTACTACTACTGCTACTGCTACCAGAAGCAACACTAACCCTGAACGTCTGGTAATCAGTTGGTGACACATCCTGAGTCGTTGCGCCATCATTACTATCCATTGACAGCAAATACCATGTCAGAAGGTATACTGTAAGGTTAGAGATTACGGTGAAGGCATATCTACAGAACACATACTGAAATAGACTAATAGAATGCAAGTACAGATAAGTACATCACCACAAACCCTCGCCAGGCAACTAACAGTGAGAATTGCCCTCCCATACCCAGTTAATATATCTTTCAGTGTAATCTAAACAGAGGTAGTATATTATATCGACATAGTATATTATATAGTGCACAATAATATAGTAAATAATATAGTAAATAATATATTATTGCATTGCATACACGCACGCTATACCACATACTATAATATTATACCTTGCATTGTATGTTCTGTATTACAATATATTACACTATATATCATAATATCCTGCATATAGCACACCTGATAGAGTTTAGCCCAACTTTATCATGTTGGCAGGTGGTGAGAGAAGGTATAAGTGAGAGGTGAGATATTTGTGTGCTAGCCCAACCAAACTGGAATATAACAATGAAAGGGGCGTAGTAGATGAGATACTCTAGTGTAGTGGAGTCACTTGGTAAGGAGTAGTACATGGGGTCCCTTCCCACCACAGGAGTGAATATGAAACTGAAGCTAACGGCTACACAGATACATCCTGTAAGTACAGAATAATACGCAAGTTATCAGTTGCAAACTGCAAGTTTCACTTAAATGTGGTAAGGTGCATTGTCAAGTCTTTGTTAAGTTCCACTTAAACAGCATGGTAATGTGGGAAGGTACATTGCTATAGGTAAGTGCCAAGTGGGATTGGCTAGCAGATGGTGATTTCAATTAAACATTTGGTCTCCAGTGTAAACAGTGACAATAGCAAGAACAACTTGCATGTTACCATATGTATTAGTTGCAGTGTACATTATTCACTGGCCAATTGTGGGTGTATTCTAGTGATATGAATGGAATCATGTGTAAAAAGAGGGAATTTATCTGTCTGGCGCTATGCCAAAAAATTCCTGATCCTTAGATAAGAGAAGTTTATTAATTAAGACACTGTTTATAGTATTTAGATGAATTATTATTACAACTCAACTGTTTTGACAAATTAAAATTAAATAAGATGCATGCGGTGAAGAGCTAACTCATCCCTGATCAAAGTGCAAACAAATCTATTACACAACATCCTTCACCAGTTCTATTGAATCTGATTTCATCATCAGAGGGAGTGTTTGACAAAGAGGCATAAACTAGGAGCTGTGCTGTGATACATTAAGCACAATACTGAATCCTACATTTACTGTATGGTGTGTAGTGTATAGCCATGATATTTACAGATGGTGTGTAAATTGTATTTCATCAGATAAGCACCGGAAGGAAGTGCAAAAAAAGTAACACTGACTATACACTTTGGCTCTGACAGTGTGACGCATGGCAATAATTGAATAAAATTCCATAAAATTAATAACAGTTAAATTAAGCACCATTAAATCAGCTTCAGTGTTGGTAATATACCAACAACCCCTCCCCATACAGTCCTAAATTTCATTTTGAAAAACAGACCCATAAATGGGAGGGGGGAGTAGATTATCTGTTGATACTGAAATAAGAAAGCAACTCAGCAGTCTACGAACCTATCAGATGCCACGATTTTCTCTTTCCATAGTTACAGAACCCGTTGATTCTATCAGACTCATATCCTACAAGGGGCGTGGCTACAGCATCAGCCACCTACAGCAAGTGTCAATCAAGTGTCACATAATCAAGTCACATGCCCCACTTTCCCTGGGTATGCATTTGAGTAAATATATTAACTAATGATAATTCAATATTTTAGAGTTGGCACTCTGCCACTATAATAACATCCTATCAGCTAAGAACTTATAACCCACAAGGACTTGGCTCTACTTATCCTAAATAGAATGGGGGTACCCATAGCACAAGTTATCAAGTAATTCAAGAAGGCTACATTTTAAAGTTGAATATTACATAATAGTGTCAACAGCACATCATATGATGAAACAAGTCCAGTTAATCACATGCATCACGTGGGTAATGACTGACCATTATCTTATGTTATCAACACGTGTCCACCATATGGACACATGGAACACGTTACTAACATCATATGTGCCAGTTTTACCTACAACATTCTATACCCTAGACTACTATTAGGCTATTGGCTATAATCAATCTGTTTGAACAGAGAGAAAAACCGCAAAAATCTTTAAAATTAAGGGCAAATATTTTTTCAAAAGTTGACTAATTTAAATGAAACGTTACCACAAATTGATTCAGAATAAAATAATAATATGTTAGATATACTTATGAAAATGGGAGTATTGGTGGTCTAGGGAGCATTGATAGTTTGCCTAGTAAGCCAGAGGTCATGGGTTCAAACCCCAGTAGAGAACATTGGCGATGTTAGGAAGAGCATCCAGTCATGATTGCTGCTGTGCCATATCTGAATAAGTCTTTAGTCCGCTTCAACAAAAGAAACCTCTTACATTAGGGGTTCTCACTATAAACTTGCTTTAGTTTTTATATACTTATGAAATCACTAACAGCAAGTAGCTCCCAGTAAACTACTAATAGTTACTAGTTAAGGAACTAGTAGTAGGTTATTATTAAGTTTTACCTCTTGTGACTTTCAGTAGTTACTAAAAACTGTTATAATCATCTACTGATAAGGCTTGTCAATTAACAATAGAACTCATTAGTTAAATTGCCAACATTACCAAAACGATGACACTAGTTATTTTTAAATTTGTTCACAATAGGAACTGAAGTCTTAATTGAATTACATTCCATAAATGTTACATATACTAAAAAATGCATCTAATATCCGGTATAAAAAATTGGGTTAAACCAAAATATAATTTTGTGAAAATAAATCTGATTAGCTAATGTCATCATACCTGACCAATAAGAAGGAGTGTTCCAGCCAACACGTTGTTCATGCCAATGACCTTGTGGTAGAATATGAGGAGATATGTAAACCACATAGATGCACACAAGTCGTTGAGTACATGCCCAACCCCATAGCTAAACCTGTAACGCGCAAGCATTACACATTAATATGTATATAACTCAAATACAAAGCTTAATTTGAACAAGCTCAACTAACGATAGCTAGTTATTTCCTAAAAGTCTCAACCTGCAGTTCTAATCACTACAAGTGAATGGCAAGGAATGCATTATGCTAACTTCATAGTAACAGTTTTAGAGCACTTCTATTATTTTCAAATATATCCTTCATCTCAATGTTATAAGTTTATAGCAAAACTGCAAAACATATCTGTCAAAAAGTGGTCAAACATTAATTAAGGAAACTATACAAACAATCAGCAAAGCTTGAGGTTCTAAATCAAAGATTAGGGAAAGAGGAAGTTTAATTATTCCATACAATAATGAAAAGCTCAAAGCTATGCAACCCTCACCAAAGCTATGGCCTACGTAGGACTTAGTAAAGCCTTCCAATATATATATATAAGTACTACTTTGAAAGCAGCTCTACTAAATTCATACCAAAAACCAACAACCAGCTAGCTACCTCACAAATACAGTTGCTGAGCAACAAAAGAAAAAACAAAATGTCAGTGATGACATATGGTGGTGCTAAAAAGATGGTAGTTTGAGTCAGTATTATTAGACTTACTTTCTGCCTAGTGGGAGGGGAGTAGAAGCACCAGACTCTGCCATTGTAGACAGTGGGCTATGTTTTTCAGAGTGTAGAGCTGCTCAGACTGAAGACTTCATTGTAAGAGAATTTTAAACTGAAACAATATAAAAACATTTACTAGACTTCAGTGCAAGATAATTTCAAACTGAAACAGTACAAGAACATCTACCAGACACCTAAGTTGTAAAGTTCACTATTAATTATTGCAAAAACAGACATTGAATACACTGATACCACAAACATAACACACTTGATAAAACAATATTTTTTACAGAAATAAGTATACAAAAGTATTATTAAACAAATATGTTAATTTAAAAAGAGTTTAAAAGACATCAAGGTATTTCAGAGTCATAAACTTTTACAAAAATGACAAATCTTGAGTTTCATATAACTAAGCTGTTCATATTGGAACAGTTTGGACTACACTGAATGATCTACTTTTAAATTTGTATCAAAATAGCGTTTGTTAACATGAAAAATACGATAAACTTATGGGTATTCCAATATACCTAATATCAAATTATCTTTATTTACATGCACCAACCAAAATCATCATTTCATTTTACAGCTTTGATTTTGTGTAGCAGCCAGACTTTAAATTTTTAATGAGACTGCTTTATATAATGAGGTTAAAGTATGTACCTGCTAAGGGAGCACAACTCTTAATTATATATTATATATCAGGGACATTGAAAAATGGTATTATAGTTTAGTTTCATCATGACATTAACTATAAAACTTTTAAAGGTATATTAATAACTAAGAAACTGAAAGATTAACAAATTTAAAATATTAACTAATAACCAATAATATAAGCAATAAAATAGCTACAATAATAATATACAACTGTGATTTGAAATACCAATTACCAATGCTGATTGTAATAATAGTAAGATTAAGTTTAACATCATATGTGATCATAATGACATCTTGACAAATACTGACGGTTAAAAACTATATAATATTATTAATATTTCTGAATTTACATCATCGCTGCGGTTGGAAGGACTATCACTATCACTTTACCACTACTAGTATAACTATGAGTGTAAGTATTAGTATTATTATTACAGTTAGACTGTCAGTGTCATCATCATCAAGACTATCATAAAAGTTCAATGATCACTATGAGTATGAGTATGAGTATCACCATCACTAAGTGATTATAATTAATATTCTAAGTATGACTATGAGTATGACATTGACAGTCTCATAAAAATAAAATTAAATACTCAAACTTTAATCTTGATCTTTAACTTGAAGTTTATACATATTGATATCAAACCTACAAAACTAAAAGCTTAAAACTCAAAGTAAAACTAAAATTAATTGTAAAATTAAAAGTCAATCATTAACACTAACAGCCATTTTTATCTTATTTTTTATTTCTAGTTCTACACTTCGACTTCTAGTTCTTTATTTTGAAACCAAAACATATAAACTATAAAGTTAAATACTTATACCATAACATTAAGTTCAACTACAACTAATAGTAATAGCATTAGTATAACTATAAGTATAACTTAAAGGAAAACTTAAACTTACAGTAAAACCTAAACTATGAGTATGACATTTACTATGAGTATGATAATGATAGTGATACACTAGAAGTACTACTACTAGTAGTAGTACTGGTAGAACTAAATCAAAAAGTAAAATTATAACCTTAAAACAATCATTATTATAGACTATTGTAAACTATTAGCCCAAATTGAAATACAAATTTCTTAATCCTCTTACAGTTACTATTAATTCTACATTAGCGTGAAAGCTAGGACTTACAACCTTGAAGTATAACAAAGGTATTTGTAAACTACTAAATATGTTATTTACTTTTACTTTTAGCATCAAATCATTCACATCAAATTCAATCACATGATCTTTAAATAGCTGGGCTTTGAGTTGTTTGCCAAAGAATTGGTTCGAAGCTTAATATCAGCAGTCTTTTTCTAAATTAAGCTGCGACTATTAGCCCCCGTTGATAGAACCTAGCGACTTCAGCGATATTTTGCTATCATTTGAAATCTTTTCTTAGCCTTTAGCAAACAAGTCATACATATAACATCCGGCGCAAATGTGCACTAAACACAGTTTTTGAAAAGCTGAGGACCAAGTGTAAAATCTCATACAAAAAGTTTGAACTATTTACTTATTTATTTTACAGTTTAGAACAATAACTAAATATATGTAAAAACTGCTGTTTCATTTGTCTGAAGAAGCGTTTTACCGTCACGGTCATGCCATATGCAAATCAGCCCACGGTTACGATTAGCGAATTGAATGAAGAAAATCTCAAGTTTGTTTTGGAAGACACTGATCTGAGGTATAGGCGGTAGCTATCATTTCTTAGAAGAGATATTTTTAATCTCGTTTTTATGTTTTTATTTAGAAAGCTACTATAAATGGTTATCATGATAATATTCTGACCTACGTTTGCCTAGTACTTCGACTTGTATAGTTTGAGTTAGTGTTACTGTTACTCACTTACTGCTAGTGTTCGTGAGTTACACTAACACTTAGTTTTACTGTTAGAGTTAGTGTTACAGTTGCACTGTTGCAGTTGTAGAGGTTAAACTTAAATCGATTTTAGTTAAGTTTTCATTAAAATAGTTTATGTTTTAGTTTCACTTATGCTTAAAGTTAAAGTTTATCCGTCACATTGAGTTTGACATTTCCATTGTGATTGATCATTGATAAATTGACATTTTGATTCAATTATGCTTTAATTTTAGTTGATTTGTATTACGGATTTCGTATTACCGACACTGACAGTGATTACTGTCGGTGCCACTACCCACTTGTAGTTGTCACTGCGAGTGTGGCGATCACACCCAATTACGAGTATTAATAATAAATAAGATTATAAGTATTGAAAATAGTATAGCTATGCTGATGCATCTCAACGACTACTGTCATTATGTTAGTATCACAATCAGTATGTAGCATATATGCATGGTTAATTACCTAAAAGCTAAAGCTTTTAGGCTTAACTAGTAGACTAAAAATCATATTCACATTGCTCAGATTTTCGACGAGACAGTTTAATTTACTAGAAACTAATAAATTTTGTTGATAACTAAATCTAACATTCAAATTTTTAATCCATTTTCATTCAATGTTTTTAAGATTTTTGAGTTTTTTCACCAAAAGTTTCTAATTATATTTCAAACATGTATGTCTACAAAAAGACTGCTTAGTGAGTTATTCTTTGCTCTTTGTAGTGTGGCCAATTCCATAAGAAGAATCTGCATTGCTGAAGTTCCAACTATAGGTAACTAGTTGATACTATAGGTAACTAGTTGATACTATAGGTAACTAGTTGCTAATATAGGTAACTGGTTGGTAAAATAGGTAACTGATCATTAATATAGATAATAAGCTGGTAATAGAGGCAACTGGTTGACTTTTCACGTTATTTACACATGTATATAATTTTAAATAATTCAACACTCTTGGAGTTATAACAAAATTTTACAACAATGTTCTGGTTTATAAATTGCGATCATTGTGTCTATATTCAGATAATAATGATGTATGCTAAAATAATTTGCAGCAATTGATTGGATACAGATTGAAGCCAACTCTTCAGTTCTTCAAGATGACTTTCTCGCTCACAGAGTCGGTCTAATACCTTTGACCTGTGATGATGTGGTTGATCAGATGTCTTACTTCAGAGTATGTCATTAGTCGGACATTCAATAAAGCTTTTTACTCACTTGGAAAAACTTATCACTCAACTCTCAACCTGCTGATTCTCGTAAAAACAGCTTCTGAAAGTTGCAATGTACTAGTTTAATATTTTCATCCAAGTTTCTCACAAATTTCTCTGTTTGGAATTTACTGTTGTCTATTACTAAGCCCACAATGTATAGCTTGTGCTGAGCTTGCTGCAGACGTCTGTATAACAGATTAAATTGCATCATACTGTGACAGGACTGCACATGTGACGAGTTTTGCCCTGACTGCTCAGTCGAGTTTACTCTGGAAGTCAAATGTACTGACGATGAAACTCGGCCTGTCACCACCGCCGATCTTATCTCCAGTAATCCGAAAGTTGTGCCGGTGACCTCAAAACAGGAAGACGAGTTACAGGAAGTTGAAGGTAGCTGTCTGCGGCTTGCTATACTCTTATTGGTCACGTCTTTTTGTTAGTTTTCAACAAAATTTAAATAATTTTGTCTTCATAATATTTGGGTCATTTTACTTAATTTAGTACACACTGGAAATCTCTAGTTTTTAGCTATTTTTCAAAATTTAGCTGCTAATGAACAAGGGCTTTTGCCCAAAACTAGTGAAATATCAATAAATGCACCTAAATAATCAAGGTTCTTCTTAATTTTGCTTGATATCCCATGCTGTTTCCTATTTATTTAGCTGACGGTCCACAATCGAAAGTAGCTGAATAATTAGAAAAAAACATGAAAAATCAAGCAAAATTAAGAAGAACCTTGATTATTTAGGTGTATTTATTGATATTTTACTAGTTTTGGGCAAAAACTCTTGTTTATTAGCAGCTAAATTGTGAAAAATAGCTAAAAACTGGAGATTTCCAGTGTGTATTAAATTAAGTAAAATGACTCATTTACAGTATGATTTTGTAGACATACTGATTGTAAAGTTGCGTAAGGGTCAAGAGGTGAAATTTAGAGCATTTGGTAGAAAAGGATTTGCTAAAGAGCATGCAAAATGGAATCCAACGGCTGGGGTAGCTTTTGAATACGACCCAGACAATGCCCTTCGTCATACCACCTTGCCTATACCAGCCGAATGGTGAGTTGCCCCCTCTTTTGATGATTATAAAGTGTGCACTTCGCTCAATTCCGTATGATGTTACAATGTGTATACTATATTCCAAAATTATAAACATTATTGTAATAAAATTTTCTTTAGTTGACATATATTACTTTAAATCAGAAGAAAAACTCTTGAAAAACGCTATTAGCAGCAAAACAAATTTAAAATGGTTATTGAGTGATGATGTACGGCCATAAATAGGCAGATTAATGCTTCTTAGCTAAGCTGTTGTCTAATTTTTATAATATTTAGTTATATATCATCATCAGATGACGATGGTGATGATAGTGTACCCTGTACCTTTGACCTGGGAAAGATTTCAGTGTAAAGTTGTTTTATTCATTAAACATTATTTGATGAGTTTTAAAACCCATTACATTAAATACAGGATACATACATATGTTCTATTTCTGAATTGAAAAATGAAGATCAACTTGAATATGTAAATCCAATATATATGCAGCTACATCCGTGAAAAAATATAGAATTTACAACATTGTCATAAATGTTGGCCGAGTGTTGAAATCTTCTCCACTGGTTAAATATATCCATGTAGAGGTCTTTGGCATTAGTTTGAAAAATGATGTAGCTGCAATGTGCCATGGTGTACAGCAGTTCTACTGCTCATTAGCCTTTCGTTCCTCTCAGGCCCAAGAGTGAGTACAGTGAACTGGATGAGGATGTACACGAGGCACCGTATGATCCTTCCGGTAAACCAAACAAGTTCTTCCTCAACATCGAGAGTGTCGGGGCGCTGCAGCCCGATAACATCCTCCTCTCAGCTTTGGCCGTCTTCAAGAAAAAACTCTCCGATCTTCAAACTCAGCTCAGTCACGAAATGCATACTGACACTTTCTAAACTGGAAGTGCTGATACGTTCTCAGTTGACACTTTCTAAGCTGCTATCTGCTGATACCTGCTGACACATGTACCAGCATTATTTAGACTGAGATTCTAGACTACATGCATTGCTATGGTGAATGAAGCCCTGGAGAAGATCTCGTGGCTCTTTCAGTGTAGATCTCATTGTAACATATTTATAGAGTCCTAGTGATGTAAATACAATGTATATACTCATCTTTATCAAATAAACACCTCCATTAAAAAGAAGATTATCCAAACACTTGTAATAGCCTTCTGAAGCATTCCCATTTTTCCTATTGATTTGGATTGATTGGTCAGGCATTTAAATATTAAATGCTTAACCATCCTAATTTGATCAAATTTCACAATCATTAGCCTGTAGGTATTGACAAATATTACCATGGCATAGCGTTCTTTGTGAACTGGCTACATGTAGGGTCATGTGCAATAATTTATCTATGTTAGATTGCTTTTCAACATGAGACTAAGTTGTAATGATCATCAATATCAATAAAGAACAGGTGTGCTTCTGTTATGTCAATACTGCACCTACGTAATCAAAGCTTAAGGAAACTGCAGATGAAATGCCAATATTGACCCAATGCAAGTAATTGTTAAGATATCAATTGTTTTTATTCAATAACATTCAATAAAAATATTTGTTTATTATCATCACTGATGTTCATGCAATCAGTTTGCTGTGAACACAAGTTCAGTGCTTGTGTTATCTGGCAGCACTCTCTGCCTCATCCTGTTACTGCTGTCCATGGGTAAGCTGTTTATTTGTAGTGTTTATCACAGAAAAATTGAATTTGTAGAAGTGAATGTAAACAATAAACTATTTGCTACTCAAGTTTGTACCTAAAGTATCATTATTCCTTTCAAACTCATGTCTTTTTAATTCCAATGATGCAATAAGTTTGTCTTTTGGCGTGTCTCCATAATTTAGAAGATGAATAGTACACCCAGGCCTGATAGCGGAGTGATCCTAGACTTTACTGATGATAATTCAGGCATGGAGGCCAACACCCCTGAGACTGGGTTAGATTCATATTGTAGGTCAGATAATCACAGCTTCAACAGGTAAATGTATAATGAAATGTTTTTCAATATGTTGGAAATTTGAGCCAGTATTATGGTATTAATGTCTTGTGTAACCTACGGCTTTAACACATCAAACAAAATTTTTTATTTAGAAAAATAGTTTCGAGGAAATTTTTCTAGAATTGCATTCAAAGCGCTAAACAGACTGTATCGTAGATAAACCAAGACTAGTTTTACTATAATATATTTGAGACTACTTATACACTTGGGGACAGTATGCACATATAGAGTGCAGTGGTGGGTTCCACTCTCTAGCCCATTATTAATATCATGTCACTTATATCTATATATTCTATGCTAACACAGTTATTGATTGAGTATCAATAATTGAAGATGGCACTTTTCATGGCAAAGTATTTTAATAAGTTTTTTTATTGATTTTTTATAAGCTTACTGCCTCTGTGTCCTTTATAAATATTTATTAAATGCAAAACCACATTTCTAGCCTAAAGCTTATTATGTAAAGCAATAAATGTTTAGAGAATGGGAAGAGTTGTGTCTACCCTCTATTTTTTGTATTTCAAGTGCATTTTAGTGTATCACTTTTCAGTGAAGGTGTAAAGTACCTACCTGGCAACGTTGGCCTAGCCTCATCCAATCAGATTCTATCAAGCGATGCGAATGGCAGCTCAGCAGGGGAAGGAAATGAGGCTCAAGGTGATGCCACTCTCACCTTAGCAGACGTAGCTGAATGGGCGCTGGACCTGCGGAGGCGGAGGGAACACGGGTGACTATAACTCTTCTATTCTCTTTAACTAGATCTCAACTCTTCAATCTAAACTACCACCAAGCTATATTCAGATGATTCTACAATTGTGTATTTTCTTGCTTAGCTTTAATTCTAATAGCGAATGGTGTGATCTTTGAATTTATAACATTTCTAAATTGTTGAGTGCTACGTAGGGTTTCAAGTTGAAAGTTGATAGATTCAATTCAATAAAACGTTATGAATTGGCGCTCATTACCTAACTTTTTCAAGTCTGACAACTTTAATTTAAACATTTATTCTGCAATCATTTGCCAATAAATGAGCTTTCTACAGGTGGCGGTTGCTAAATAGTTTTTAGTAGATGTGTCACGGTGTCCTGTAAACGTATTTGTAGTAATAAATCAGAAAGGAGCTTGAGTGTTCAACTAAACAATCGGCCCTCACTTTCTGCGACAACAAAGTGGAAATCCTCCACAGCTCTACTTAGACCTTCCACTAAACTGAGTGAAGATAACGCAGGTAAAAAGCCTTTAATGCAGTAATTGGTGAAAACTCAGAGGGTAATCTATCTGTCATATATTCATTCTCTGTATATTTATTGTGAAAATTTTCAGTAAGATAGTTGAAGTAATACATTTACAATATGCTCTTTGCTAGACTCAGCTGTTGTGATGTCTAACACTCGCGCTAAAACTCCATCTTACACGAACAAAGATGGCGTACAGTTAAGGGGTGACAAAGGTAAGGCTCGTCAGAAGTCGGCCGGATCACATGGCAGAGGGACAACTCCTACCACGGTTAGTCGACCCACACGTTTTCAATCCCCAACTCACGCTTGCCTGAGGTTTTGGGCATCATTTTCTGTTCAAAGCCGTACAATGCGATACCATGAATATATTTCACAACAATGAAAATGTTATAACACACTATATTTGCATTCGTTTGAATATACTGCTCTTTAAATTTTGTAACGGGCCATAAATAGTAGCAATACTTAATACTATATTCTTGGTAAGTTTCTTGATGCATCCGCTATTGTAGATTTTGCCTAGTGTGTCGAAATTTTTAAAACTATACAGTATGCAACAGCTGATTGGTGAGATACTATACCTTAATACTATTATTGTCAAATTGATTGTCATAACATTTTGTTCTCAACATATGTAGGTGTCTCACGAATGGAAGAAGAGTTTTGTAGTGCCTTATTCTCCAAGAAAGAAACCGACAAAGTTGTTACGAAAGAGTATTGAGCCCCCTCGTATCGGCTTGTTAGACCCAGATCCACTAGCAGAGAAAGACAAAGAAAAACGTAGGGCATCTTCTGCCGCCCCTAGTACATCAAATAATTATATATTTCATCACAGATTACGTAGTGAACAGGGAGAAAGACGAAGCTATTACAAGCCGAAATCTCAGCATGTGGGTAGGTATAGTAACATGTGGGTAGGTACACTAATACAATCTCAACTTGTGAGATTATTAACTACTGGGCCTGTTTTGTTAGAAGTAGCCCGGCGGGGGGGGGGGGGCAGTATCTAGAGAATACGACTTCAATTTTATGCTGCATTAAAGGTTAACTTGCTGTATGGTTGTTCTGTGATTATAAAAATAATCATCTGCTTGTAGAAATACACTATGAGTCATGTCTACCTACAGATCAATGGCTAGAAATGAAGCCTAAAAAGTTTACGAGAAATCATAAACATGGAAATCACTTTGAAATGAGGTAATTGAAATCAGCAAGTTTGAAAATGACATTTATCTGCTAACATAAAAGACAGTAGGATTGTGATTTCGAGTTACAACTACGTGAGCACACAACTCTAAAATATTCATGTCAACTCGGTTTAAAGTGAAGAATTGACAGTTGTTTTATACATCATAATATTCTGCTTTCGTACTGTAAAAAAAAATGTGGACATGGTTTGGTTACAGGAAGTTAAAGAAAGAGGAGACTAATCCAAATGTCAAGCCATCTAAAAAAGAAGCTTTTATTTGGGAGAATCCTTATCAAATATGGCTGATGGAAAAGACCCATGCAGACTAGCGAGGAGTAGAAAGCTTATAACATATTATAGTCGGGATGAGAGCTTTAATATAATACTATAATACAATATGCATACTTTCTATAAACTATAAGTGGGTAGTCGGCTTAAAGTGAAGTATAATTGATGTTTTTCTACCTATGAATTTGAGCTTGTACATTAAAATATAGAGAAAACAACTCCTTTGTTTAGTTCTGGCCATCATAGCAAATAAAACATGATAATAGTCAATTTGAACTATTTCTATATTAAATATCAGTGCTAGATTACACAAAAAGTCATGATAAATTTGTGAAAAACATTCATTGACAAAACAAATATTGAAAAATGTTATGTAGACATGGCAATCGTAGAGCCAACAAAAATATAATATTTTATAGTATTTTTACCATTCCGCATCATAAATTAGCTATAAACATTTAACAGCACAAAAATATCTCAACAGTATGGCATTGCTATGAGCAAATCCATAGTATTATATAGCATGCACAATGGAGTATTACACCCTACGTGGTATACACTAAGGAATATACATTACATAGTATACACTGCAGAGTATATCTACAATAAATAGAATAATGTACTCCCTTATATCAACGTAGCAAAATAAAATGAGGTTCATAACTTCAATAAAAAACTTGATAATTTAGTTCGATTTCCATAGCTTGAGAAAAAACAATAAATTTCTTCCATCACCAGTTAGTAATTGTACATTTGACCTTAAAAAAGGTTTACATGTAAAACTGTCTTACAACTGTATAAGAACTTCCACAGTATTGTCTACATCTGTTTTGGGAAGCTTGGAAGCAGATACAAATGTCTCAATCTGTTCACCGTATGATGAATGAAGTTGATTAAAACGTGACGATATAACGGCAGGCAGAGCGCTGATTGCCAAATATTGCTGAGCATCTTCATAAAACTTGGTGTGACTATGTGAGGCTGTAAAATAATGGTAGCATTCAATGTGAGACAGTCTAGACAGGATAATGTGCAGTTTTTTTGCTATGAGAAAAATATCTGGTTAAATAAAGTGAAAACTCACACCTGAAAGCTTTAAGGAACTTGGGTAATTGTTACTGTAATTTGCTAGCCAACTACACATGACAATTTCCATTCCAATTTGTTACACCTTGTCACAATTTAAAGTGTTCAGAAAATAATGAATAGATTAATTTAACAGTAAGATTAGGTAAGCAAAAAGCAAGGCTCACATTTCATACTTGAGGACTGAGTTTTATTAGAGATTTTAGCAGACGGCGCATGCTTCCTGCCTAGTCGAGGAGAAGTTTTATTCTTCTTACGACTAGGGACTTCGGGAAGTGGAAGCTGAGCAGAGGTAGTGAGGCTTGGAGCGACAATTGGATTGAATGGCACCTACAGAAAGCCATTCAAAACAATGACTATAGAAAATAAACAATGAGAAGAAACCCGGGCAAAAGTGGCAACATATATTAGATAATTTAAATTTGACTTGAAACAATTTCTCAAACTGACTAAACTCATACTAATATTGTACCAGTGAATATCAAGTATTTTTTCAAACCTAACTATGCTAACGTTTCTTCAAATTTAGTAGATTAGTAGTTGAGAGTTTAACTGACACCATACATCTAATTAGTATTGGTCTAATCTACACAACCTGAGGGTATTGCTCTCACCTGCCCAAACGGGTCCAGCTCAGACAGATCTTTAGCTATATCTGTATCAAAGGGGTTCTTCCTATGTTTAGTAGATTCACTAGTAGTCGTTTCAAAAGCCGAGAACAAATTCAAGTCTGTGTGAGAGTCAAAATTAACTTTTCCATGAACAGCTACCGGAGTCGCTTCACTAGAGCTCTCTACTGCGAAAGGAGATGAACTGGGAGATGTCTTACAGTCGGCCAGTTCATTTGACAATTCAAGCGCCGTCAAGTCATCCAACTGCGACTTAAGTTCCGCAACCATCAGTCGCATATAATCGTAGCCAGCACAAGTGATTGCTTTCATCCAGAGCTCCATAACATGTTGGCTCTCTGCCTGCAGAATGTATTTTCTTGCATTTGAAACTCCTTTAAATAAAATCTGAAATGTAAAACTGTCAGTTTGTGCGTCTGCAAGCTCTACTGTATAGCCTTCCAGAATTATCACACCGTTGGGTTCTCGGTCCGCAGGTTTGTCAAAATAGAACAATAGGTTGCCTTTGAGCACAAACCACCGTTTCTGGAAGTTCTTATTCACTTCCCCCTTTTTATACAGCCAGCCTTCTTTGGTCGTCTGAGATGGGCAAGTTGAAAAATAAACCAGCGTTGCTTCATTCAGAAGTTTCATGTTCTAAAATAAAGTTGTCTCAAGAATTGCAGTTTACTTGAACGATTTATAAGATTTGTGATCACTAAACTGCTTTTAACACAAAGTTCAAGTTAAAAAAATTACAAAAAAAACAAAAGTAGTGGTTGATGCTCAAAATATTTAATAATTTCACAATTTTAATTACAGGAATCACTCAAAAACAAACGTTTCATGCTCATTACATTTTACAAGTTCTTTCAGTAGCATATCAATTTATTTTTGGTTATAATTATTTTATTAATTTTTACTACAATTTGATTTTTACTTAAACTTCAAAACTGTTATTCCTATTCTTATTGGTCTTGTGATACTTATTTTGACCCATACTAATATTTTTAGTAGTACTTGTACTTGTAGCTATACTTATAGACTATAGTTATAGCCATAATGATACCTGTACTCATAATAAATAATTTAGTATCAATATGATCATATTCATACGAATAATAAATATGAAACTCATTCTAATAGAAATAAGTATAGTATTAGTAATAACTAATAATGATGGCGATAGTCATGGGTGATGGTAATCTTAATAGTAGCACTAAGTCTAAAACTAATAGTAATACTAATAGTAATAGTAATAGTACTACTGTAAGTGTAATAGTATAAGTAATGATAAAAACCAAGTGCATTGCTAATTTAATTAATATTAGCAATATTATTACTTATACTAATCAGTAAATGCAATTGACTTTCAGCTTTAATTTGAGTTTAAGTAAAACTAAAACTCAACATGAACAAGCACACTCACAGCAAATCTAAATGCTAAACTTTAAAACTTCGACTATAAGTATCTTTATTGTTATACTCCTTCAAGTTCAGTCATGCATCATTGTGATTGCTATTGTCATGGTTGCCATACTCATAGTGATAGTCATTGTCACCATCAGCATCATAATCATAATCAGATTGATATTATCATAATGTTAATTAATGTGATTGCGATTATTCTGATACACTTACACTAACAGTAACAGTAACACCAACAGTTGCTCTTACACTTGAAACTAGAAGTTTGAAGATAAACTTAAAGGGTTAGTCTTAAATTCCTGATTGAAATAAAACACAAACTTCAGCTTGCTACCTGGTGCAATATCTAAAATCAAATTTAAAATTCCAATATGATTTGAACTTGAAGTTGTATCAACTATTCTTATTTTAAAATAATAATTATTATGTTTTATGATGTCGTTTTACTTTTTCAGTGCTTTATAATGATGAGGAGTTTTAGGAAGTAGTTGAAATTTACGAAGATATCCAAACTGCATTGCATATTTTATTACATCCGTCCCGCAAACTGTTTTCGAGTTTTCGCTTTTAGACAGCGTTTAAAGTATTTCACTTTATTGTGATTAGTCTTTATCTTAGAGTTGTCTCCCACCGAAAACTTTGTAAACGCTGCCAATAATATTATTATGAAGCACTAGCTAAAACATGATGGTACTTGGTACATCAAATTAGTGTTAAAAATGGAGGCCAATTAAATTTATAAATTTTTGTTGAAGCTTTCTAACATGGGTAATCCATATACTGGCGCCAGCACTAATTTCAAGTCAAAGAATATATAATACAACACCTACTTCTAGCAGTAGGCAACAAGTAATGGCCTATTATATAATATAACTTGAAATATCTATATTCAACTTTTTTGTTCAACGGTTATACAAATATTAAATTACGTTATTTTGAAAACAAAACCATAGATATACTATGGCAGAACGCTTAACATATAACTACTTTTTTATAGTTTAATGTTGTGACAATCTTTTCTGGCTTAATACAATATTTTGTTTAGCTCATAACCACAATTCCTTTGACAATAAATAAAAACAGTTTCGACATGTTCTATTAAATTTTGTCTACCCTTTCTTTCCGGTCAAAACTTCCAACTTGTATAAACATCCCATAGAGCTGAACTAGTCATATGCCGTACAACTTTTACGTGATTTGTGCAAAACAAAAATTAAATTATGAAATAGATTTTTTCAGAAATAGAAAAGTCAGTAACAAACTACTAAGCAGAGAAAAGATTTCAAATAATAGGATGTATATATTAAAATTGTATGATTGCAATATGTTATTATGTATATTTACAGTACGGTATATTATAAATATGCATGTGCATTATTTTATTGTTATGATTGTTTGCCTAAATTATTCTACATAAATTCTTTTTGCAAATTAAATTTTATTGCAAAAAGTGCGCATGAAAAATAATAGTTGGCTATTTTTACTAAATTTTCATAGTCAGTAACTATTTTAGTTTTTAAAAATATTTCTTGTTTTGAACAAAACAAAAAGCTGAGCAACTGGTAATCTGTAAAGCAACATAGAAGATATTACAGCTAATATTACACTAAGCAATTATCATATTGTCATAATATCAATTCTTATGTTTGAGCATTTGACTGAAAAGATTTCAATACTTGGCAGGCTGCATCAAGAGTTTCATCAGCTTTAAAGAAACAGATACGGATGTAATTTTCAGCCAGATGTTTGTGTTCGGGTCCATAAAAAGTACTCACTGGAATTACAACTAAGTGTTTATTCATAATTAACCATTTCACAAACTTATAGTCTATCGCATCCTCGGAATCGTCTTTAAACGTCGTTTTATCAACTCCTAGCTTCGTCCAATCAGCAACTATGAAATATCCAGCTTCTGGTATCACCGGCGTCAAACCTGCGGCTTTCAAAACATCCACCATTTTATCTCGCTTCGGCAATAACTCCATGTTGGGTAAAATATTCAAATACGACTGCTCTGGGTTTTGTTCCAGTCTATCAATTTCTACATCAATGACTTCGGCCACTGCTTCCTGAATAGGAGTACAGCATGTACCTACGGCTTTCTGGTGAGCGATCATAAGACTTTTTATCAAATGCTTGGGACCAACACTCCAACCTAGTCGCCATCCGGTGGCATTAAACATCTTTCCAGCTGAACTAACAGTGATTGTACGATCCCACATACCAGGTAGTGTTGCAATTCGAACGTGTTGAGAGCCGGGATAAACCATCCATGCGTATACTTCGTCTGCTACACAAATCACGTCATACTTAATGCAGAGGTTTGCAATCACAGTCAATTCATCTTTTGTATAAACTTTCCCTAACGGATTGTTTGGGGTATTCAGTATCAGAAGTTTTGTTTTATTACTAAACTTTGACTCCAATTCAGCTGGGTCGAGTTTCCAGTCGGCGCTAGTTTTTACTTCGGTTCCATCTGGTCGCAGAGGTACAAACACCGGCGTTCCACCAGCTATTCTTGTCATTGGCACGTAGCAGTCAAAGAAAGGTTCAATGATGATCACTTCTTCACCAGGATTAACCAATCCTTGGAAACAGCTAAATAGACTCTCATATGCTCCGGCAGTCACCACAATTTCACTCATTGGGTCCAACTCCCGCTGGTGAAGCTTGCTGTACATCTTAGCGATAGATTGCACCAACCGTGGATGGCCATACATCCTAGTATACTGATTGAACATGTAGTTACCAGACTGAAGAACTTTGCTGAGTGCATCACACAGATACTGTGGAGGGGGAGAGTCAGAAAATCCTTGACCTAAATTGATAGCCCCAGTTTTTCTCACCATGTCAGTGATGGTAACCCACACACTAGAGTCATTTCCAGCTAGCCTGTCCGCTTGCCATACTTTGCTAGAATCCATACCTGTTCAGCAAGTTTCTAGTGGTAATATTCCTAGATTGATTGCAGCAGGCAGTACTAACTACACATTTGCACACGTCCTCAGCAATGCAAAAGGCTGATCCATTCAACTTTTGCTACTACAGCAGCTTATTGGAGGTATGCCGTTGTTTGTGCAATGAACCGTGCAGTAACAACGTGTCCTTGGCTTTATCTAATCTCAACGTGTGTTATTAGGCCTTTTGGCATGACCGCCCGTATTATAACTGCCAAATCAGAAATACAGCAGCGGTCTCTTGGTTCTCGGTCTAAATAAAAGTGATCTATTGTTAAAATTCTAATTTGAAAGCCAAGGGTTCTATATCCTGACCTATAATGTTGAATAGTTTTATAAGCCGCTCCGAGTTGGAGGTGACCGAGTGCAGTAATTTGTGGATCTCCAGTTTAGACTGGGGTTTTCCTACTTCAAACTCAAGAGCTGCACTCAATCACCCCCAACTCGGAGCTGCTTATAGAACTATTCTATAATAAGTTGTATAGACATAATATAACTCATAAATATTAAGTATGTAGCATGAGAAGTTGTCTCATCATAAGATTGTGAACGATGTGTCTAAACTTAGAGAGCCAAGTCTAAGTACAGGAACTTACTGCATAAAATAATCAAAATTAAATTCATCAGGTGTATTTTAAGCCTGAGTTCTAATATAAAAGTTAAAGGCTTAAGCTAAACTGCAAACAGCACAAATTAAATTGAAGATTTTTTGAACATTGTAAGCACTCTTAATCATTTGTAAAGAATGTAAACATGGTAAGACTATCAATGTATAGTATGAAAGCACTACCTATACGCTCTGAATTGGAAATAACCCAACAACACACATATACCTGGCCGATTGTATACATGGAAACTTGCATGTAGGATGGCATTTATATTGCTTATCCTAGCTGATGTTCATAGCAGGAGTTGCATACTCATGAAAAAACTAAGCTAATCAAAATATACACTTTCGGCACATTGCCTAATTTCAGCTAAAAATAGTATAATAATAATATATTAACATACTGAACTATATCAATCTAATGATGTGATTCTATCTAGGTATAACAGCATTGACAGAATAAAAAATTCAGCTGTGAGCAAACAAGAATTTGCACAAATCAAACGGTTCCAGTTTATCGCAACTGAAATTTGAGCACAACAGAGATGATCTTGCATTGACAGTTGACACCACAGTTATGTGATTTTCTAGACATCAGAGTTCTATAATCCTTTAGACATCAATATTCTGAATTCACGACTTAACAAAGTCTACAAATGGAGTTTTTGGATAATTAAACAGGATTATTTCGTATTTATATAAGTCTTTGAGAATGTCCATGTGTTCTTTGCTAATATCTTTGTAGTAGTCCTGGTAGTTGTTTGAAAAGGAGCCTTCTCCAGGCCTTAAGACTTGTTCGTGCAATTGTTGAAAGTATTCACTCAAATTACTTTTGTATCCAGCATGTGTAGAAAGAACATGTATTGCCTCTTTATCCATGTTTTCTTGTGAAACTGAAATATATATAGAAATTAAAACTATTATCTAATGTGGAATGCTCAAGAACTGGTGAATATTAAATCAAGATATAATGTAATGTTAGTCATATAAATTTGCGTTACATTATATAAAATTTGAGAAAAAGATTGCTCTATTTGCTGTGTAAAGTGGCTGCAGTAGCTAGAGTGATAGCCTAGTAAACAAAAGATCAGTGATTTGAGTTCAACACTGGTGGTGATGTTAGGAAAAGCATCCAGTCATAATTTCTCCTGTACCATACATGAATAAGTCCTTAGCCTACTTTAGAAAAACCTTTTTATTAAGGGCTCTCCCAGGGACAGCGACTATGAACGTACACAAGTTTTTTTTAAAATGGCTGAATTTTCTATTGATCAGTAGTTTTATAAATTTCATTACTGCCTAGTTTTGAGTTTATAGACTAATGATAATAAGCAATACAGTCTACTCGAATACTATCCCTAGATCAGGCTTATTCTATACATACAAATATAGTCATATGTGATCTTCCTTTCTCCACATAGATGGCACCTGTCAATGGCTGGCATCCAATGAAAATTTGGAGGCTTCTTTTGTTTATATAATGCTATGACACAGTGTTCAATAAACTCTCTGTAATATATAAGTTGAACATTTTATATTATAGAATCTATAGAAAAAAATTTTGACAACAAACATGTGACAGAGTTTCTCAAAACTAATACTGAAAACAAATAAACAGTTACAAAACTCTTGCTGTTTTAAATATTGCAAAATCATCAAATTGCTTAAAATTCCATATTTTGCTAAAAACTAAAAATAGGGAACAACTTTGATAAAATTATTGCTTTGCAAAGGGTCTACCTAAACGGTGGAAGACTCGGCCATGTTTTGTTGTTGCACATTCGGCGCATGAAGCCACTTCTGAGAGGCTCTTTCAGGGTGAACCTGTCATGCCAGCAGCTCACCAGTCGGTGCCAAGGGTTCCTTGTGACAGTGAACACCTGAAATATTACCTAACAATTTATATACGCCAAAGGTTCCTTGTGACAGTGAACACCTGAAATATTACCTAACAATTTATATACGCCAAAGGTTCCTTGTGACAGTGAACACCTGAAATATTACCTAACAATTTATATACGCCAAGAGTTCCTTGTGACAGTGAACACCTGACGTATTACTCACTAGTTTATATACATCTGAGAACTATTCCTGTATTGCAATAAAAACAAGTCAGATTATCATATCGTGTTTTATTGGAATTCGTGAACAAAACTTTTGGATGTAAGCAGTTTTGCTTGTAGTATTTATTAAGATTATGAGGTTTTATGTCAAATAAGAAAAAAGAATTTAAAAAGAAAGAAATATGAAAACATTCTCACTTGATTAATTTAGCCAAATATACTAAAAAATGCGTTTATCAACTGCCAAAAATTGTGCACCTAAATATAGCTACAATTGTAAAATACTTTGTGATAAAATCATCGAATTTTTGATATATAGGCTATAACATTTTATAATACAATATTGCATTTGATATTTAGAAATTTACTGATGCGATTGTTTATCTTTGGTTGGCCACAAAAAAGCAAGCAATTTTGCTTTGATCTGCTTCGACTGGCGTTTTTTGTTTACTGCTGAAACAATGGATTGCTCTACAAATACACATCCGCAGTAAATGTAGCTTGTCTTCATGAGGTACTATCTTGTTACACTAGCTTTATAGCTCTAGCTATAGTAGAATAAGCTCATGTATTAAACTATTCTGCAAGCTAATATTACTTAGACGAGCTATGAACATACCAGCTTGTTTTTAGTAGATGGGTATTTGGGTTGGAGTGACGCATTCCGCTCTTCTTTGAGGAAGAAGACTTTCCAGAAAGTATATCCAGCTTTATATGTAGCACAATATGTGAGGCGTTTAGAGCTCCAGATCTCCCCCTTGTATACACCTTCTCTCTTTGGTGCCGTGTACCCAGATAAACTGTTACACCTGAGTATAACAATGCATGGTACCATTATATTATAGTGTATTCAATATTATACCAAAATGTGTTAGGTATAATATTATAATGCATATTCAATATAAATGGTAAGGGGGTTCTAGCAGTTAGAGTACTGGCTTAATAGACCAAAAGTCAGCAAAAGCTTATTGATGCGTGATGTTAGGAAGGGCATCCAGTCAAAATTGCTCCTTTGCAATAATAGAAAACAAGTCCTTACTACACTTTAAAAAACTTTACCATCAGGAGTTTTCACAGAGATAGGAACTCTAAACCCACTTGAGTTATTGCAATATAATATTAAATTCTGCTTATATATAATATTATAGTGCATTCAGTATAGCCTAGTACCATAACTTTAATATAGTGGTCTATTATATAATGTTTTAAAATGCAGTGGTCTTACTTTGACATAACGCAGTCTGTTATATTTAATACAACACTGTGCTGTATCTAATGCTATACAATGTGTATACTGCAATATTTAAATTAAACTATTATTTGTTCTGAATCTTTACAAATTGGTTATTCAAGTTGCTAAAAGAACTTTTTCTTTTCTTACTGAGTTCAGGGTATGACCTGCATCGCCCCGCACTTGTATTAAATAACCAGAAAACTACTAATAGTTATGGACTGAAATTAAAACAAAGAATGTACAACCTTCAGCATATATTATAATGGGAACATCTTGTTATTGAGAATGATTCAAATGCATGTTATAATTACTAAATATTGCATGATGCAGATTTCTTTTGGAAAAAGTGAGAAAACTATAATATATACAAGAACTGAAGCCGCTCTACAAAGATTATATCCAGAAAAAATGGACATGTCCATGGTGGTTGGCTAATCTATTATACGTGATCTAAATTGATACTAATTTGTCACTTTAGCAATTAATGGGTCTTCTAATAAGTGCAATACTTATACTTCTTGTATTTTTGAGTTTCAAGTTGATTCACTGATAAACCATGATATCTTAGCTATATTCTTCAATTTTAGGTAGATTTTCTATTTCTGAAGATTTGTGGTCAATTTATTGTAATATCAATATGTTGAGTACTTGTACTACCTTTTTTGAATATTAATCCTCCTTTCTATTAGCATAGCCTCCATATCCTCAGAATTATTCCCGATGTTATACCAATCTGGGACCCAATGCTCTAACTCCACTGAATTATGGTTAGTTTTCCTCTGCTCTGTCAAGTTATGGTTGGTTTCTCTCAAATGTATTGAGTTATGATTAGTTTCTCTGCCTGAAGGTACTGTGGATATCCATTTCTTTTTGCTGTAATAACTCCCGTAGTCTTTAGGAAGAGAGTTACTGGCACCCTTTAAGTTTTCAAACTTATTTATTGTAACCAGTTTTAGAATCACGACTATTACTATTACTACTACTATTGCATTCTTCACAGACTTGCATACCCTAGCAGCCATTTTAGTAATGATGCCTAAACTATTAAATATTACCTTCTTTATTGATCACTCATTCATTAGGTTTAGATTCATGTGAGTTTATACTGGACTTGTTGAGTGTAAGCATCTGCTTTATTCAAAATTCTATTCAGGCAAACTGAATGTATCAATAGATTACTATACAGTGATGACCTAACTCTCTATTGTTGGATGATTAGTAATTATACAAAACATTGTATTTCATACAAAGCAAACTGATTAGATATACTGTTACCTTAAATCACTAGCAATTTAGGTGTTACAGCATGTAGCACTATATACTTCGGCTTTAGACTTCAAGGTAATTCAATAAGAAGTTAGCTTCCCATGATAAAAAATACTACAACTTATTTACACACACTAGTTATATGCGGTACTGTCATTGTAACAATTCATCAATTTATTAGCATCAGATTATGAGAATTTTATACCGATTGTATGGTACGATGTTAGACAACCCTTAAGGCTACAGAATACAAACTTTACTGAGGTTTTTGTCCCACAGAAATCAAAGCATCAAGTTTAGGTAGTTATAACTACTCAAACTATAGAAAAATAATATTTTTTCCTCCAAAGGTTGCATATAAATTGTATAATACGTACAGTACTGTATTCAACAGTTGATATCATAATGAGTTATGAGCTGTTATTTGGCTGAAAACAAGTAATCGGCGTATGAGATGTTATATATATTCTAGTAGTATTACTAAATTCCTAAATGACAATTTACGTAAACCTATTTCCTACAAAGTAGTACCAGCAACTATTATTGTAGTAATCCTACCACTATAGGAATATAATTATAGTATGACAAAATGGAGGTGTTTTTTATGGAAGAACAAAATTTTAGAAACATTTAATTATTAATTTTCCAGCATGTTAATCTCTGTAGAAAATCACTTAGGCACGTACACACTGCACTCTAATTGTATTATTCAGTTTGATTAAATTAACATTGTGTTACTTATCAACTATCATCCAAAGTAGAGTAAATGAGAAGATAAATCCATATTAAATAAATATGCAATTAATTTACACATTTTGAATACATATATTGTTTGATATGAAGGCTGTACAGGAAAGTTTAAATGCTTATATTATTGCATATCATAATATAAGATCATCAATTTTAAGCAAAATTATGCACACAAGAAATACTATATTATAGTAATAGTAAAAATATAGCATAAAAATAGAAATTTATCTAGATGATTGAATTGCAGGTAACTCTACATTGTTGACTAATAATAATATTTAGCTATTGTCTCTGTCTTCTTTGAACGCACCACGGGCACCTTGTTGGGCACCCCGTACTGCTTACACGAGGCTGGATAGTTCTCCAGCAATTTTTGTCACTCAAATCAGGACAATCCAGCTAAATTGAAAGAATATACAAAGGTTATTATTATTTGTAGCTTTCTTGTTTCCATATAAATTAAGAGATTCAATAATTTTCTTCATAATTATTTTACATAATGATACGACACTTGTGTTGTGCTCAGAGTGGATGCCAATCAAAATGATCAGCAGAAGCACGGCAGAATAATTGAAATAAAAAAAAATCTTTATGGTACAGAAGTACATTTTTGGCAGAATGCATGCCTCATGTAATACACAGTGTAATAAACAGAGTAATATACACAGTATAATACACTATAATATAATACAAGGTATAATGCACATTGTAATACACAGTATATTACACATTGTAATATACACAGTATATTACGAATTGTAATACAGAGACTTACACAGTATATTACACATGCCAGATATTATAAACTAAAAAAGGAAGTGTGCACGTAAATAAAAGCTGGGTTGTGGTGGTGAAGCACATATAAATATAATATATAGGACAGACATGCACAGTGTGTACAAAGTTATAGTCTAAAACGTAGTTGTGGCATATGATTGATAGATGCAAATACCTGTGACAAAAACGTCAAATAAACTAACACAAACTGTTACGAAAAATGCTGTATATTTTCTCCGCACATATATTTATATAATTTAGGAAACACTGAGCATTAATTTCAAATTTGTTAACATAAAGAAGGCTTTTTCACAATTCCTTTACTTTTGGTGACAACATTCGCTACAAATTTGAAATATTGTACACTCGTACATTACATGCTAAAACTTATCTCAAAAGGATTTGAAAATAAAATCAAACATGAGCCAAGTAGCATACCAACTGAACTAAACTTTATTGCGTTTAGTTTAGTTGGCTTGTCATTCACCATTTTAATGAATCTCTACTTATGCAGCTACTCAAATCTTAAAGCAAACATGTAAAATAGCGCAGGAGACCACAAGCCTTTACCTTAGGGCACCCGTGAAGCGTAGTCACACTGACATGGGAAGGAGGTGTTGTAGTCACACTGACATGGGAAGGAGGTGTTGTAGTCACACTGACATGGGAAGGAGGTGTTGTAGTCACACTGACAGAGGAAGGTGTTGTACTGGCACTGACAGAGGAAGGTGGAAGGGAAGTATCACTAGTTACAGGAATATTAGAAGCATCACCTGAAGGAGATTCATCCGATGCAGTTTCCGCTGTAGTTACTTCCTGTGAACTATCGGTAGTAGGTTCCGGATCACCGCATGTGATACAACTTGGGCAGCTGAAACCATTGGGAAACGTTGTAATTATTCTCTGACAGTCAGGTCCCGGAGCTATGCATGGCACTGCTGAGCACACCTGTAGTGGAAATTGAACAGTTGCATTTAGTAAAAAAGAAATTTCAATAGCAAAGCCTTCTTAATTTTCTTAATGAGTTTTGGTTTGGAGCCCAACTTGACTTTGTCACGAGAACATAACTACCTCATGCTTTTCTCAATTTTTCTATAACTGTACCTACCTCAGCTCAGTTACCTGACCTAACTTATCAATATTACTTACAGTAAGTGCTATAGTATGTACATAATGACTACAGTGCTCATTCCTGCTTGGAGTATGACAGTCACAGTGTGTTGACTAGCTTTTTCTGATAAGCAGATCATGCTGTGGAAGTTCAGTCAACTGGCTTTTTACATATTTCTGTTATTATTACCATCTTTGTATTATTACTATGCCATCAACCTAATTATATTTGTAGTTGTTGCAGTTATCATGCCTTGCAATAAATGCTGAAGCTGTTTTTTTATTCAAATATAATAGTTTTCTGAAAGAATTGTATAACATGAGTTGAAAAACATGCTGAAATGAGTGTATTATGATTTCATTTGCTAATGCTTGCAAAAGTAACTACGTCAAATAAATATTCTTATTTGCTAAAAGAAATAGCTGACCACACTTTTCTGCACAATCAATCATTCACATGGGCATTAGGATCACTGTCCAGCTTATCTTCTTATTGGCAAGATAGAAAAGTGTATACAACTTGTATTTGCCCGGCAACAACCCAGTCGAGGATGCATGGGAAAGTTTAGATTCCAGTGACAGCATATGGCTTAGCGATAACAGTAAAGGGCTCAGGATGTCACCAGAATGACCCGGAGGTTTAGACTTTAGAATAACAAAGTATGCTTTTTAACTTTGGTTGCCTAGATCAGCAATGCAGGGTAATTTATGGTATTGCAAGGTAATGCAGGGTATTGCAAGGTATAATGCAGGGCAATGAAGACTCATATAGGTCTTGCTTCAGACTGCTAAATGAAATGCTGTCTCAGGGTTCACCCCTATTTACACTTACCATACCGTAGGCCGTAACGTAAAATATCAGCCATTTTTCATGTGTCCGAGCTGAAGTTTTCCAAGTTCGCTATTAGGTATGATCTATGACACTTCATTGAACAATTATATCCAATGAGTTGACGCAAAAGTTTTTTTGCCCAATCGTAGCCCGCTGCAACTTATTTGAATCAAACAGTGTTTGATCCTACCGTACCGCAACGCCGTACAGGAAGCTCAGACATTTGCAAAAATGGCTAATATTTGCTGTTACGGCTTACGATTCGGTAAGTGTGAATGAGGGGTCAAGTATTGCTTCTTTACATCACTGTGTTCTCTAAGAGTGATCATTTTTTGTTAATTAGAAGTTTTTTTTGATAAGAAAAGTTGAGTTTTCAAACATGACATGCATTAGGACTCTGGATTTTAGGCTAAGCTAGGCTAGACTAGTTTAAACATCGTATGTATCTATAATTCTCAAGCTTCCTCTAGAGTTTAATACGTCAAACTATTGAAATTTTCTTGGTTTGAAGACCTGTCTTAGAGTTTATGCCATCAGATTGAGTTCACATGAAATGAATGCTGCAGACTTCAACCCACAAACATATAAGTGGCCAAAAATTTACAGAGCTCAATTGTGTAAATTACACATTCTATTCATTGATTTTTCAGTGATTCACTTCTCAGTTCAAATACTCTACTTCTTGCATCTAAGTTTTAGCAATAAATATTATTTATATGCTTTATTTTGTTTAGTCTGTCATTCTGGGTCAAATGCTGTTTGCGCAAAGTGCTATTATTTTGCTGTGACTCTATGAACTTTCAAAAGATTATTTGATGCTTGGTAACGAGTTCGTTACAACACAAGCACTCACAGCATCTGCTAGGAAGATACACTACTCACCACTAAACTCAAGTTTCTGATTATAAGTGGTCTGCATTTAGTAGAAATGCTGATTTGTAACGAGAAACCAAGTTCATAGCGACTTTACTAGTAGTAAAAAGTTGCAATACTGCATTGACACAAGATGTGTGGCAGATATAAGCCTATATCTAATATTATAATCTTTCCACAGTAGTCACTTATACTCTTACAATGATATAATAATTATTTCTGTAATTCTACTACATTTACCATTGCAGATTGAGCACAGCCAAGGCAAGCAGGACAGAATGGTCCGTTAGGGAACTGTATCTCTGTCTTTAAGCAACCATCCTCCACTGGTGGACACGCCATTATTGTTGTTTCTGGGCATCGCTAAGCAATGATAGCATAACTTCTTATTATACAACAAATTACTTATTTGAATGAATGTTCAAGAATCTTAGGGAACAATGGAAGCTTAAACACTTGGTTATTCGTAGCAATAAACATTTGGTATACAAAATAAAATGCAGAAACAAATTTTTCAGATGGCTATTGACATAACTGGGATATATTTCCCCATTATAGCACAGCTTGTTGGGAAAATTCCCATAAAGATAAATACTAAAAAATATCTGAATCCATTTGCTCCACCTCTTGGATTATATTCCTTACCTTTCCAACATTGGAGATAACTTAGGCTGAGAAAATATAAACTGAGTGACTATAGACTGAGAGAACTTAGACTGAGAGAATATAGACAGAGAGAACATAGACGGAGAGAATATAGACGGAGAGAATATAGACTAAGTGAATGCAGACTGAGAGAACTTAGACTGAGAGAATATAGACTGAGTGGCTATAGACTAAGTTACATGTACTTACCGAAGGTGGTCGGTTGGTAACTGATATTTCAATCAGGGTCTCTGTACATTGGGGACCAACGCAAGGCTAAAATATATCAATCCAAAAGTAAAACCAGCAAAAACATGTGAATTTCAAACTCTATTAAAAACAGAATTAAAGTAAACAGTATAAGTATAGGCAACAAAATATATAAATGGTTAGGTATTGTAAAACAATTAAACTTTATACTAATCTACTAGAAAACTATTTCATTCTTAATTTGTGTTAAAATCAATTTAAACAAGGGCTTAATTATCTCTTTTGTTGAGTAGTGTTAATATTAGTATTCTATAATAAATTAGTATCAGTAGCCTATTAGTATTATATAATATCAGTAGCTATAATATAATATCAGTATTAATGTTATAGCATATTAGTAAATTATACAGTAAATTAGTATAAGTGTTATATTTTATGTATAGTATCAGTGTTAATATTGGCAGACGTCTTTTGGTGTTGGTTACAGTAGATGTTGATAAGATGAGAAGTTATCTGCTCCTGGGTTGAATACAAATACAATGTACCAACCAAACCTCAGCAAAAAGTATAGCACTAAACCTCTTTACATAACATATGAATGTATTTATATGAAATCCTAAACGTATATTGTTACAAGCTATGCTGGTTATATTAGCCTTAGGAACCTATAGAGTGGTAAAATGAGATGACTTCCAGCCCTTATAGTTCATAGCTTTGAAGATTTTCTGTTCTTATTGAAAATTCAAATCAAACGATTGAGTCATGCAGCAAACAAACAAACAACTGCATGACCTGCTTGTCATGTTATCTAAAATGGTCTAGAGTTGTAAACATTTACTAAAATCTTTCCCCAACTTTAGCTTTTAACTTACCACTCGATAAAGTTTAACCTATCACTTAACAGAGTTAAATTTACTATTTCACTAGAGCTTAACTTATTATTAACAGTTTTTACTAACTAGTTATCATAGTTTAACTTACCGTTACTCTGTTGATAGTAGCTGTCAAAGTACAGCACACAAGTGTTGCTAGAACAAAGGCTATCAATTTCATCCTCAGCTGTTATTATATGTCTCAAACTCCACAACTGCTGAAAATTTAAATGCAATGACTCCCAGCACTGCAAATATATAGCTGTGCAGTTTTGAAGCATGCTTTTATTAGAATATAACAAAGTTTATCAATCAGCTAATGATTGGTTAGCGAGAATTCTATATTTCAAAGCAATTGGTAGGATGGATTTAGCCCCAACCTGTCATATCATGTGAACTACAGCTATAAGTGAAGCATATCGTTTGGCTAGGAGTGCTACGCAATGACTGGTACAATATTTCATACTGATTACTATCACGGCAATATTTCAGCCGGTTACCATGGTGATTCACACTTCAGTAGCTCATGAGCTTACTACTTCCTGATTCTTAAGAAATCCTGTAAATTTGCTTCAATATTGTGTCTGCACACCTGCTTTGGAGTTAAACCATTTCCTTTAACTCAATACCCTTAGCATATTCTTAAAATATAGCATTTCAGTGCAATGTACTGCACTTGGCACCTTATGGTGTAATCCCTCTAAAAACTATTTACAGATGATGATATAAAAAACTTGCATTCTGATGTAACTGCATAAGTTGTTTATTAAAGAAATAATTAATCATCATGTATGAAAGCTTACCAAGTAAGTTTCACGCATGGATCATAATAAAAGCCTTACATTCAACGTTTGATGTGTGGATAGAAGCAAATACATTTGAAACCAAAACTCATCAAACACTTTATAACCATTTTATATCTACAAATTTGCAGATAGTTAATCTTATGACATAAAAAGTTCAAAATTTATAGTAAAGAAAGAATGCAAACATTGTTGCATAATTTTAATTAGATTAAATTAACTTTACAGCTCTACATGAAGTTGAAGCAATAATATGTAATATGGACAAATAACCTTCTATCAGTCATGTATTTTATAAAAGTCAATCAGAAATATTATAAACAAAAAAGTTTTCTAACTGGGCCCCACTTTGTATATTATATGATAACTCACTCATGCTATAATCCCTGAAGCAACTATAAGGGTGCGCATGTGTAATGAATAATAATAGATCCTAGCTGTGATATGTTATGCTCTACTTCATATATTTCAAAATACATTTAAATTAGTGCTAATGTTGTAATGCTACATATAACTGTTAAATTATTAATAGTTTCAACAGATTTGAGCGTTGTACTGCAGTGTTGACTTCGTGGTCCCTGTGGTGTATTGGTAATAGCGCCTGCTTGCAACCAGGAGGTCTCAGGTTTGAATTTTAGTGTGAGCAAAGTTTTTATATATGTACAGTTGCATTGCCAAAGTTAATTTTTTCAAAACTAAAAACTAGCTGCTATAAAAGCAACCATGACTCATGAAATAATGAAATGAAATAATAGATGATGCACTTGAAAATGGCGGACTGTTGATGAAATAATAAAAAAACATAGTAAATATTTACATTAAGTGCAGAGAAAAGTTTTAATAACATTACCCATCAAGTGTTGAAACACTGCGGATGATTTGGTTTTTAAGTACTTTATGAATGTTATTTAACTAATCACCCTGCGTGATACATATTCATATCATATTTATTTTATTACACGACACAAATAGCAATGAAAGCTATGAACACTATGCTGCATGCATGACATTATGTGAATTACAAAACCAATTTACATGCTGAATAGTTTGATTTATGTATCATACCAGCATTATTGAATATTGGGGCCAAAACTGGAACATTTAAATACGGATGACACGAACCAAAATAATATAATTATGATTGTATAATTATATACATTTAAATGGCTTTTGTATGCAAATGCAGTCATGATTATAATACTATTTTGGCATCATATGTATTTCAGCCAAATCTAGTGGATATCATAGCTATTAATATACGATTGTGCAATTTGTATTATAATATACTGTAATATATTATAATATACATCTACATATTATGCAGTGGATAAATCTATTTGAAATAAGCTTATGAGTTAGAACCCATTTATGATTCATACTCAGATGAACGTTGCATCATCTATGAATTGTGAATACTATAAACATGCTACTGGCCTTTCAAGTGAAGATTGAAACAGTTTATTGTATTAACTGATCAGTCAATATTTCAATTATAATTTCTTACATTTTGAGTAGATATGCACTCAAAGATTAAAATATACACTATTACACATTCAAGCATATTTTTTGTCTCAATTTTAAGTTTTTAGCCATTAATCAGTGCTTATTTTAGTGATGAAAAAGTTGCACAGAAGGTGTGCAAAAGCAATTGGTTTAAACAGTTATAGTCGCAATGATGCATATGTGCATCAATAGCTAGAGTTTGTGAAACTATATAATTATTTTATATATATGCTCAAAAAACTCTCTGTCATATATACATATATAAATAAATAAAATATTTCAGACACCTTGAGATCCCTAGACAGGATTATAAAAAATAGAAGACTATTAGACAGTTCCAAGAATCACTCTATTGGCCATGCAATCAAAAGTGGAAGAGCCTTTGTCTTTGTCTGCCCAAACAACTATTGTTCTTTTTCCACGCGGCTATTGTTTGTGGTTGGAATTCATTTTGATAGTAAGCTGTAAATCAAACCTAAATCAAGAAGAGGTTAAGATGATACTCTGTGAATTCCAACATCAAAGTGCTTTACTTTGTGAGAGTTACTAATCCTTAAAAGCTAGTATTCTTGTTACTGATTCATCTTAAAAAGTATTATTGGTCTGCAACGTGAATTTATGACGGAATTTTAGAAATAAGAGAAATTTATGACAGTTAAAAACTAGCACTAAAATAATATGTAAACTTTCAACCTTCACTATTACAGGTTTCCACACGAATTGTGAGTATGAAAAAGCAAACATACTCGGCTACACTTGGAAAGCTTGGTGCCTAAAGATAAAAATATGTTAAATGATTTGCATGCTTTATTAATTTTAAATTTAGACATTTAACCATCAGGGATATGCAAATGTTTGTATATTCATTTTTTATAGCTTCCTGATTTTAAGGGGCCCTGAGTCAATCAATTTTATTTAAGTAGTAAAGAATTTGACAACGATTATATTATTAATGTAACTTGATTGATTGTTTCTGGCTTATGTTTAAAATTAATTCATACATTAGTTATCACCACTAAGCCGGTGTCACTGAGTGGTAGACTAAATGGTCACAGTAGAGATAATTTCATATAATATATGCATAGTGACTATGCACTTTTAGAAACTTTAAGGCCATTTCTACCTCACTCTGCTGGCCAGCTGCACCCAATAATAACATGAAGTTATATTTTGCATTTTAGTAAATTATTGAAATATACTTTAATAATAGAGGCTATACTATTATATATATGCTATATGTATTATTAAACATTTTTGTATTTATACTACAAATATCAGTGTTTGGGAAGAGAAGGAAGAGCATGGAAATGTTATGTAATTATTATATAATATTATAATAATATTGTAGGCCTACACAATGCTGTCTGTACAAGAGTTCAAGTTATCTTCTTTTTTACCGTTGTAGGACAACTCCTAATATAAGTACAAGGTTTGTTATAAATGAAATAAATGTAGTAGCTACATCTATAATTTTACAATAATCTTCAATATCGACCGCTAGAAATAGTTTCGCTTTCGGCTTCAGCAAAGCTAAAACTGTTGAACTGGAAGAAAAACCTAATAGTAATAGTTATATTCAATAATTATCTTATATTGTTTTATGGTATGGGTTTTATATAATAGGTATTTTAAGTAGGGCCGTGCACGATCAACTCTTTGTTGTCGCAAGGGTGTCCCATAATGATAATCTAAATCCTAATCACTTTGACTTTAGTCCTTTACTCTTCAGAGTTTAGACTTAGCCTTTATATCAGGCTTTAACTTTAAGTTTAAGTTCATCATAATCATAACGATAACAATACTTGTTTTTGCAATAAAATGGAATATTAAATTTAGAATTAATATAGAATTAAATATTTAGTTTTATATTAATTCAGTTATTATAATTATGAATATTGTAATTATAAGGATATTAATTTAAATTAATAATAAGTCAAAATGAAACTCAAACTGTTCATGTTCAGTTTCACAGTTCATGTTGAATAATATCATAAACTTTAGCAATAATATAAATAAAATCAAAGTGAATATTCATTTTGAAAATATATTCTAATTTCAATATAGATACTAATACAATAGTAATAGACTTACTATTGTACTTTTATTTCATTTTCAAGTTCAAGTTATATTCAATTTTATTACTGCAACTACAAGTATATACTTATTGTGATAGTCCAATCACCATAGCAAAAGATGGAAGCAATACAAACTCGGAGGTAAAAGTTTTTGTCAGTGTAGACTGCAGAGTGTAGACCTAGTATAACTAGTGTTACTTGACACTAATTCTTTTAGAGTAGTTAGGCTATGACTTAAGTTACTGTTATCACTGCTTAGACACATGCATTTTATATTTGTATATTTTACTTTTGGATTATATGCCTGCAGGTTAAAATTGAGCATAATGGAGATTTTACCTGCTGTACCTGATGAATTGTTTAGTGATACATTTTCATCTGCGGCTCTTGGACTAGAGGAGGAAGGATCTGATGCTGCTGATATTAAAGTGTGGCATAGTCAATTTAATAATTTGCTGTAAATTTTCTTTAAGTTTTGCATTAGCTTTAGATGCAAGTTGTCGTTGAAAATCTTTTAATAATTAGTATATTTATTGACGTCACGATAGAGAACAATAAAATATGCTTTACAGAATATATTCCGATCTGTGTAGGCGGCAGCCCTAGACTTGATCCTTGAAGATATCATAACTAACGTAATATTTGGGTTTTCTTTGGAAATACACCGAATGTGCAAGAAGGGTGTTCTATTTATCGAGGATACAGACACAGAATCTATACAGCAATTTAGTGAGTGGAATTTGTAGAGCTGACTATGTATGTACATGTATTGCTAGGTAGTATATAAGTGAAATATATAGAGATGATTATATATGTGTATATTGCTAGGTAGTATGTAAGTAGTTAAACAATAACAAGCTCTAGCCATAACTCATCCCATATATTTGTACAAAAATAAACTGAGTATAAAAATAGTTTAATTGCAAATTAAATACTTTTAATTTTAATAACTAGTTTTTTCAAGTGGCTGTAAGAAAAAAGAAAACTTTTCAAATTTTTCTTTGAAGTAAGCTCATTTTGTTTCCCTTATGTCAAGTCACATTTCATTTTTGAAGAGATCGTGGACACTCCCGGTTTCGACATATTTGGACAGGAACTGAAGAAGAAATCGTTGGAGTGCGTCTGCCCTAATTGCGGGCGCCTAATGGCCGCCTCTCGGTTCGCCCCGCATTTGGAGAAGTGTATGGGTAAGCTAACCTTTAATACTGAAGGCCGAAGTTGAATAATTTGAGTCATACTTCATGTTTGGTACGAAATTTTTACAAGTAGATACCTGTCAGAAAGCCTTTTTGTTGTGATACAAATTGATAAATAATTTTGCTTAATATCAGATCTGATACATTGGGTATTAAACATAGTACAAGGTACATATTTCTAGCTAGTTATAAGAATTGTTTTTGCAAAATTTTTGTGATTTTTATTGCTAGAATTACTGCTTTTTGTATTCAATTTTCATATAATAAGGAGCAGCTGTGGTCTAGTGATTAAAGCATTGGCGTAGTAATCAATCAGTAGTTCGATTCCCAAAGGCTCTTAATGATGTTAAGAAAGGCATGCAGTCATAATTGCTCTATTGCCACAATAGAAAACACTCTTTCCATCAGGGGTTCTCACAAGGATAACGACTATAAACCCACTTGATTGAGTAATTGATTTTCATGCTACTTTCAGTAAACGTCTGGCTGTAGGTATGGGGAGATGTTCATCTAGAGTTGCTAGCAGACGGATTGCTAACAATATATCTAAACAGGAAGGAAGTGACAACGATAGTCTCGGCGGAGATAATGACGTCGATAATGATTGGTCGACTGGCAAGAGATGTGAGCTTTGATAAATATTTTAAACAGAGAATTATTATCAGTCTGAGTGAATTGAAATGAGAAAAAAGAGTCAAGCTGGTCATTAGTTTTATGTTTATGTTTATAAAATAGGAATTCTACATAACGCATCTATTTTATATGCTAAAACTTTGTTATTCTATTTTTGAAATACTTATTCCTAATCTATGCTGCATACAGTATACTTATTGGAAGAGTTTTTAGCCTTCAAACCGATGATATTTCATTATGTCTAATTAAATGTAATCAAAGCTAGGTCAAAGGCCAAACCTGATGCATTTCTCATTATACTTCCTTTCTCTGAAAATCACAAATTTTTTTGCACATGTCACATCAGTATTGTTATTTAGAGCTAATCTGTTTCTCTTTAACTAAATTAGTTTTATTACCTAACCAGCAGTATAGTATGTTCAACATATGTTTGGTTTTTATATTTTAGCTAAAAAAATTAAAAAGGAGAAATATAGTACTAGTCTAAAAGGTAGAGGGCGTCCCGCTAACAAAATGCGCACAGGTAAGAAGCTGAGGCTATTAAATTAAAATTAATTTCTACGAAATTATTGTGAGTTCTGAAATGATTAATTAGTTGAGTATCCAAAATCTTTTACAGAGGCTGCGGGGGAGCTGGACGTGTCCACCCTACTCGCTATGGATGTTGAGCAGAGGAAATCTGTGCTGATGAATATTTGTGGTGCCCTTTCAGAGCCTAATTCTAAGAAGATATGTACCAGGTTGGAGTTATCAGACCCTGTATGGGACTCTGTTATTGAGTTATGAACAATATTATATAAACTTTTGTATTACAAAAGATGTTTTTTATAAAAAATACATCATTAAAAGATATTTATTTGTATAAATATCAGTAAACATAATAGTTACTTGCTATGTTAGTAAAATAAATTGAAATTTGTTACTCAAGATAAAACCATTATATTACACGTAAATAGAATATTTTAACCTGAGTATTGTTTATTTATAGCTCTACTTTGTTCACCTCACTTCTAGTACATCTAGATATGAATATACATGATAATATACTTATATTTAGTATTATATTTGCAGTTTGTATACAATGTCACACATAACATGTATCTAATACTGAATGTGAAATGATTTCAGGCCAGCCAAGTGTACCCTTCACTCTGACGAGGTTCGTCAGCTCAGTAGACACAACTTTCTGGTTGATAATGGAAGTCAAAGGTATGTGCAGTCTGCCACCATCTGTACCTTAGCATAGCACTATATGTACCTTAGCATAGCACTATCTGTGTTTTGTATACTTAAACACTCAGAGTTTATTTATAATAGATTATTCAATCTTATTTGGTTGGAGTTGTACTTCCTCTGTATGACATAATGGAACATAAGCATATCCTTCAACATGTTAATCCTGTTATTACTCTTATGGATGTGATCCAATAACTGTCATGCATTTTAAATATTTTGGTGCAACTTTTTTCAAATATGATGACATGTATTTTTAGCCTTATTTGCATCTAAAATTAGGGCATTGACCTGAACTCTAAAATAACTTTCATTAGCAATGCTGATCAAGTTATTTTTCTGCACTTTATATTCCAAGTGTGTACTAATCAGGGAATTGTCTTTCCAACAGAGTGTTGACCCCAACTGCCGGATGTCACCCACTCCCTCCTGATGACGAGGTAGACATTGATATCGACACGTTCGATGACCTTGACAGTCAAATCCTGCGTGATGCATTATGGGAAAAAGACCGAACACCCACAGCCTCACCAGCTGACAGCACAAGCACTGTAAATAGCAACAGTTCTAAAAAAAGAGGACGCAAAAAGAAGTCTAAACGCAATGACAAATAAAAACCTCTAAACTATCTAGTCTTATTTTACTGTAAACTTGTACATAGAAGCTGATGTTGCTATTATTATGAGAATTTTAAGTGACCAAATTACTTGACTAAACTTAAAACTTTTGTTATTATTTTAAAGTTGAATCTCGTAAACATAATATTTACATAGACATACAAAGGTTTTTGCGCATATGATAATTGTCTGTTTTTATGTGAATAACTTGGAGATAGTTTTGTTCAAAGTTTTAAAAGGCAATATATAGTTCATGGTATATAATATTTAGATAATAAAACTTTAAATGATTTGAAAGGACTCACAATATTATACACATCATGTATAGCATATATCATGTAGCGTACACATAGCATGTATAGCATATATCATATAGCATAAGCATGCCACGTTTAGCATATGTCATATAGCATACACATATATAGCATGTAATATATCATATAAAAGGAAGTAGCAAGGCAACGAATGTTAAAGATTACTTAGCAAAATGATTACACACTATAATACTATAAACTGAAAAATTGCAATAACACATTAACATAAGGTGTACTGCTGATATGTCTTTAGTTAGTATTATAATATTTCCACAATAGTCACCTACTCTTACAATATGATATTATTATTGTTACTAAAACTTTATTACGCCTACAGAAGCCGCTTAAGCACAGCTAAGGCAAGCAGGACAGAATGGTCCATTAAGAAACTTTATCTCTATCTCTAAACAATCATGTTCTACTGGTGGACACGGTATCATCGCTTCTTCCCGACATATCTAAGGAATCATAGCATAACTTCTTATTACTCAACAACTAACAAATTAAAATGTGTGTTCAAGGGTTTTAGAGAACAATGGAAGCTCAGCAACTTGATTATTCATAGCAACAAACTAGTATGAAAATTAAAATGCAAAAACAAACAGTTCTGATGGCTATTAGCAGAGGTAGGCGCAGTAATGGAGAAATTGAGAAAAACCTGTGTTCTAGATTAGAAATATATTTAAAAAAGTTATGTTCTCCTAAGACTTTTAATAAAAACAATTAAAGAACTTGGGCTATCGCAATTTCTCCACTACTGCTCCTAAATATACTAGCAAATCTTTTTTAAACAATAATTGCGTTTTAACTAAATTTGAATGCCTTCTAAAATGGTAATCATTTGATTCGATTTCCTGCTAATAGAGAGGTTGGTTGCTGAGATAGCTTATAGAAGCTTACAAGGAGGGTAGAGTGATATTAGATGCACTGATGGAGAAACTGAAAAAGGCCTGTGGTCTAGATGAGAAATGTAGCAAGAAAAGTTGTGTTCTATTAAGTTTAGCGCCCCCTCTATTGTCAACTTCAAAACAAAATTTATTAAGAAAATTTGTAGATTTAGCTTATTGAAATTACTAACATAATTGTAGGTATAGCATATTTTTTCATAATAGCAAAGCTATTAAGGTTAATTTTCATAAAGACACATTTTAAAAGTTATTTGAAATTAATTGCTTTATGTCATGGCTTATGTTTATTGCGTTGCACAGAAACCCTCAATATCAGGGTGAACATAGACTGAGAACATAGACAGTATGAGCATGCGCTTACCCGAAATGGCTGGGCGGTAACTGGTATTTTAAATCGGGTCTTTGTACATTGGGGACCAACGCAAGGCTAAAAATATATCAATCAAAAATTCAGACCAAAGGCTTGAGTCATGCAACAGCCTCATTTACAAGTAACTGCATGACCTTGCTCCTCGTGTTAGATATAAAGTTGTCTTTGGTTCTTAAAATTTACCAAAAAGTTGTTCTCAACTGTTGCCCACTTTAGTAGATAACCTACCATTCAACAAAGTTTAACTCATCATTCAACAGAGTTACTATTTAACTTGAGTTTAACTTATTATTTACCAGTTTTTACTAACTAGTTATCATAGTTTAACTTACTGTTACTCTGTTGATAGTAGCTGCCAAAGTACAGCACACAAGTGTTGCTAGAACAAAGGCTATCAATTTCATCTTCAGCTGTTATTATACGTTTCAAACTCCACAACTACTGAAACTTTAAACACGATGACTTCCAGCACTGCAAATATATAGCTGTGGAGTTTTGAAGCATGCTTTTATTAAAATATAACAAAGTTTATTTATCAGCTAATGATTGGTTAGCGATAATTCTATTTTTCAAAGCAATTGGTAGGATGGATTTAGCCCCAACCTGTCATGTCATGTGAACTACAGCTACAAGTGATGCATATACCGTTTGGCTAGGAGTGCTAAGCAATGACTGGTACAATAATATTTCATACTGTATCTATCACGGCAATACTTCAGCTGGTTGCCATGGTGATTTACACTTCAGTAGCTCATGAGCTTACTACTTCCTGGTTGTGTAAATTCTGCTTGTCAACTCAGTAGACAGAACTTTCTGGTTGATAATGGAGGACAAAGGTATGTGGTGTCTGCCACCACCTGTACCTTAGCATAGCACTGTCTGTGTTGCTTGCCTGTTTCTATGCTATTAAAACATTTCACACATGGTTCTGTCATTTTGAGATTTGGTAATTTGTATTTGCCGGGGCTTGAGTATACAGCCTGGAGTTCAATGCTAGCTCTAGATTTATTTTTACATTATTTTTGAGATATTCTGTTTTATTGGTTGTAGACAGAGTAAGACTTCTCTTCGTCATACACAACATCTTGTATACACGTTTACCCCCTAGACACACTTCGCCGCACCGTAGGCCGTAACGTAAAATGTCAGCCATTTTTAATGTGTTTGAGCTGAAGTTCTCAGAGTGCGCTATTGGGTATGATCTACGACACTTCATTGAACATTTATATCCAATGAATTGACGCGAACACTTTCCTGTCCAATAGGAGCCGGCTGCAACTTTTTTGAATCAATTAGTGCTTGATCCTAACGTACCTAAACGCCATATAGGAAGCGCGGACACTTGTAAAACTGGCGGGCATTTTATCTTACGGCCTACGTCGCGGCAAAGTGTGTCTAGGGGGTTGGACTATATCAGCTATGCTTCAACAGTCATAGCTTATATTAGTTTATACAGTTATGTTTGGTTTGGAGTTGTGTGTTCACTGTATGGTCTTTAATGGCATATTTTTTAACTTATTGCTGTTATACAATAATTATTTCTTTACTCTTACCAATGTAATGTAATAACTGACATGTGTTGTAATATTTTGGTGCAAACTCTTTTCAAACATAATGATATGTATTTTTAGCCTTACTTGCATCTAAATTTAGCGCATTGACCTGAACTCTAGCTACTGCTCAGCATTTCATGTACTCCAAGTATGTTCACTAATTGAAGAGTTGTCTTTTCAACAGAGTGTTGCCCCCAACTTGTAGATGTCACCCACTTCCTCCAGATGACGAGGTAAACCACTGAACTGAAACTATAATCATAGGGGTTATAGTTCAATGAGGTAGACATTGATATCGACACATTCGATGACTTTGACAGTCAAATCCTGCATGATGCATTATGGGAAAAAGACCAAACGCCCACAGCCTCATTAGCTGACAGCACAAGCACTGTAAATAGCAACAGTTCTAAAAAAAGAGGACGCAAAAAGAAGTTTAAACGCAATGACAAATAAAACACCTCTAAACTATCTAGTCTTATTTTACTATAAACTTGTACATAGAAGCTGATGTTGCTATTATTATGAGAATTTTAAGTGACCAAATTACTTGACTAAACTTAAAACTTTTGTTATTATTTTAAAGTTGAATCTCGTAAACATAATATTTACATAGACATACAAAGGTTTTTGCGCATATAATAATTTTCTGCTTTTATGTAAATAATTTTGAGATAGTTTTGTTCAAAGTTTTAAAAGGCAATATATAGTTCATAGTATATAATATTTAGATAATAAAACTTTAAATGAATTGAAAGGAATCATAATATCATACACATAGCATGTATAGCATATATCCTGTAGCGTACACATATCATGTATAGCATAATATGTTATGTAGCATACACTCAATCAAACGCACATAGCATGTAAAATACATGTTATGTGGGGTATATATAGCACGAGTACCACATATAACATGTCATGTATAGCACACATTGTGTTGGTAGTACAATGACACTGTTGGAGCTACTCTGGGTTTATAGATAACTTATCTATTGTTATTGTAGAATTTGATAAACAATTCTCAACTAAATTTATTTCCAGTAACCCTGGGTTTTGGACGAAACACAAAAAAACCAAATATCCTTAACATTGAAATTTCTTGACAAACACATAAATAAAATAGCATCACTGTAGACACTAAACATTCACAAATCTCTAGCTGGGCTAGAAGCGTTATTACAAATAAAATTATCTGAAGCAGAATAGATTGAATAGTAGTATAATGCTAATATTCTGTTGAATGTGAAACTGTGGCGACATTTAATCATTTTTGTTCTCATCCATTTCACTTGGCATGCATGGCAAGAATATGCAGGTACCCTCACTGTTTTAATTTCACAAAGTATACTTCAGCGTTGAATCATACCGTTACGTTGTTTCATGCACATGATGATGTAAACTGTTGAATATTATGTTGGTAGGAAATATATTACCAACCTCATAGCTCAATGCTAAACAAAACATTTTAAGCCGGGAATATAACTTTATAAACCACAGTGTTAAAAGTACATAAGTGGAAGCCTTAATAAGATAAAAGGTTATATATATTTTGTCATCTATTTAAAAATATTCCAATCTACTGGTATATATATGAAAATTATATAAATTTTGCCTGTGAAGAGTGTATATTCCATAATAATTTGTACTCTGACAACGCCTTAACCTATTTCGAGAAGTTATGATGGCTCATATACCTTCAAACAATATAACAATAGTCATATTTAACCGATTATACAAGTTACTCTTATCTAATCAAAGGGCAGCTATACAACCCTGATAACCTGATTGGCTATCAAAAAGTAAGTGAGAATATTATTAGTCATATGCATGGTAGATATGCAGTAATGTACTATATCATTCCATATATTATTATATAGCTATATATGAGGCTTTGTCCTAGACTTGAACATCCTGGTGCAAACATACGGTAAGCTATAAGCATACAGTATTTATGTTTGTTAGGTGTTTGCTGACTAACGTATGAGTCATAGAGGTAGAAGTATTTTACGTTGGTTGCCGGTATGTTGATTCTATTCGACTCGGAAAGTAGTAGAGTTTAAAAGCGGCAGTACGTAACATTTCACTTGAAAACATTCGTTCATTTTGCACCCACAACATTCTTATTTAGTTTTCAAGTTTAGTTAGTAATTACCAGTGACATAGTCTGTAAGACTAATAAATTTGATATCTAGAGTCATGAGACTATAAGATTCCTGTAACTTTATAAGGATCGTAAGTATAAAGGTTTTTCGTCAAGCAGAATGTCAGATAATTACAGGAGGGATAACTTCTTAGGTTTGATACAGAGAAAAGCCTTTCTCAAAAATTATTTTTCAAAATAATTTGTATTTGAGCATACGGTTAGTATCGTATCTGGAAATCAGTTATCCAATAGTTTCAAAGCATCATATTACTTGAATTAAAAGAGTGATATTATCAAAGCTGTATTGCCTGCTGCATTTGTAACTCTGCTATTATATCAAACTTCTTTTTTTCAAAAGTTGTTAGCATGCAGACGATTGTTTATAATATAATGCCGAATGAGAGAAAAGGACATAGCAATTCCCCCGAGAGGTGTCACTTGAATACCAACTAAATTTGCTTCATATCCTCTAAAGAATTGCCCTAAAGCCAATTTCCTGTTTGTAGTTGAACGGGTAAAGAGATATTTCTGACGTCTGTTCTTTGTACGTGATCGACTCGTGCACTGAAAGCACTTTAGTCTGGGAGCAATATGCTACGTACTTCTCTTCTGGTACGTGTTTACTCGTGTAGAGCAACTGTCTCCAGTCCAGTATATCTATTATCCTATACCACTATAGAAGTCGTAGAGAACTTCGGGTCAATCAGTGGTAATGGGATTTGTATTATATTATATAGATTTCGTCAACGACCCTCGCCTAACGAGGCGCAATTGAAATAAGTCATTGATTGGCTGAAGGTACAACCAGTTCAACTTCATTGGTTAAGTAACGATTGTAACAACTATAACAAGTGGTGGATACAGTTAGGGTTGACATTAACATGGCAATTTCTAGCAGTATTTTACATTCTAAATTAATTTTTTTATGCGAAGGGTTTTAGGAGCTAAGAGTTATGAGAAAAAATAATATAATGTAATAGTTTTGATTGAAAAGTTTTAACAAATGCAGGTCTAAATTTTTATTTAAATCCGCTCCTTTTAGACTTTGTTTCAAACAAAGGATATTAATTACTGTAGCTATTAGATAAGAATTTAGTCTTGTAAGTATTTTGAAAGCATAATTGTCTTCTCACTCAATTTCAGCTCATATTATAAATTTATCAATCTTCATTATAAAAACATAATTGTCTTCTCATTAAATAATAGTCTATTACAATTTTATTGCCACCATAATATAATACCATCTTGTAAAATTTTAATATTTTTTAGCATTTTTTGCTAAGTATTATAAAATTTTATGCTGCGTTGTATAATATACATATGCATATAATGAGCTGCATGTAGTAGACGAAAAAAGATATCGCGTTTAGAAAATATGTAGAAATTATTTGTAGAATATAAACAATGTGAAATAATTTAACAAACATATAACTTTACGAACCTCAGCATTTAAATTTAGTTTGCAGCAATAATAATTTTTTGCTTGTAAAAAGTTAAGTAGAAGAGACGAACAATTTTGTTTCTTGTTTTTAATGTTATATTTGTTAACATTGTAGATGTGCCTGTATTACACTATAAAGTTCTGATTCTTTTGGTTTAACATTGTATATAACATATTTTGCAGTATATACAAAATGAGCACATATATAAAACATATACTCATAGTAAAAGTATATAAAGTTCTAATTTTTTGCTTTGTTGATAAATATCTCCTAACTTAATGAAACACAACTTTGGTATAGTTTAAGTTACATTTTTTTTGCAAATTCATGCATACTATTTAAAATATATGCATACAACTTGGTGTTTCTGATTTGTACATGAACAATTTTATTGCTAAATGCTAAGTAATTATTTAAATTTCTCCACAACAAATTCGTCAGCATGTTTTACATACCATCTTTTAGCAAACACTTGCAACACTCCTATGCAATTACATATAACTGTAGCTATTGTAAGCTGTTCAGAAAATAACAACTATTATGAGTGCTGCATTTTTACACACACTCACACGCACACACACATGAAGAAAAAGAAGCATATAGTTTACTGTCATGAGTTACTTGCAAAAATAAGTTGAAATATATGTTGAAGACTTCATACATTAATACAAATGGTATACTTGCCGACAGAGGAGCGACATAATGCAACATGCTTTTAGGAGTTGCATTACCACCATCTTTCTTAGTGTGATCAAAAATATGGCATTGAAAGAAGACAATCACTGTTTTGTGGTTTACATGTTTGTATTCCGTTGAAAACATAGTTGAAAAAAACATATACATATTTTCTAACTTGTGTGCGTGTGTGCGTGTGTGTGGTTTTAAATGGTGGTTTGGAAAAATTAACATTAATTTAACTCAAAGTCCAAACTCAAGCCACCAGCCCTTAAACCCCTCAACCTAAACCCGGCATTCTAAATCTCTAATCCCCCCCCCCCCAGGGGGCTTTGATTTATTTACAGCAGGGGTGTCCAACCTTTTCAGACCGAGGGCCAGTCTGCAAGTTTTAGCTTGAGCTGGGGGCCACAACATTTTTTTTTGTTTTTAAAATAAATTTTCAAGATTCATTAAACATCCGCAGGCCATATGTATTGTAATTATAAGCGAGGGCTAGGCTTTGCATGTTTATTAAAATCATAACGTATTTGAATAGATATATATTATTTATGTGTGTATGTGTGTATAATATATGCATTTAATTAAAATAGGTAAACAAGAAACATTTCATTTTTATTACTTTAATAATCAATAATTATATATGGATTTATGTTTGTGCATAAAAAATTATACATATATATTCATACAAAGTATAATATATTCATGATTGTACATGCAAATTTAAACAAGATGCGCAGTGATAAGAGTCTGTACTCATACCAGTATAGTTATATTTTACAACCATCAGTGAAACACTTGTGAGTACACAGTGAGTACTGTTTGCCTTGAACAATTCTGTTAATATCTGGTTTCGTATTAGAACATATATAACCCTTAGTTGCTGGACTAAGTGCTGACTAGTGAGTGAAGTGTAGTATTTATTTTGTGTATTTCATTTGACTGAAAATTGAAAGTTCAAACCTTCAAGCCATCTCTGTGCAGTGCAGCATCTAACAAGCATTCAAAGGTCAAAGGTCAAGGCGATTACAAATCCCAAATCATTTCAGTACATACTCGCACAAAATTCATTATAAAACAAAATTGTTTAGACATCTAACCTTAAAACAGTATGTAAATGAAAACTAACATACATAGTAATATTTCAGTACTGCATAAGTAAAGTGTGTCAGGGATTCTTCAACTACTTATCTTTCACAATACAGTCAATAAAAATGAGATCTCAGTTACACTTTCAAAAAAGTCTTGTCTCTATATGGCCAGTCCTGATTAAATGTCTTTGAAATATCTGTCTGCACAGGATAGTTACAGGTAACTTTTTAGCTGCAACTGCCTTGCTGAGGTTTGCATTGTAACTGTGTAAAAATTCAGTACCAGTAAAAACAATCTTATTTAATTGAAGGCTACTAGAATCAAAATTTAAAAACTATGGTGTGAATCTTATTTTTTCTCAGTGCAGCTTTTTTGGTATTTTTTCATTCTTTTGCAAAGTTATAGAAAAAACTGCACATTTTTGGCTAATTTTGCCTCAAAAATTGATTTTTGGGGTACCAGTAAAATATCTTAGCAGGAAAACATGATATCTGAATAAAAAAGCAATGACTTTTAGATTTTATATAAATTGTGGATTTATACACTAGAAATGGTATACTTCTTTTTAAGTAGTGAACACTGTGCATCACTTCACACTTCAGTGATGAGCATATGATATAGGGGTCTACATTACTATAAGTCACAGGCTTGCTAGCTAACAGACTATCTGGCAGGAGATACACTTGCATTTATAGATATAGTGATTGCAATTAAAGATTGAACACTTTTCCCACCATGATGAGTTATGCTATAATTACAGCTGTAAATACTTTTTCCAGACACTAATTTGATTCAAATAGCCACACACTTTAATTAGAAACAGGTGCTAATGCCGTTCTAAGTTTACTATGGAGCTTTTTAAAGATCATTTTATTTGTAGATCTTTTTAGATTGGATATAATGTGGTAAAATGCAGTAGTTTTATGGTCTTTTTATTGTTGACCTCAAATTTAGTTTGTTTGGTAGACTAAATTCTACATTTTGCATCTATATGTCTGCATGGTTATATGATTCCTTACTTTCTTCTGTCATATTATTATTATATTAGTATTGATGTAAACACTCTATGAATCATGAAGGTCAAGAACCTTCAACATTGTGTGCATGCATTGTTATAGTTTCTTACAACTTTAGGTAAAATTGGCAGCGTCATCCCAGTTAGATGCTAATTATTAATTAATTTCAGTGCAACATATATTTTATGCACAATTCGTTTGAATATTAATGAAATAAATCTATATTCAAATAAACTTGGATCAATTGTTTGCTATTTGAAACATAAATTTTCTTTGATCTGCATCAACTTATTAATTTTGAAATTCTCTACATCTTGTTGTTTTTTTTATAAATATTCATCAAAAATAATGTCTATTAATAATGTATTACGGTTTTTTGCCTCACACAAATCCTTGAAAAGTAGGCTATTATTCCAAATAATTTATTAGCTAATATAGCTATAATTATAGCTATATTATAGGCATATTAGCTATTTAGCAATCGATACGCCAGTTGATGTGCAGAGTCTAACTTTGGAAGCCTTTAGGTGAGAAGAATCCAAGTGGGAAATTTAGTCTAGCTTCAACCATAGGATAAGCCTCTTATATCTGCAATATAGGATGAAACCAAAATTGCCCATGCAGGTAAAAATGGAAGAGGTAAAAATGATAAAGGTAAAAATGGCACAGCTAAACATGACACAGGCAATAATGGCACAGGTAATAATGGTTTTGTATATGTATTTTGTATTGTATATATTATATCAGTTATATACGATGCAGGTGGTTCTTATTACATGTGCCACTTTTACTGGAGCCATTTTTACAAATGAAAAAAAAAATGGATTGTAACCGAGAGCTTTTGTGGTGGCTCGTGGAGCTACTGTCATAACGAAGAAGGGGGAAATATTAATTCCCTTCCAAGTGCAGGACGGGGTCACTAAGTGTGTTAAGAAGATGATTCGAGACAGAAACCCGCCAATATGAATCATGAACTATAATTAGCAACAGTGACTTCCCGCGTAACAGTTATGATCAAGTAGACATGCAAACTTTAATCACTGTGCTGGGTAGTTGTTAATGTGTTTGAATAGATGTAGTTTTTAGATTGTGTATTGTTGTATAAATATATTGTAATCTGAACTACGCTTGTGAAGTTGATTTAGAATACGCGTTGTGAAATAACTTGATCGCACACTCAAACCCACAATACTGAAAAAGATAATACTTTGACCATCATGTGCTAAAACAAATTACGTTTTTCACTTTGTTCTTTGCACTCGAAAACAGGTCCATCACTTAATTAAATTAGATGAGTAACTTATAGGCTTGCTAATGTTTACTGATATCGTGGTTCTGTGCTAATAAGAATTGTTATAAAACCAGGTGTAGCACAAGTAGAAATGCAGTAAATAAGAAAGTAGGCACGAATGGCAGATATATATGGACACTTGATACTTTCTTCCCATTTCTTCAAATTTTGTTGAAAAGTATTTTGTTTTGCTTTCAATTTAAAGTTGGCTTTTTTTTCTTGCATCCATTATGTTTGTTTGAAACATTTTTAAAGAGTTTAATTTGATTTTGCTGACTTTACAACTTTTCCAAAATTATTGTTATAGTTAATTTTCTAGACCTGTAACAACCAGGGTTGGGGTAATTGTAATTTGTAATTGTAATTGGCTGTAATTAATTACATTTTTTCAAGTAATTGAATGTAATTTGTAATTGAGGTTTAGAAATGTAATTGTAATTGTAATTGTAATTAATTACATATCTAATGTAATTGAATTTTACAATTACTTTATAATTACATGTCAATTACTTCAAACTTTTAAATCTTAAAAAACTCCTTTTTCTACAATGCCTACTGTTAAATAACAAGTTCAGATAGTTAGGTCAATATAGTAAGGTCATTCCATGCCAGCTCACCGAATTGCCCGCGTCTATTTGTGTCTCAGATTTTGTTCATGTTTAAACCAAATAGACCTACACATGCCTCAAGTACTCTTCTTCAGTATTTCTGACCTGACACAAATTTTTTTTGAGAACTGACTACTTTTGTGGACAAAGGTTGAGAAACATTTTGAGGAAAATTTGTGATTTCTACTTTTAGACTAATCTATAAACGTCTATATATCTCAATCATTTTTCTAGACTGAGCCTTAAAATTTGCTGTGTGATTTGATAATACCTATCAATTTGCACTAGTAGCAACACATACTACAGAATACTTTGTGTGCATATATGCAAAGTCATTGAATATGAACAAATCATTGTAGATTTTGAAAAATTTCAAATACTCGCCTAATCAAATTTTAAATTACTTATAAATTGGTCTAAAAGTATAAATCACAAATTTTTCTCAAAATATTTTCCAACCTTTGTTCACCAAAGTAGTAATTTCTCAAAATGTTTTTGTGTCAGGCCAGAAATATTCACGAATGGTAATCTGAACATGTGTAGGTCTATTTAGTGTAAATATGAGCAAAATCTGAGACACAAAGACGTGGGACCCCTTGAAAGTTGGTTGATTTGGTATGGAATGACCCTGTAGTATCACTGTAGAAAACAAAAGAGGTTCACCACTGTCAACACTGCCCCGGGTAGTTGGACCCTAGAAGTGACTTCTATTTATTCCTTGTGAGAACAAAAGTAATTGTAATTGTAATTAATTACATTACCATTTAATTGTAATTGTAATTAATTACATTTATTTTTAACTGTAATTATAATTGTAATTGTAATTGACAAATCTTCATGTAATTGTAATTGTAATTAATTACATTTACATGTAATTGACCCCAACCCTGGTAACAACTTTAATTGTTATAAGTTGTAGTGTTGTGTTAACCCAGTAGCCTCCGTGGTGTAATGGTAGCACACTTGCTTGCAAGCCTGAGGACCCGGGTTCGATTCCCAGTAGTGGCAAATATTTCACATAAGTCTTGTTATTATATACCCGCAAACAATTTATTCTCCTTTTGTTTGTTATAGCTAATAGAAAGCTAAACCACTGCTGTATGCTTGAACCAATGAGATGGCTCAATGTTGCGTTAGGCTAAATTTGCCAGATCAGCAGCAACGTAATAGCTTATACGTAATTGATTAGAAACACTTGAAGCATTCAATACTGAGGTACTAAGAATTTATCAGGAAATTATTTAATTTGTTGAAGTATATTCTTTATTTTAAATATTTTGAATCAATCATAACTAGTCACGATATTTAAATAATTTATCATCAATTTATTATGTTTTTGTTTACCATATTACTATTAGTTATTAGTATGACCGCGTGAGGTTTTATAGAAATTAAAAATAACTCTTTATTTTGATACATCATGCATGGTTACATTATGTAATAATATTACTGTTGTATGTTTTTGTATGATTTTGCACATAATTACCAGTTTTAAAGCATCATGGTTCTTTTTATCTATTCATAATCAGTATGATTATTCTTATATTATATAAGTATTATTTAGTTTTTCTATTCCAAATTATGCCAGTCTGTATTCCTGCAACCTTTATATAACGCTATGTTCATTGCAAATTTATATTGTTTTAGACAAAAATTAAAATTGCACATTGCAATTTGTGTGCAGAAGCTTTTATGCAACCACCCAGCGTTAGGCCTCCTGCAAAATGCAGCAAATGCAGTAAGTATAATAAAATAAAGGATATTTTATAACTTGATTATTATATATTATGATTGATTAATTTAAATTAATTTATGCTAGACAAGCCAAGTATATATGTATGCTGCTTATATCATAATAATTATTTTCAAGTGTAGTAAATTCTTTTTGAGCTTCAATCAACAAATACCTACTATTTACAGTTTGCAGTAAAAATGACACAGGTAAAAATGGCACAGGTAATGATAATACTGATAATAAAGGCACAAATGGCAAAGTAGGTACAAATAATGGCACATTTTCAATGTTATGGTTTGGGGTGGGATGGGGTTTAGGTTTGGAAATGAAGGTTTGAGTTTGGGGTTTAACAAGTTTGACATCAGTGTGCATTCTTTCTCACTTTTCTATTTGTGCACTTAAATTACCATAGTGCCATTATTATACTTGTGCCATGTTATACCAGACGCGCAGGCAAACTGCAAGTGCAAGCGAATCGGCTCGTACTTATATAAGTAATTTGAGTTATCATAATTTAATTAGGTAATCAATGCTATTTTATCCAGCATACTTTAAAACTTGGCTATATAGCTTTTATTTTTGTAGCTAATTTTTTCATTTATTTTTCCAATTTATTTAAAGTAGCAAAAAATTCTCAATAAAACATAATTTAAGCTAAGACAATATTTTATATACAAAAAACATATATATAGTAGACCAAGTATCATCTATTGAAATAGTTGTATAGTTGCATGATTACAACAACATATGGAATATAATATAATAGTTATGGGCTGAGGCTTTTTCTTTGTTTGCATATAGTTTTCCAGATCATAGGTCTTGAGTTGTTTGTGGTCAATTATATATACTATTCTGTAAGTAAACAGGATTGCTATACATAATTAGTTTAGCAATCTTTCGTTTTATGTGAGCACAGGCATCATAATCTAGATTGTATAGAATGTCTACAATTTGTTATGCTAAAACAAATTACTTTAGCATTAACCACAAAACCAGTACAGTTTCTTGTTTTACGTGTCATATGAGTTTAATTTCATCTATGGCTCTAAATTTAAAAATAATTATGAGATAGTAGATTTACTTATATAAAATAGTTGGGCATTCTTATATAAATCCTCAAGAATGAAATATAATTCATATACACTTCCTTGCTGTTTCTTGTTAATTGCAATAGAAATTAAAAACATAATTTTGAAATAGCCTAAGTATTTTTGTGCTCTCAAATCCTCACTGACAATTATGGTATAGCACTTTAACTTTTCAATGTGCTATATAATGAAAAGAAATGCTATAATAGCTATTATGCAAGCGTTTATTATAGATAAATGATCTCTTTAAATAAACGATGTTTCTTGCATGCAATTAAACTTTTTTGCAATATTATACTTAAAATTATAACTCTAGCTATTAATAGACATTAAATTTTCAAGTAAAACCATCTTATATCATAATCCTATAGTCATTTATAGGTCTTTAAAAAGGATTTAGTATAATTTATCATCTGGTAAGTTATTATATATAGTTAGCACCAATTTCACCAGAAATTTCATGAGGCCATACTGCAGTTAAAACTTGTTTATTGTTATCTTGGTTTTTTAGTTACCAAAAGGGAATGCCCCAGCTGCAAACACGTTATACCAATAAATGCAGTCAATTGCTCCAACTGTGGTGAGTACATTATTACTTATGGTAATAGAGCTTCCAATTGTTCTACTTTGCTTTCATTGGTGTCACACACACACACACACACGCGCACACGCACTCACTCACTCACACACTCACTCACACACGAAATATTTTACTATAAAAGTTGTGACTTCAAAGATTTTACTGCAGCGTTCACAGGTCAAATGAAAAGTATATGCATTTAGATAAGTCATTTTGTCTGGTATACAATTATACCCAGGTTCTTTTTACATATGAAGCTATATCTGCATACATGTCTTAAAAAGTTTAATTTAAAGCATCTTAAGTAATGTATAATTGGATATATATGTGTATATATTTAGGGAGCTCTATGAGATCATTAACACTACAAACTAAACAGGAGACATTGGCTAGACAGTTTGAGTATGGTGCTCAACATAAAAAAGGTAACGGCTACACAAGGCAGAGGATGTGTAACATGGTAAGCGATTTTGTTCTCTAGAATGCTATAATAATAGCAAATTATAGGAAAATGAAAACAAAGTTGATCTGCATACATGTGTGACGCCATCAAATAAAATCTTTTAACTTCTGCAATATTGTAATGCTTAAATATAATATCAGTTTAAGCAAAAAATGAGAAAGGTATTTTACTATGCATGCATAACTAAAACGCTGTGCCAGTAGCTTATTTACCATTTTTGGTAAAAATTGCTTTCTGTAAACAATAATTTGATGCGGTATAAGTTATTTTACTTATAATAATAACAAATAGAATTAATTACTAAGTGCATAGCTGTTCTTTTGTCCATATTATTGTTGAAATAATTTAAACTATTTTATATTTTAGTCATCATTCGCTCTTGGAGCTGGCTTTGGTACAGTTACTTTTATGATAAAGCCTAACTCAAATAAGAAGGTCACAGTGATAAGCAGTGGAGTGTCATCTGAATTCTTAGGACAACTTACTAAAGCTATGACAGCAGTGCTTTTAAGTTCAAGTAAGATGCATAAATGCTTTTAGAGCTAGATGTAATATAGAGCACTTTGTATGTTTATTTATAATTTATTGACGGTGGCAACTCAAGCTTTCTACTCGTATTTTTCACTAAACCTATGGCCAATAAATACATTTTACATAAGATATTTACATTTCTTTATGTAGTTTCAGATATAAAACATGCAAATATTTGATTATCATATATAGACCATAAAAGTTGTAAAACTACTTTTCTATTACTTTTTAAAAAAAATTTGTGCAGAGTTTGAATGTAATTTTACTTTATTGTATTTAGTACAGGAAGTTTACGATCCAAACAAGATGACAGTCATGGAAAGCTATAATAAACTAGACAAAGATGATAAACCAGTTACCATAGTTCCCTCAACCAGTGTTTCCTCGGCCAGTGTTCCCTCAACCAGTGTTCCCTCAACCATAGGTCTCTCAACCAGTGATCCCTCAACCAGTGTTCCCTCAACCAGTGATCCCTCAACCATAGGTCTCTCAACCAGTGATCCCTCAACCAGTGTTCCCTCAACCAGTGATCCCTCAACCATAGGTCTCTCAACCAGTGATCCCTCAACCAGTGTTCCCTCAACCAGTGTTCCCTCAACCAGTGTGCCCTCAACCAGTGTGCCCTCAACCATAGATCTCTCAACCAGTGATCCCTCAACCATAGGTCTCTCAACCAGTGTGCCCTCAACCAGTGTGCCCTCAACCAGTGTGCCCTCAACCAGTGTGCCTTCAACCAGCTTTGTCTCCACCAGTGTGCTTTCAACCTGTCTTCCTTCAGCCAGTGTTTCCTCGGCCAGTGATCCCTCAACCAGTGTTCCCTCAACCAGTGATCCCTCAACCATAGGTCTCTCAACCAGTGATCCCTCAACCAGTGTTCCCTCAACCAGTGTTCCCTCAACCAGTGTTCCCTCAACCAGTGTTCCCTCAACCAGTGTGCCCTCAACCATAGATCTCTCAACCAGTGATCCCTCAACCATAGGTCTCTCAACCAGTGTGCCCTCAACCAGTGTGCCCTCAACCAGTGTGCCTTCAACCAGCTTTGTCTCCACCAGTGTGCTTTCAACCTGTCTTCCTTCAGCCAGTGTTTCCTCGGCCAGTGATCCTTCAACCAGTGTGCCCTCAGCCACTACTAGAAAGAAGAGTTCACAAAAAACAAAACGTACGTCTTTGATAATTATCCTCAAACTTTATTTAAAATCAAAATAATTATTGTCTCACAAATTGTAACCAAATTAGACAAAGCTTATTACATACTTGCATATATTTATATTGTAGTTATAATACTTTACAATTTGTGGTTGATGCATCAGTTTTATATTTATTGTAATATTAGCTCAATGCTATATAATACAAGGTTTTGTAAATCAAGAAAATTAAAGTTTGAAGTAATTGTTTGCACAGCTTTTTGAGTATATGCATGACACGTATAAAAGATTTCATGAATTAATTTGTCTAACAAAATGTTCAGAAACTCTTTGCAAATGTCACATATTTATAAATCGCATTATTTACCCATGTTTAAAAAGCTGTTATAAAATCATCATATAAATATAATGTTTTATGTGTTTCTTGTTGAAGGAGGTACCAAAAAACTTTGGGTGATTGAAAAGATTACTAACGTTAAAGGAAGGGAAGCACTTGTTAAATGGAAGGGGTACAGGTAAGTTGAATTGAGACCAGCAAGAATGATCATGGAGTATGAATAATTCTGCATTGAACTTTCATAATGATCCACTAGCAAAGTATAACACATGCATGCATACACAGACGATAGAGCTCGGTATAAAAATGTAAAATAGCTTACCCAATTTATTTGAGTATGCCATTTGTTATCGTAAGATTGAAAATTAGTGGTTAAATTCATTTGACTAGAAGACTGTTTATTTGGAAGCATTGTGTAATTAGGTCATGTTTTTTATAAACTGCATTTTTTTTTACTTTTTGCTAGAAATTAGAACTTGCATGTAAGCAATGTCATAACATAAAATGTTAGACAAAAATTTAAATTACAGAGGGAGGTACAATGGAATGTCTTTGTAACTTGTCACAGATCTAGACCGATTTTTTTTTTCTTCAACTTCAGAAGTTTGGTGGGTGCTTTTGGTCTTCCAGTTTGAAAAAGTTGTTGTTTATATTCTAGGACTCCAACCTGGGAGCCAATTACAAATGTGCGTCACACAGTGTTTTACAAACAGTTTATGGTAAGTGTACTACTTCAGCTGTTCACATTATCAATTAGTTGACTAGACACTTTTAAAATTAAAGTAGCATTTAGTTATACTATGCTGCAGCTTAACTAAGTAAACCGGTAACTGTTCATTTGTGATTTAAACATCGTAGGCATCCAGGTTATTTTGATAAAATCAATTACTGTTAATTAAAAGATCATACTTTTTTAGTTGCATTCACAAAATATATACAAAAAATCTCAACTCAATATACCAGAAAAAATGAATTAAAATATATGTGTTAATAGCACTGAGATTGACGTGACCGTGGCGCATGAAAAATCTGAAAGAAGAGTTGTCTTCTATTTTTCTATATTAATATATAGAGCTTGTCGTGAAAATGAAGATTTTTTAAAAAAAATATTGTGATCCTCTGGTAACTTCCTGAATTTAGAAAATTAACTCATATATTTCTTTTCATGTGGACAACAGCTCACTTTTTTTTAAATTTATTTTGAAGCTCTTTTCGTAAAAAATAATCAAAAGTAAAAAATCCAAAATTTTTACAAATTGGTTCGGGGCTTGACGTGAAAGGCATTTGGACGAAGATGTCAAGGTCACCATTAATAAATTTATTTTATCACAATTCACAATACTGCACAGAAAGTTAATGAAGTGGGCTGAAAATTAGGTTGCTAGCATATTCATATTGATATGCATTATATTGATTGTTACAGTATTATTTTTTAAATGTGTTTTGTTATCAGTTATGTTTAACTTCTTTATAGAGCTGCTGTTAGACTAAGACTAAGAGTAAGACATAATATTAGCAACAATGAATGATTCAATGATAATATTAATAATTAATATCACTTTAATATTAAATTAAAATTATTATTAAATTGAAATTCACGGTGACGTATCACTATCACTATGAGTATGAGTATCGTACAAATTAATTATGAGTATGAGTATTACTATGACATTAACTCAATCAGTGATTGACTATTAGTATTACTATGAATATGACTGTGCATAACTCAATCACAATGAGAATATCAATATGAATATGGCTTCTAATTCTTGTAACTTTTGACTATCACTATGATGATGCTGATAGTGATAATCACTGCCAGCCCAAGTCTCATACTCATAGTGATACTATTACTATTGTCTATTAGTATTAATAACTAGTATTACTATTAGTACAACTACTAGTACTGTACTAGTATTACTCATAGTTCTGATAATGATGGAGATAATAGTTTTAAAAGTTCTACTTCTACTTTTATAGTAACTGTGAGCTAGATTGTATATGTTGAACTCTACTCATTTTTTACTACTAATGCTAATACTAATAGTAATAGTAATACTAATAATAATTATAGTTGTTATAATGATAGTAATACTAATAGTAATAATAACTATTTCAATTTGATAATTTATGTTTTACAACAGCATTATCGCTTATCAATTACATTGGTTCATAATATGATTATTTTAATTTTGCTTTGTGTGTTTTTTCATGTTGTAAATTTAAGTTCGTATGGTTATTTAATGAACTAGAGAACTAGCCAAATGTTATGTACCGATTGCAATAATTTACTATAAACTCAGTGAAATTTAAAACCTAATTGATATTACTATGACATTGATTGTACAGAGGTAGCTAAAATATACATTAAATTACCAATAATTTTAACTCGCCAATACACTATGAGTAGAACAGTCAAATGCAATGATAGAAAATTAATTAGTCATAGCAGCCCGTTGCTTGAGGAACATTGAGCTACAGGTCTAAAATGATTTAGTTTTGTGATCCCTTATATAACAAAATAATTTTTTTTAAACTGGTTTAATACTTTTATTATAAACACGCTTATCAAAGTAACATGTTTTTGATGTATATTCTATTAAAAAAGCAATCACATCAGGTTTTCAATTTGTATGTTGTACAAAGTTTATTATGGTGACAAGTTACTAAATTATATGGTTCAGCTTTGTAAAGTAAAGCTGATAAAATAAATACAATTATGTGATTGTTTTACTGCTATATATTAAATTTAAATGAGTTGAATAATATCCTAGTGCATTGAATTAGATATTTTTTTTAGCTTTGGTACACCTGTTTGTTATAGGCTAACATTCCACCAATAGAAGAATGGTGCAAGTAGAAGAAATTTCAGGTGCAGAAAGCTAAGGAGCAGTCAGAATGCTGCCAGAGTTGTGAAGAGGCACTTGAAAAAGCTGAATTTCAATAATGACATGAAATTCGTAACAGATCACCCTGGTGTAATTGAACTGACATGGCCAGCAGAGTTCTCGAAGTCACATACAACAGCTATTTACATCATCATGGTTAGCTTAAATGTAATTCCTATATCAGTCTCTAATATATAGTTTGATATCTGCTGTAAATTCGCTTAAGGAGCATACACATAACCAAAACTGAGTTACACTATAGTATTTGTTCTTGAATATATTTACCAAGATAAGTAGATTTGCTAATTCATTAACAGTAAAATTATAATGATACAACAATTTTTCTTTTAGATGATTCAATCAATAACACAAGACACTACAACATGGTTTTGCAGTTATAGAGTATTAATTTTCTGGCTCTTTCCAAATCTTCATAGAAGGCAAAGAAAACCACCGTCAGCTTGCCTTTATAACTGAGTGCACGCGTCTTCCACCTACAGATGATGGTTAACAATTTGCTGGTGTGGAACTTTCTAATTTTGTTTACAATGAAGATAGATTATAGGACATTATTCTTTATGTAAAGATTGTCAAGTTTTGTTATAATTAAGAACAGTTTTAGTTTCAATAAATCAGTTCAACATTATGGACATCATTGCACAAACATTTTAATCTTTACTATCTACAAAGGTATCTGATGGACTACTTAAAAATACAAAACTATGCTCCAGATACACAATGCACTGACCAGCAAAGTTAAAATGAGTTGGAGATGTAAAACATAATATCTTGTTCAAGGCTTTTCCCTGCTGTTGGAACCTTCTACTTCAGAACACTGAATTGAACAAACATATGTAGATATATGAAACTTTGCAAAAAATAATAATGTGAAATTAGTTGCTAAGTATCACATTGCTAATAAATACAGCATTGTGTAATGTTTTATTTAATTTTTTTTTGAGCCATTGGATCTATAGGCCCGCATAGTATTTACTATATTATAACTAATAAATTGCAGACACATTATGTCAGACCAGTTTCCATTTAAATAGAATAGTGTAGGCTATCAAATTTGTAGAAGTAAAAAACCGCATTCATATTTAGTAAAATACTTGCCTTTTTTTTCATGATGCCTCTACTGCTAAAAAGAGAAGTTTTTATCAATACAGCTCCATCAATCTGTATCCTGATGAAGCTAGTAGTTTAGGAACATTTGTGGGGGGGGGGAGTGTAGGCTGAGCTGCAGTATAGGAAAAACCCCAACATATGTAATCTATTCAGCACATTATATGTATATTTATTCAAAAAAGGATTTAGAAAATGCTTTATGAAGAGATGAACAAAGTAAAAATTAATGCTGGTGAAAGTAATATTATTACACCCATTAGAATTACTAGCAGCTATAGCATTAACATTATGTATTTTCATAAAAATGTGTCTAATTTATGCTACAAAGTTATTACTGCCAAAGGTTACAAAATTTACCAGTCACATTCATGCAGCTGGCGGAGAATAACTAACTTTCACTTGCAATAAATATTATATAATATATTGATAATTATTGGAATCATAATTATATTTATTGTTATGATCATTATGATTATAATTATTTAATATTATCTTTATGTTTGTATTTAAAGTTGTTCCTTAAATTAAAAGTTGTTTAAGTTTTATAAATTTATTATAATTATATTTCTGTATAAGTATTAGTATAATTAAATTATTATAATTTATATTTTATTATTTATATTTATTTCACTTTTTATTTCAAGACCAGCAGTTCAAATTGAAATTAATACTTGTGTCGTTTGCTTTATATTATAACTTACAAGTATAACTATTAACATAATAATATTACATTTGCTATTAGTATTACTATGAATATAAATATTTATATTAATATAGCTATCGGTATAACTTATAGTTATAGTTATACTTATAGTTATAACTAATATAACTATAAGTATAAGTATTAGTTTCGAAACTGATCCTGCTCCGTAACATTAACATACTGATACTGTCATATGATTATCATTATGACTAATAATAGTATTAATAAATATAACCATTGAATATTATTAATAATAGTTCACCAATAGGCGATAGTCATAGACTTAGAGTGAGAGTCAATGTCATAGAAATAGAGTTAGACTAGTGACACTCATACTGATACTGATACTCATACTGTGATTCACTTTCAGTTACAAATTTCAAAACTTGGTTTTACGTAGACAACTACTAACCTATAATTCATCACAAAACGGTTGAAAATCATCATTTACTGCATATTTAAGAGTAATTTTCTGGTAGTGTGGTCGACATGATAATTGAAATTAAAATAGGGAAAATAATTATTTTGTGATTTACAGCAAGTTACAAACTAGCGAAATGAAATAGTCCATTTGAAAACAGTTAAATTAGTTACCTTTCTTGATGTTGCGTAGCTAACGTTAGTTATTAGTAGCCGCCCGAAGAGTAACATTCATGTGATTTGAGCTACGAATAACGAGAATCTGCGACAAACCCGCTTCTTAATAACTTTACGCGATATAAACTCACGCTACAATTGGGCTATTTTGCCATCCCCACGTCACGGAGGGCACGCTCGCGGGCAAGTCTGGGCAAGTCTAAGACACCTAATATGACCACTTTTACTTACATTTTTGTAGTGTTTTCGTATAAGAAATTGGGTAAAATGCTGATAAAACAGTTGAAAAGCATGCAAACTTTTGCTCAAATGTAATAAATAACCTGGAAGCTTACCGCCTTTAAAGATATCAACTGGTTGAAGTTGCATATTCCTTGTTGATTATTATTATTTCTTGTATTTTAGGGACAAGGATGCAGCAAAAGAACCTGAACCTAAATATTTCATATTATATATATATATATTGTAAATAAACAAATAATTGTATGCCAAACAGTTTGATATTCTTTCAAGACAAAGGTGAAAGTTACCTTGCAAATCAATTCTAGCCAACATAGGATGTGTTAAACATTACTTCAAATGTTGAATTAGAGCATATTATGGTTACAAAAATATTATAAGAGTAAAAAGTTCTTTTTTAGATTACAAAATTATTACAGGGCAGAACAAACTAGAAAACTGTATGCAATTTCTCATCTTTGGAATCGCTAATAACATTTAATACATGTTTGATAACAGATTATGTGTATTCTGCCAGTCACACACACACATTAGTAAAAACTAGCTTTACAACTTTCAAAATTATTTTAATATAAAAACAACTACTAAAATGCAGCAATAAGTATTGTGGAAAAAGGATAATTGGTTACTCATAAGCAAGTTTCATTAGCAACGACAGTACATCATGTGACTAAAAACAACCTGGAAGAAACTCGAACATATACAGTGTGCAAGCAAGCACAATCATAGGTATTTTTAAGCTAGACATAAAATTATTATTGAAGAGAGCTAGTTAAAATATATCCTCACTCAGATAGATAGTGGCTTGAAAAATATATCCAAAAACTATCAAAAAAGGTTTCAAGAAAAAAGCTTTAGTCTTCGTCAGATGAGTCAGAATAAATCGGCTGCAAGTCATCATCATCTATAATTTCTTCACACTGGAAAACAAAATGAAGTATTTTTTAATCACCCCACGTTAGCCACTATACAAGTTTTGAAATAGATTATGGTACAAAAAAATATTATAGTTATATTTCTACTGAAGATTAAAAAACACACACAACAGTTTCAAATAGTGCAATGTGTTATTAGTTTATCTTTTAAAGGATCCCTGGAATGCGGTACTTATGCACTATTAAATATATATATACATATACATACATATATATATGTATATATATATATATATATATATATATACATATACATACATATATATATGTATATATATGTATATATATATATGTATATATATATATATATATATATATATACATATACATACATATATATATGTATGTATATGTATGTATGTATGTATATCAATTCAGCACATATACACATAAAATTTGTTGTAAAACAAAATTTAAATATTCTTATATATTATATTAACTTTCATTTACATTTAGTCAGAGATCCTTCAACATACACAAATATAAAAAAAACTTTACAATCTTAGCTAAAGATTTGCCAACATTTAGATACAACCTCTTGATCAGCACCAGAGAAGTTGGCATAACAAGACTTGAGAAAGGCTTGTTTAAATTGGGTGGAGATGGTGTCATCATTATGGTTACCATCACTTAAGGATGCTGCCATGCGTGCTACAAGAAATATATGGTGGCAACATTGACAGAAAACTGACATAGTGATGACATAAAAAGACAGTTTTGTCACAAGAATAGATAGAATCGTAAATTGAGTTACACATGAAATTACAGACTGCAAAAAATTAAAACTGATTTTGGAAAATAGAAATATACAACTACTATACCTGCATATTCAAGCAATTTTACGCGCTCTTCACCTAATATATCCAATTCTTCCACTGTTTTATTGTAGAGATGGTATGCATCGAACAGCTTCAGTAAATTGGGGGATACAGAGAGCTTGATTTCCGAGCCTGTCCATGGAAAGATCATGGAGGTGGCTTGGTCAAAGTCTGTACGAGACAGGTCCGGGTGATTTTGCACATACTCATCAACAGCCTTTTGAAGCTTCAAATATGTCGCACGTCGTTTGCTCCGCAACCTGTCACGCCCCTTTGATGAGTCTAAATTATGAAACATATGAATGATAGTTGCCACTAAACATTTAAAGTTTTGAGCAACCGCAAAAAAAGCAAATTTGACTAAAAATAGGTACAGTAATGTGACGGACAACATTTCTCGCTACAGAAAATAGGATGGGTCTCAGATGAAAACTTCCCAGTTAGATGCTATTTTTTATTTTGGTAAAAAAAATAAAATGAGATATATACACATGTTGCCTCCATAACAAATTATCACAACACCGAACTAAAAATTAGAAAAGTTACAAGTTTGCCAACCTGCTAACTTGAGAATGTTTGCATCAAACCGCTGTATAGTGCAAGCTAAATCTTCCAATTTTCTTTGATCTGCAGTCAAATCTAATAATAGAAATATACAGTTTAGCGTTTATTCTGCTATGTATTGAACTAGCCTTATCATTACACCACATAGACATCTTATGACATACCACGTTTAACATACTGGGTTAACTCTTATTCTGATGTCTATTTGCCTAAACTCATTATACACAGTTTTTTGCCATACTAATATTCTGTAATTTTTCATCTACATTTATTTTTAATGTCAGTTACCTGTTAGCTCCAATACGTTACAGTCATACATTCTACAATCTTAATTATATGTATATTTAATCTTACTTGTCTAACAATATGGCAGGAGCACAACACATTCCACAACACAACACATTTAATTTAAAATTTGATCTCAAATTCCAAACAATTGATTTTTCGAAAAAATTGTGGATTACAAAACCGCAATCTCTGGAAAAAATTTAAGTTTTCAGGCTGTATCTTAAGCAGAGGTATTCTTGAAATATAACTGAATTTGATGAAGCAAACATTTATGAAGCTAAACAAATTAGGTCTGCTTAAACATCCCTATAGTAGCTATTATAAATATAAACAAAGAAGATTTGTTGATTTTCATAACGTATGATGGAGAAAATCTGATCCACTTGATAGAACAGTATAGATAAACATATATTCTATTAGATACGCAATCTGAAGGGTTTTAATCTGTCAAATTTGTGTGCAAATTAGATTACCTAACAATTTGCTGACTAACAACTAACCAACTCTATAAGAAAGCTTTACCTGGCGAGGAGGAGCAAATCCTCTCCATCACCTCTTCTATGCTGCTGGCCTCTGGAATTTCAGATTTCTTCAGCTCTACCATAGTGGCATGCCGTTTCGGCAGTTCCATTTCAATCTAATAATAATTAGTCATTTAAGAAACATAAATATCATCACATTTAAATATTCAACTCGATAATTCAATTTGTTTCAATAACTACTACTAAGCATGCATTATGCCAATGTACTTTTCTTCAATGTTAATGCATAGAACGAAACCATAATAATAAGTTAATGCATACATTCTGCAGGCTTTAGCTACTTATGGATTTTCAGACGGTTTTTCATGATCATCCGAAAATCCAAATTAGGTAAAAAAACATTATCCACGAAAATTGAAAAGGATTAAAAAGAAACTTGATTATTTATTGACAATTTTTTAGTTTTGGTCAAAATCAACAGCTGCAGTCTGAAAAATAGCTAAAAAATGAAGAATACTAAATAAATTACCATAATCGATTTAGCAACCACTGCAGTAAAATAAAAATAATATAATGCAACTAAATGGAAGAATGATGCTAAGCTATTATTTACTCCAATATTACAATGAAATTCCGAATGAAAAACCCTTTAAATATATAAATAAGACACTTTTAAATGTTTGATTGCATAAATAATAATATATACAAGCTATAATACTTCAGAAATGTTAGTTTTAGATGTTGACTAAACTTAATTGAACACAAGGTTTTTTTTAATAAAATAAGTTTTCCATAACTGTATACAACACCTGCTTTATCTTTTTTGCCAACATTTCCGGCATCTTCTTTATTTTTCTGAAATTCCAGAAGCCAGCAGCATGCTCGAGCTGCTGACGACGACCTAGAAAAACCAATACAATACTTTAAAGCATTAAAAAGGCATAATGGTACTTGTACACCTTAAACAATGCATTTTGAAACAGTTTCAATAGGTTATATATCAAATGAACTTAATATACATTCAAACAGCACGTAGTTAACAAGTATATGTTTCAAAGAGAATATAAATTGGGTACCATTAGCAGTCATATGTCTCGTTATCAAACCACACCGAGACATGTAGCTGTTTGTTTGCTCCGTGGTCTCGCCAGTGCTCAGTCCTACTCCCTTTTTCACCCTGCCACTCCACCTAGTCTTTAAATAGAAACAACATTGCAGCTGCGGCCTGGGGATGTTTCAATTTAAGCCTAAACAACTTGAAACCAATCATGTAAAAAATAGTTAACATGAAAAGTTTGCTTCTATATTTTAAACCAAAATTTGCATGGAGGCAGCTAAAGGCAAAATACTCATCAGATTCAAAGGCTAAAAAATTTGGCATTTACATGTAAATGCATTGCTTCTACTTATGCTACTGAAAACTAAAAGATTTACTGAAGCATAGTACCTGACATGTCCAAGTGTGGGCTTTAGCGTGCATCACACTCAAAAAATATTTTTGAGAGGATGCACGCTGCGCGTCCATTTTGGACAGCCAGGGGTAGTACTGGCACATGACGTCAGTAGCTATGAACTTCGCGCCAGAAAACTGTTTCTAAAATTGTTCAAACATATAATTAAAAAAATGAAGCTTTGACGTGTAAAATTTTTAAATGTACTTTGATCAGAGTTAAATTTCACAAAAAGTCACAACACATTTTGAAAACACATGAATAAAGGTTAGGAGAGCACTAATTAACTCACCTGCATTATATATGGGTAAGCGAAAACTTCCCCCCTATCCATGTCCAGTGCCTTGAGCACTAGAGCATGACGGCAAGTGGCCATCATACAGCCAGTCACACTTTTTTTTGAGAAACTGCCGGAAGACGTCTTTGCTGCTTTCCACGCAGTCTCTCCACAGTGGCCATCAACTGAGTACTTCTAAAAATCAGATAACATAATAGCTCACTTATTTACTTAGATTAAAAAGGTACAAATAAAAAAGGTAGAATAAGTGCTATGAACATCAAACTGGTAAATTTCACCAAATAGTAAAACCAGCATATTTGAAAGCGTATCCATTTTAGTATACTATTTTGAAACTTTATCTGACATTTTTCGAAACACAAATCTTTTCAACTGCATTTTTCACTTCACCGTCATCTAAGAAAAGATGCGACGGCACTGCCTCTTCAACTGTTACTCTAAAAATAAAACAATCATAATAATAATAAGTAAAGCACACAACTACCTATTCAATATTACATTTACATGCACATAAATGAGACAGAACAAAAACTGTGCTACCCAAGAGAAACTTACCTTCCAGCTGCTTTATATTTATAAAGCTTCATGTTGCCATCAATATGAACTGCGTGTGGTGAAGCTCCGCAGCAGGGACAATTAAAGGTTTGAGCAACATGATGGAAGAAAAAAGATTCCGCCTTTTTCCATTCCAGGAAACAGCAGTTGAAGGTGTCCTGGGACATAGAGAACTTTTGCTGTAAGAATAAACAAAAGTTGCTATTATAGGCTACCTACTTAATTTTCAGCCAGAAACTAAATTTGGCCAAATTGAAAATTTACTAAGTTGCAATACATTGTTAAAGCTATTCGTCAAATTCTTGACCCTTAGATAACTTAACCAGCCAATTTAAAAATAAAAAGCAAAGAAAATGATAACCATCTGTAGATAATGATATTCAATTATAACTTTAGCAACTAAATAACTAACCTAAGATTAAATGACTATTACAAAGCATTGAAAAAAGATTCACAAAATTATGTATAACAGCTGCCTTTCCCAGTTATTGATTTTATGCTGTCAACATAACTATTAAATTTTGAAAGAGCATCAAATAGCTAGTCAATTTTCACTATTAGAAGGGAGGCTTCTGCATCAATAAGATTTTCAGTAAAACTATATAAGGGTAATCAGAACAGTGATATTAACTGAAACTCAGTATTCATTTTAGCAGAGGTAAACATTCAGCATAAGTGTATAAATGAATACTAGATTTTAAAGTTGGACAAATAATAAATGAAGAAATTTGAATAAAAGCAGCAAAAAATTAGGAATATTGACCTTGCCATCCAATGCTGATATAAATTTTAGACTAGAAAGCATGCTTTTCATGCTTAGAGAGGGGGAATGGTGCTGCAAGATGCTATTATGCAACAAGTAACTGAATTCCACAAATACTTTTCCCTCAGGAGTTAGTGGCCACAGCCCGATTTTAGGAAAATCTTCACACAGCTGAACAGGTGCCCACGAGCACAGCTCACAATAAGGTACATTTATCGCTGTTTCAGAGAGCCCTAAAACCGAAAGATTATAGTAAAATGTTGAAAGCTAAATATAAAGAGTCTGAAAAATGAAAACATGCATGCATTTTAAAGTTTACTTTAGAATAACAGGAAGTAAAGCAAAAAATAGATGTGTGGGCAAAATGTAAATTAGCAAAAAACCCGAAAATTCCACATCACCTAAAGTGGTGGAGAATGCAACAATGACCTGAATGAATGAAAATATTTTTAAATTAGAGTTTAGAACTTGTAAAATTTACCATCATTAGTGATGACCTTGAGGGTATAAGTAGCTCTCTCAATGATTGGCTGGTTGCAGACTTGGCAAGTTGATGGAAGCAGAGTAATCCGATCACCTAAAATTAAAATCAAAAATCAGTTCTTGGCTAGAAATGCTAACCTTTTACATTCAGCAATATAGAAAATATAGTTATAACATGGCAATCATGACGGTTAAGACTGTTAATTGAAATCGACGCTATAGAAAGCACATACTAAGAGAGAGTTTTCGAGCTTCCATGCCAGTAATTGTATTCTTATGAAGAATTGATCGAATTTTGTCCCATTTAACTAAGCTAGCCTCTATATATGTAGGTGTTCTTTGTGGCTGGGAAGAACAGTACTGTCCAACAAGGTCCAGCAATCTTTCAACATCTGAGAAAATTAAATAAAAACATATACTGCTCAAAAGCTAGCAAAATGAAATGTTATAATTTGTCAACAATTTTATCTATTTGGAAATTCAAATGAAAATGGTTTGTTTATACTAGCAGCACATTGAAGCTAAAATCAATAAGTTATATGTACCAAACAAGGGTTGAACTGCAAATATTATTACTTGATTCGTGTTCATATAAATAGCTATATTGGCAACTACAAATTACAAATACTTTCTGTGTTGAGTTGATGGCAAAGAAACATGAAACATATTTTCAAGTTTAAAAACAAACCACATCTAACTATTCTATTTTACCTTAAGTGTGCATACTTACACGCACTCAATTGGTTTTCATTTTCCACATCTACTGTATTGGAACTGGTAGCATTATTGTCTAATGAGTGTACTTGCTGATTCGCAAAATCTAAAATAAACGTTACAAAAAGGTGCTTCAAACATCCAGCTAATAAAGTAAACCAACTGCATGCATTCAGCAAACAAGTTTCACTTTACATAAAAGGTGAAAAATTAACCTGTTAGGTGCTTAGAGACAACCCTTGTTAGCTTATCACTGTATTCTTTTGACGTTGTGTTACCAGCTTGTGATAATTCTAATAAAAAAAAACGCAATATCTACATATAATGTTGAATGAATCAAATACAGCAAAATTTTAAGAAACTCTTGCTGCACTTTATTTATAAAGTATTAACAGAAATAAATATACCTTAGCTTTCATTTCAGTTCAAACTTTTTCAGCTCAGTTATTACAATGTAGGCAGCTAAAATAGCTGTTTCAAAATGCCACGGACTTCAGAGCCCAATGAAAGCATAGTCAAGCAACCAGAAATTCCAAATCAATTTAGGACATATTTGTATAAAAAGATATTATAAAACACGATAATTGTTTGAACATGCAACCCACAAACAGATGGGAGCTTATATATATATATATATATATATATATATATATATATATATATATATATATATATATATATATATATATATATATATATATAGCTGCAAGAGACTCTTTAGCATAGACAAAGATTGATGCTAAATAAAGCTAACAAACTCATAGAATTTTATCAAATAGTGTAAGATACACCTACTTTTTTCATGGTATTTTTCTCTTCGTTCTTCAAGTTTCAATCTTTTTGCAGCATCATGTTTAACTTTATCCTCTGCGATACTTTTTTTAAGTGATGACTGGAGTAGTGATAAGGCCGTAGAATAGGTATTTTCACTAGCCATATTCTATAATATTTCAAACAGATATCTTTTAGTTATAGTTAGTAGTTGTGTACAGACTCATTGCGGTAAACAAGCAAAAAAACTTTGTGGTATGGATAAGAAAGGTTTTAAAACAAAAGCCATAATTTTCAAAAAGTCTGCACCCCACTTAAAATCAACACGATCCTAGATGCTACACCAGTGCAACGAATAATTAAAACAGTGTATCTTATAGAGTTAATAACTGATATTGCATGGTTAAAATGAACAAGAAATAAAGAGAAGAAACAAACTGGCAAAAAATGCTTTCCAGAATATTTCTTAAATATATTGACATTAGAAAAATCAAAATACAAACACGAGAGGTATTACTATGCAAAAAATTCTTCCCCATATAACAAGCAAATATTATTAGTTATTTATCAGCTAAGCATAGACGCACAACGTTTCATAGTTGATTGTAAGAAAAAGGTCGGCAAAGGTTTTTGGATGTTGCAATAAAGATAAAACTCAAACCTTAGTGTGTTAGGGTAAATGAGCAAAAAACTCTATACCTATGTTACCAGAAGCAGCAACTGGTCCCAAAAAGTGCAGTAAAACTTTACACTTTTAATGATGATGTTTTATGATCATTATTATTAATAAAATGTATATCATACTAATAAAACTGTAACTGTAAATGTGAAACATATAATTCATATCAATATTCACACGTATAAGAGTATTTACTTAAAATAGCTTATTCATTTGGAATTGTAACTAATACTCACAAGTAACAGAACACGTACCAATAAAATAACAATCACTGTAAGAAATGAGTATTTAACACCATAAAAACCTAAAGCATTGATACTTGTGGTACATCTAGTACTAAAGCACTTACAGACTTACAGTGGTAGTTTGTTATCACTAATGATTTTCACAGTTCTCAATCAAAAGTGTACTTTGCAGTTATTATAATTGACGTAACTAGTAATGAAGATTGCAATATTATTACCAATGTAAATAATGATGGTAATGAAAATAATTAAAACCATGATGATCTTAATTATGATCTAAATCAATTCATCATTATTAAAAATGTGAGTCTTTGATGTCTTGGCTATAGTAAATGATTATACTTATTTACATATATTTATTGTATTAGAAAAAATAGTACCATCAGCATTAGTATCACATTGAAGTATGAATATGACTACAATGAATTACTTATTTACTATACTAACAATTCTTAATCATACTGTACAGCTTCACATTTTAGCTGTATATGTATAAATCTAAGTAATGAAAATAATACTTTAAGGGTTATTATTATAGTTGCTGACTCACTCAGTAACTGAGTAAGTAGTAGTACAAATTTAAAAACAATAATATTTAGTAATATTAATAATACAGTAATAATAATAATTTTGCTACTACAACTATAATAATGACAATAGTTGTAGTAGCAAAACTACAAGTACTAAAAAGCTATCTAATTCTGTGTTTGTAAAAGAAACTACAATATCAAATAAGAATATTTAATATAAATAAATAGGTGCAGGTCATTTCGTACACACATTAATATGAATTGACTGAAATACATATTCATTATTTGATGTATGAGACTATGAGCCAAACAGTACTGCTCACAAGCAACTTGCACATTACAATTTAAACCACTGAGGCACTGATCAAAATAAAACCAAAAAGTGTTCAATAAAAAAATATATTACCTCATTTATCAAAATAGTAATAGATAATACATTAAAAAATAATATAAAACATCGATCAATAAGAGACATGGGAGGTGTTCAATATATATGCTGGAAAGCAATAAATAAGTAAATTAGTACCATTGAAGTAGTCATCTAGTGGATTAATCAATTATTCATTTTGTGTACGAAACGACTTGTGTATGGAACGACAGTAAACAAACTAAATATGTTTGGTTAAATTTAAATTAATCATAATGATCCAATTTCAATTTGGAATACCATAGGCGTACTCAAACTTATAAGCTAGGGCACATGCATGGTTATTATTGGAAAATAGATTAATAATTAGTAGTACTAATACTAATAGTAATACTGATACGAATGCACTAATAGTAATGGTAATACTTATAATGTCACATTTGCTCATACTCTTAGTTACAACCATATTTATAATTAATATGAATATTGTTATGATTTTCAGAGTTAGGGTTGATATGCAATCCAGAGAGTCTAATTACTTGCTAGAGAACTTCACCAGGATAAGTCGAGTGAACGACTATATATTTTAAGTACAAGAACACATTATAAAAACGATACAAATACATTTAATAATTCCACACATGTAGACTACTCAACACTCTAACTTCGACTGACTAACAGCGGGAAATTTACTACTGCTACTAACTACTAAAGTTGCTAATTGGCTGTCATTGTTCCGGGTCAATTACGCGACCCTGCGTATTGTGCTGCTGGTAGCTCCACGAGCCACCACAATATCACTCTCACCATCGAACTCAATAATATTCCAGCTCAGTGACTCTCACTCTGACTCACACTCTAACTCTAAGTCTACCAGTAGCAGTATCACTACCAATATAGCTATAACTCTAAGTATTACTCAATCAGTTTCACTATGACCATGATAAAATCATAAAATGATGAATAATTCACTAATAGTGATAACAGTTACTGATTAGAGTGATTTTAAATTAGTAATCACAAATCTGCGTAATCAGTATAGCTGACTTATAGTTATACTTATACTTATAACTTATAAGTTATAATAGTAATACACTAATAGTAATACTAATAGTAATAGTTATACTTATAGTATTAGAACCTTATACTATGTCTATAGTCTATGACGGCATGACATACCCATAAATGGTGATGTCTAAGTCCTACTTCAAAGTAGCAGTTAAACTTAAAGTTTGATATTCTACTCTGTATAACTCATTAACTGAGACTGAGTATTATACACCTTACATGTCATGCTAAGTATCATTATGATTATCACTTGAGGTTTATGAGTATCACTTTCAGTAAGATACTCATACTATGGCTATGAGTTATACTCATAGTCATACCCCGATGCCCACACTTCTACTTCTAGTGATTTACTCCTATTCCTAGTTCTACGGGCAAGGCTACTCACTCATACTCATAGTCATAGTAACTGATAGTGTTGTAACTCAAACTAATACTATAACCAATGCCAAAAGACAAGGTAAAGCTAAAATCAGAAATAGAAACCAAAGGGTCATAAATCATATATGTAATGGTGTTTTAGTTTATGTTTGTTTATTTTTTTCTTTTTTTACTCTCCTGGCAGTAGCTAGCTATTGAGCTTTGAATCAAAGCATAATTAACTATATTCTTATCTCGTAGACAAAATGGTTTTCTTCCTTACTACTGATAATTTAAACAATTGTTCATACACCACTGCATCTCGATAAAGGAGCCAAAGCGCTCCGAGTGAGATTAATTAGATGAGATGAGATGAGATGATGCTCATTTTATGTTTATGCTACCAAGTACCAACTCATCAGTCACTTAGTTTTATAGTGATGATTATACTTACACTTATAGCCTACACCCTATAGCTTATTTAATTTTGACTCTACCTTGCCCTTTGGCATTGATTTAGTTTTAATTAAATTGTTATATTTAATGTTTTTCATGAACTTTATGAAGTTTTATTGATAAGTTATCATATAGTAACACTAATAGTAATAGTGATAATTGTATCATAATGATGATATTGATATATAAAATATTATGACCATCAATGTATCACTGTGAATGTAATAATTTTTATATAAGTAAATTGATTTACTATTAAATAAAACTGGGTGTGACTAAAATGGGTGGCCACCTGGTGTCGCGGTCCGTGACACATATTTTAGTCATAAGGGGGGTTTTGACTAAAATGGGTGTCGCAAAATTTTTTAGTTGTATTTTTACATTTTGTGAACATTTTTTTTGTTAATATTGCTCTCAGTATTTTTACTAGTTTAAAGTAGCCTATATGGTTCAATAGTCAGCATGTCTAGAAACTGAAAAATAACTATGAAATTGAATTAAAATACATGCATTGAATTATTCGCGATTATATGAGAGTATAATTTTTCTTTAATAGAAATTGAGTCATGCAAGGGAAGCTGGTTTCCTTACTTTATTAAGCAAAATTTGCTATCACAACAACAATGTGTTGCTAGCCTTGATTCGGAAACATTTTATATTTATAACTCTGCATGATGCTTATTTTGAGACATTTGGCTGCATGTTGGATAGATTGCATAGCATCTTTACTTGCGCTAATACTTAGAAGCATTTACTTGGTTTTCCTATAGTTTTATTTTGAATGTTTTCATGATATATTGCAGAACTGTGGGTTCATTCTACTTGTAAGTATATTCCATAGGTCTAACTCAAACCCTGTGAATTTTCAAGTTACTATGGCAAGCTATGATGAAAGAAATGCTAAACTGGACAGGTAATAGAAAAGAAAGTCCAATAATTTTTTTAATTGTAATTTAAATTACTTTGCTTGCATTACTCAGCAGTATGGTAGCAGTGGTAGAACCAGCAGCAGTAGCAGCAGGAGTAGATCATAGTGTAGTAGTATTGATAAAATGATTGATAGATTAGAACTGTAATTTTGAATATTAAAAATATGACAATGCCACTGTGCGCCATAAATTTCTTGATGGCCATTAAAATCAGCCATTAAATCAGTTTTTTTTTTGGCTAGAACAAGCACTGCTGCCTGGACATAGTAATATATTATATGTATGGACTGTATGTTAATTATATGTAGAGGAATTATTTTTGCTAGCTTTAATAAAAAACCCTGCTCGTTTCTCATATTATTGTATTGTCAGTTTCAGCAATTTCAGGCCAGATACATTTAAATTATACCTTGCAAATTTTAGGCCTGTTCCAGTCTACCTGTCAACACATTTGTTTGATCTGATCTAATTATGATGGCCTTCCAAGCAATGTAGTTAGCAAAAGTGAGAGAACTAATATTGCTTTTTCAGCCTATATTATGTTTAAAACCAGTAAAATAATAGAAATCATGAAACTAGTAATAGGCAATCCTATAATGCTGTTTAATAAACTTATTTGCGCTGTTACTTTACTGATTTCGACGCTGTTTTATAAATTATTAGCAATCTTTCAAAGATGAATAAATATACATTTTCTTTTAGTATGTCACCAATTGGAATATTTTGACCTGTATACCTATCTAGTGGAGGTGTTAATTTGTAAACATATTGGTTTTGCCAAGATTATTGATTAAAGCAGTTGCTGAAAGCCAAAATAAAATGCTAACCAAAGTTCATATCTAGTGGGCTACAATTTGCCAACTTCTATAAAGCATATAATAGCTAGTAATTGTTTCTATGCTGTACCACTTGACGGTCTGTTCTCTTTTACCTTACTCTATATTATGCTGTATAAATTCTAGCACACCTATCTGGTTTTTAATCATTTCTTGCACCATATGCCAATAATTTTTACGTAGATGCATACAATCGGACAGCTGGATGGCCTGGCCATTGTGGAGAAGCATCATAACCACCTGCTTGGTGTTGGAGCTGAGTGCATATCAAGGTGGGTAGCACAACTTCTTAGTTCATAAGTAGCAGCCTAGTTTTTTAAAAGGTTTGACTATATTAAAATATAAACATTTTGTTATTGCACTAATACAATGATAAAATGAGCAAACAGTTTCCAATATAACTTGCTGCTGGTAAGATTTACAGTACTTGTAGTAGAAACAATATTAGTAGTGGTGGTGGCGGCGGCGGTGGTAGCGGCAGTAGTGGTAAAAGTAGTAGTAGCAGCAGTACTGGTAGTAGTAGCAGTAGTAGTACTAGTTAGTAGTAGTAGTAGTAGTAGTAGAAGTAGTAGCAGCAGCAGTAGTAGTAGCAGTAGTAGAAGTAGTAGCAGCAGCAGCAGCAGCAGTAGCAGTAGTAGCAGCAGTAGTAGTAGTAGTAGCAGTAGTAGAAGTAGTAGTAGCAGTAGTAGTAGTAGCAGTAGTAGTAGCAGTAGTAGAAGTAGTAGCAGCAGCAGTAGCAGTAGTAGTAGCAGTAGTAGAAGTAGTAGCAGCAGCAGTAGCAGCAGTAGTAGTAGTAGTAGTAGTAGTAGCAGTAGTAGTAGTAGTAGTAGTAGCAGTAGTAGTAGTAGCAGTAGCAGTAGTAGTAGTAGTAGTAGTATAGTAGCAGTAGTATAGTAGTAGAAGTAATAATAATAAAATAATAACATTATTAGTAGTAGTGGTGAAGTTGCTTTTGATTCTGACGTTAGTACTGTTAGTGGTAGAGATGGTGTTGGTAGAAATAGGATTAGTGGTTGTGCACTCATAGTTAAAGGCATAAAGCATAAACCAGAATTGAATACATATATAACATAGATATGATATGACTCCTTATTTATATTGATTTACTATCTTGCATGAACATGGCATTTTCGCTATCAACATTAGTGTTTGTATTATACACTTTCACTAAACAAGCTTGTTAAATTTATAAAAAATTATGTAGGTGATGACTTTTGCATATCTGTGTTTAATTTTAAAAATATCATGTTGCATAATTATTTTTTAGGTGTCTGGTGAGCGGACGACTTCATTTTCGGCTGCTTCATGGCACCTTTATTTTCGGAAAAGATGTAACCACTTGTAAAATCAGTTTTTTTATGGTGAACTAAACAATATAATGTTTAACAAAATTCTTTTTTGGTTAAAAATAAAGGTATACTGTCTTTGGCTTTCTGTTATTTCTATATTGTGTTCTTCTGTTGCTATGTGTAATTGATGAGATGACTCCAAACTCTTGCACATCCGCCACAATAAAGTAGATAATTTTGCTATGTGCATCAAGATTTTGTTATAAGTAGATATAGTTTTGCAATGATAGTGTTGATGCTGCAGCAGGTAACATTCTAGTAGGATAAACCAAACAGAATTTAAGCTAAAACATTCTAAAAAAATACAGGATTGCTTGAGCCACCTTACCTTTGCTTTTTTCTAGGCAAAAGTTGTTAGCTAAATAATAAAAAGACAAATTAATGATTTCTGTGAGAGTTGTCTACTACAAAAATTACGTAGCAGATCATCATTAGTAACCATAACAACACGTACATGTTTACAGCACTCATGTGCTCTCTTTGTTCTGATTCGTCAACAGTAGCGCCCTAGACAGTCGATGTTATCGCACGAAAATATATTGTTTATTGCGGCTAATATCGCGAAATAGCAAAATGAGGATCGACCCTGACAGTCGTAAAAGCCGTGTGATGCACTGCTCCAGTCACTAAGGATAGACTTACTCAGCATAAATTCATCCAAGTTTAGACTTCTGCAGAGGAGGTAAAAGATGTGCTCAGATCTTGGGACAGGAAATGCTACGGATTGCTACAAAAATATCTGTCAGGCGTACAACGCGACAAACTCTGGTAAGAATATCAATGTTAAGAATTTCTAGTAATACTCGATTATGAAAGTATTTTACAAAATGAATGGCTACATGTTTCCAGTTTGTTTATTTAGCACACTAACAGTTATACAAAATATAATATATTATGGCATATTATATTATTGTTTACTGTTCTAATAATAGGCTATAACTATAACTGATACTACATGCATGATATACAATATGTATAATGTTATGTATACATATCATGCATGTATATTACACATGTTTACATGTACACATGCGTATAATATACATGTCCGCATGTATATTACATTGCTGTCAATTGAGTTTAGACAGTCAAATGACTTTTTGACTGTCTAAACTGTAATGGTTCAAGTATGCTGAAGTTAGAATTGCCTAAGAGTTGCAAAAGAGTTGCAAAAGAGTTGCATACGTATGATAATGATGCACTAACAGTGTTTGTAGGTGTTAATTGTAGTATTATACTGACAGTTATAGCATACCTGCATTCTTATACAATTACTTTTATATATACATGTACATTGTATATAGCAGTATACTGTAATAGACTATAATAGATGTATTAGTGTTATATAATTTAATTGCACGTATAGAAGTGATTACAACGAGGCTGCATCATATCACATGTAGCTTAGTAAAATTATCCTAGACCGTAATAATATAAACTAAAAATAGCTTCATTTCTCATTGACAGCTCATTATGTTTATCTCATGCACTTGTGCTAATAGCACTCAAGCTATTGAGTAGAGCACAAGCTATGAGTATAGATTGGCAGTATTTTGTACTGAGAAATTATTGTTGACTTTTTAAGTTTTGAACAAAGCTCCTTAAGAATTAATATGAAACAAATACCAAAGTAATGTAGCAGGCGCAACTTTATCTTTCAAGTGCTAAGCTCTTATACTTACTGCTTGAGATAAAAAGCGTCAGCTAAAGTAGTAACTTCCTGCTTATTGAAAGTCTTACGAATACTACATAAAGTTTTTTTCTTCTTACTTATGATATAAAATTTTCTTTTAAATTACTCGACAAAACTGACTGATTAAAAAATTAATTTTTAGCATTTGATCTGTTTTATTTAAAATTGTGAATTTTATTTTTCTTTTTCTAAAATTAGTTAGTTAACAATTTGAAACCACCATGGAAGTTGATTGATGTTAAAATATGCTGTACTGACAATGATGCAATAACAAAGCCCATGGCAATCTCCTACCCCACTCAAACCCTCTGATCAATCAAATCAGAAATCCAATTTACTCACAAATGTCATCAATAGCCTCAATTGGTATAAATCAGTGTATGCTGAAACTTATAAACCACCAAGTATTATTCAATAGTGCTTTTAAAATCTTTCTATAAGCAGCTCAGAGTTGGGGGTGACTGAGTGCAGTAGTTTGGGGCTCTCCAGTTTAGAGTTGGGCGATATATGCAGATTGAAACCATTGAACTATAACCCCCCTATAGGAAGCTTTAGTTCATTGATTAAAATTTTGAACCCCCAACTCCAAGCTCGAGACCCCAAACTATTGCACTCAGTCACTCTCAACTCGGGACTGCCTATAGATAATTTCGTGCTTTTACTGAGCTTGACCTTTTTATTTTAGCAGTTTCCCTCTCTGGTCTGGCTACAGATGTACTTACCTACATGTACGTGTCAGTCACAGCAGTCATGTCTTTGCTTTCTGTGGCCGGATCAGTCACCATCATATTCTACTACTATAGACTTCCAGAACTTCGCAACAAGTCAAGACAACTCCTAGTCTATCTTAGTGCTTGTGACCTAGTTATTGCACTGGGGAATATCATTGGTATAATTTGGTAAGTGGTTCTAGTAATTTATAATCCTTGAGTCCTCCCAATCAACGTGTAAAAATACATTTTTCTTAGAATTTTTGTGGCTCTAAAATTGATTTAAATTGATGAATTATCAGTTGAATGAAAAAGTGCTATTACAAAATTGAAGATATAATTGATATGTTAAATCTAACCACTCCGTTGATGGGCTGGACTGAAACTTTTGGGCAACTTATGAACCAACAATATTGTGAAAAAGTCCTAAAAAATTTGCATGCAGAAGCAAGATTGGAACCATTTAATGCAACCTTTAATTTCTGTTTTTTAGGATAAAAGTTTTTAGATCTGAGCATCCTGATACTTACAAGACAGTACACACCAAAAAGAGCGGGTGGGACTGGGCAAGCGATGACCACATATGGATATGTAAAATCCAGGCTATACTTTGTACTGGATTCAGCATAGCCAGTTTCTTGTGGACTTCCATCATTGCTATCAATGTATTCCTCACAGTGGTTTATAACAACAGGGTAAGATTTCATGGGCAAGTAACTTCCTTTACCATACTGTAACCATGTAATTTTAAGTTCATTACACACACATGTTCCTATTTTATTTGTCTATGGTTTACTTCAGTAAATGTATTTTTCCTCAAAGATCTGCAGTACCAGCTGCGATCACGGATTTACTAATCTTCTAATTGAAGTCAAAGAGTCTGTATACAGACTGGTCTTTCATAAACTACACGATCCTTCAGCATTAGCACTCAAGTTGCTTTGAATTTAGATTCGTCTTTTGTGTCTCTTCACTTTAGCAGCAAACATCAGCATAAAATATTCTCATGTAAATCTAATATGCCTACTCTTTTCACGCTCCTTGCTGCCCAGCCTTTCTTGTCTTTGTGTGTGATTAACTGTTTACATATTTTCTTTACTACAATAATATTATAATTTTTTGGACAACTATATAATAATAGGTGCTATTTAGAATTTCTTTTAAAGCCAACATATAATAAACACAATTTGATAATCCATCGTTTGTAAACCTGATGATTGATCTGCTATAATCTTTATATGTTTTGCATCAAAGTACTGTTTCAGTTCTTTCATTACATAAAATGCTAGACAACCCTTCTTGCTATAATGGTTATTGAATTTTTTCGAGATTTGAATGTTTTTCCACTGCCTAATATTTTTGTAAGTGTTGTTCTATGACTACAAACCTAATTTCATATAGACATGATTTTAGTTGACACTAATACCACTGATTTTCTCAACTCTATATCCCCCCATCACTCATTATATATGCATGTATAATATATTTTTGAATTATTGTACACTCAAAGTATAATATAATGAACTCAAGTGGCAATATTTTCCCACGTAAAAGATAGAGTTCATGTGTTGTTTTGATACAACAAGTATATTTCCGCTGTGCAGTTAAAATATTGATTGTATTCCCAAAAGCAACAATTTATTGTAAAGATTTTTCAGTAATTTACATTTAAGGTGCACGCTGAATAATGATAGGGCATTGCTTAAGAATATATAATGTGTGTATGTGTTTAGTTGTCCTTATATAAAATAAAACTAGTATACACAATAATGAAAAAATTCTAGGAATACTTTGTATAATTTGCTGATTGCCATTATAGTAACTCGTTGATCTCTGAGGCTTGCACGGTGGTCCTACGGGATGTGCTGCAGGATCTACTTCATACAGATACAGACAGTACTTGCGCACTTAAGTTTTCATTTGGTGAAAACAATTCGATTGTATTTAATGATGACATACATGCACATAATTATACGTGAATATGTATGGTATCTGTTCGCATCTAATGATGATATTTACTTTACAATTACTATTTACTATGAATAACATACATTACAACTGATTTCATCGCTTTTGCTGAATAGTTTGCTGTCTGTAGATTGGTTTGTCTATGTTTCGATCTGTCTGTGCGTCTGCATTTGTGTCTGTGTGTATGTTCATTTACTAGCCACTCAATTGTGTTATTTTCTACATATAGTCCTGTACAATGGTTAGCTGTGTTGCTATGTTACAGGCAGAGTGTGTTGAGAAAACCAGTCAAATTTTATGTTTACTCCTAAAATTGGAAGTGTTTTTAGCTGCGTCATAAACTTCAACCACTAGCAAAAACTTGCTATCCAACTGTGTTATAAAAAACCTAGCAGTGTATACTGCATTTTTCATGTCACATATATTATTGTATATTGTTCTTTGTATATCATATATATTATTGTATATTGCACCTTTTAAATCCTTAAGAAACTGCATCAACTGCTACTTTATGCCAATACATAATATTTTTGACATGTTGTAGCAACTTTCCCTCAGGTATCAATGGCTGTTGCATACTATTAGCTGGGGTATCACTGTTGCCATAGTAACCATCGTATTAGTAAATGACCGGTTTGGCTACAACCCCTGCTTAGACCTGACATGGTGGTGCTGGATACAACCTCTACCCTCTGACAGCAATACCAACTACATCATCGGTTGGCAGCTGTTAGGAGGGAAGATATGGGAGATGGCTTCTTATGTTCTAGTTTTTGTTCTTTATATGATGGTGAAGATAAAATTGAACAAACATGTGAGTTGCAGATATTGGTATTGTGTTATTTCTTTACTTAGTGGTTTACATGCATTGCAACAAATTTGTGCTTAAAACTGAATGAGCTTTTTAAACTTATAAAATTTGTTTTCAGTAGTGTTAGAATACTTGCTAGCTTTGTCAGATCATAGCACTTCTTTACCTCCAGTTCACGGAGAAGGCTGATTTATTGGTTTGTAGGCAATCAAATCAAATATTAAAAAGTATATCAAAACTAAAAGGTGATTTGTTGCAGGTGAGCAAGATGGAGTCAAACTTGCGAGCTTACGATTCAGCATCCGCCATTCCCCAGGCACTGCGTGAGTCGGCTGCATATGTGAACGCGAATAAAAAACTCACTTACATTCCGCTGGTATTCATAATAGCTAGAATATGGGGCACACTGAGATTTCTACTTGGCATATCTAATCCATACTCAGCTGTGCTTAGCTCCTACATTGCCCCTTTACAGGTACAACATTTATTATTTCAGTATACTAGGCTATATGTTAGCTATTGGCCAGATTAAGTTGGTGTATATTACATTTCAAATCAAGTATACACATAACAAGCTAGTTTCTAAAATTATATTGCTTCTAGCTGTTTATTATTTGAGGAAAACATTTTCTTAGCTTGACAATTCATATAGGTGGAATTCATTCATTTTGCAAATTGATAATGAAATTTATTTACAAAGTTAGGATTATTTTATTTAGTTATTATAATTGATTTAAATTAAATTCATTCAAATAATATTTTGTGTTTTCAGGCCTTTGGTGACAGTGCCCAGGGGTTTTTCAACTGCTTAGTATTTATTTCAACCACTCCAGTACTAAAAAAAAAGTTCACCTGCAAAAACAGGAAAAAACCTCTTAGTCAAGTAAGCTATTGTACTCTCTTGATTATAACTTTTCATTTTTCAACCCTACACAGTAAAACAAATTATATTTTTCATTCACAACTGCTGTTCATATACCAGGTGAGTCAATTATACAGTAGATGTGTGTAACCTTATTTCTTACTAGATCATCTGTACATAGTTTTAGCTACGTTTCAAGGCCTCAGGCTATCCCAGATATTTGTTGCATATCCTTGTACAAATACTTGAACTAATTACAAGAAAGAGTAAATTTGTCAGTTATTTGTTCGCAAACTAACCAAGTAAACAATATTTGAAATGTTGTTAAAAAATTTACTCAAGTTGAGCTAATATCTCTAACATGTGCCTCTGTAATTAAACTAGCACATAATAGGTCTTCATATGCAATACATCCTGTAGCTATGACTGTTGGAGTTGTTTGTTCCTGTTTAGTTGAAGCCTACACTGCCAGAAGCTACTTTCTACCCTAGCTCCAGTGAAGAAAACAATAGTCTGTACCCGGGCAGCAGAAGCAGAGCCACGGCTTAAAACCACCAAATGGTCAAAATAAGAATTTTATTAGTTTTCAATGTAGCGAGGGTTCCAATGTAACAAGGGTTCCGTGACTGGGTGTCTTTTCTGATGCCCAGTATTCTTTGTTTTTTCATATTTAAAACCCACTTGTGGCATACTGGCTAACAATCGTTTAGACAACACTTGGAGCATGCAAAGATGAACTGAGGCTATAATATATAGCCACCAAGCTAGCTAATTTTTGCAAAAGTTAGATTAAATACACTTAGAAATAAAAGTTTCATTCTAAGCCCTGGGATCTCAAATTCAATTCTTAACTTTGACGTAAATTAAAATAAAATGAATGAAAGATATTTTATTCCAGTTATTGGAGTCATATAAACTGGCCCAGTACATAGTTCAGTGTTGTAGACTATTATAAATAAGTACAACACAGGAATGGTATACAACTTTTACACTTATACTCTACATGCTTGAAAAAACTTGGAAAAATTTTAATTGGCTGTATAAATCTCCTTTTCATTGATATAATATATATGTGAAATATAATAGCTTCTTCAAATAATTTTATGTAGAAAAACATTATATTTTTGTTATGAATTTTTAATTGAAACATTTTTTCTTATAGTATAATAAGCTGTATCTAATATAAAAGATAAGCATAAATACGACCGGCTAAAAATATTTTTTATAATTACACAATGTATGTACTTTATAATTTACATAAAATGTAACATGTCATTTGCAACAAATGTGCATTGTATTATAAAGATTGCATACTAATTTATAATTTTGCACAGTTATACAAAAACTTAGTGCAAGACATTGTTTAGGGCCAATAAATTAATAGCATTGTAGCCATCCATTAGGTTAAGGTAACTTGTATGCTTTTATATATAATATGTTATGCCTTTTGATAAGAAGTTTTTGAAGACCTGTTAAACATATTTGTATAATGTTATATCAGTGCAAAATAGCCAAAAAACTAGAGTTTTGTGACGTAATTAATTTTGAAACTTGTTTTATTAAAGCCAACATTGTTAATATTAATAAATTCAGCATAATTATTATTTTTCAATTTAGCTCACTATAGGGCAGACAATTCCACATATATCACTGCATACTTTAGCCGCACATATCCATGTAATGCAGCATCCAGTACTACAATGAATACATGTAGACGTAGTTTAAAGATAAATATAAAGCATGTATATATAATATGTAGTATGAAACTGCTTGTATTTCGCAAAAATACAAAATCATAGTAAAATTTTGGGAAGATCTTGCTAGAAATCCACTTATTATGTATCATCAAATAACAGAATATAAAATAATTGGGGGAGCAAAACTCTTCAAGATTTCTATATTATAATGTTTAGGAAAAACAAAATTACAGCAAATAATATACTTATAAATGACTATATATGAATTTTATATTTGTACTATACTTTTATAAAAATCAGTTTTATTTGATATATGAATGACAAAGTAGGAGTTATGTCCCTACTATACATTTAGAGTCGGGTGAACAACTCCACAATGAGTGCTTTTGTCAGCAGCTATGTGATGTAATATACTGCACTGTCCATCATGAAATATGGAATAGTAGAGATAGCCGGGAGTGCAGTATTTTGTATCCCACAAACCGTAAACTTATGTAACCTATGTCTGTGGAAACTTGGGGGTGAAAGCAGAACCATTGAGTAGGACATGGGCAAACCTAAATAACCATTTTATGAAGGGCGATCCTGATTCAACTCTATAAATAGAACTATAGCTATAGCTAAGCTAAAGCTATAGTTATAAATATATGAATCTCAACAATAAAAACATGGATTAAAGCTAGTCTCAGTAATATTACCAAAAATTTTTCTTATAGTGGCCCTATTTCTACAAATTCCTGAAACTGAATCTTGCTGCTGACTGCCCGTCTTACACCATAGGCTGTCACTGAACCCTGAGGCTATTGTACTTGGGAATATGCCTTAATATTCATTCCATATTAAAAGTTGTCTGCACATATAATAAAGTAGCCACACATTATAAATCCATCGGTTAAACCAAAAGGTCTCAGGCTAAGTAGAAATCTCAGCACTTGAACAGCTCAGCCATGTCTGTTGATAAGTAAATGCAAAAGAAATTAATATAAAACTATGAATATTTTCAAGTTATAACATTTAATTATGAAATTTCTCAGATACTTGGAACCTCTCAAACTAGTGTAGCACTTTGTTTCAAGATTGTTTATAGCTTTCATAAAACTCATATTTTCAACGTAATTATTCTCAACAACCTCTGCAGTAGCAGTTTCTTTTTCAGCTCACAATTTATGATCCATAATAGTATTTAATTATCAATTGATTATATAGTCTTTCCATTAAAATATTATTGCAAACAAACACTTGAGTTGATTAAAACTAAGCTTACAAAGGACTTAATACTGGTGTTGAATAGCTCAACCAGACCAATTTCCATTTCTTATTTGGCTGTGTATGTCTGTGAATGAACAGAGTGGCTGTATTGGTTTGCCTTGTTGTTAAGGCGATCTTCTAAGTCATTATGTAGAATTGCTTTGTTGTCATGGAGCATAGCTTGATTACTAAATTACAAAATAGCTTTCTAGAACATTGAAGAGCCCTACATTATGTTTTAAACATGTAAATTATTATTTATATTGATAGAAATAATAATTTGAATTGAAAGTTTATTGTGCACTACAGTACTGTGTACAGTGTAAGTTCTAACCAATACAATTTCAATATAATATCATAGTATGATTGATCCCTATTGGAGATTTATTTAGATATTATACATGTATATCTTATAAAGCAGGCTTTGATTTCCTTAGCACAATAAACCATAAACATGAAGATATTTTGCCTGCCTAAAATTGCTAAGCCTATCTCCATAGATCAGGATAAAAGGAAACTGTTGGATTAGCAGCTGAACTAATCTTGTTTTTTGCTGACTACACAAATCTTTTTCCAAGGTTTGCTGCAGACTTATTTAAACCAGAAACCTTTGACAAATTGTTATTATAAAAAGTATTGCAATGTTACTGACTACTATAATCTGCTTATGACACCAAAATTATATTTTTCAATTAGATTAGGCATTTGGTAAATCTGGGATTTAGATTTACTAAATTTCTTTATCCTAATAAAAGACTAAATCTCTGGTATAAAAACAGTTAGCACTGCAGAATTGCATCTTTTTGTAAATAATAATTCTAATTCACATGCTTACTAGCTGTAAGTCAGGTTTGAAAAAGTTAGATGCAGTAACTGAGAAATTGAGAAAAGCCTGTTTTATAGATTAAAAATGTAACAAAAGAAGTTATGTTCTGGCAAGAATTTCAACCCTGCCCCAAACCAACATTTAATAACAAAATTGAAGAACTTAGGCTATCTCAATTTTTTCACTACTGCAGCTTCCAAGTAGTTTGAAAAGAATTGATTACATTTTAAAGGTCAAAGGTCAAAGGTCAAACTACAAATTTGTTTATAAATCCATGCTAAGCAAAAATATGTTTCTTTCATAGGCAGCATTTAGGCAGCATTTAGTATATAATCATGACTGCTGCTGCATTTTACACTTACACTTAGTGTAGCTTTAAATCTTTAGCTACAGAAATCATTATACCATATTTTTTGTCTGGTTAAAAATATGGCAAAGGTAAAAATGGCATAGGTAAAAATTGTACAGTAAAATGGCACAGATGGAAAAGTAGGTAAAGTAGCGATTTTAGATATTGGAAGTTGGGGTTTGGGGTTTGAGTTAGGGCAAATTTAACATCAGTGTGCCATTTTTACTTACTTTCCCATTTATGCCATTTTTACCTAAAACCTATATTTCAGTAGCTGCAGAAGCTAAGTCATAACTTGAAATGTTTTCCCATCCTGTCATAAGCTGAGTATATTTCTAAACATCGTTGGCACTGCACAACACAGGGTAATTAAAGTGTCACCCATTTTATAGCACAAATAAGTTGACTAGTAGGAAAGTATCCCAATGTTTATTATCGCCATAATCAAAAGATTGACATGGTATTATTGTAGGGTCCATGCAGCTTTCACACCTATCATTGCCATGACACATAGCATGGATAATGCGAAAATAAGGGGATACATATGCACTCTCTAGAGTTGAGAGCAATTACTATTTCTTAACAGGAAGAAAATTTTGTACACTGAATGTTGTTGCATGAATGTTAGATATTATGTTGTTTATCTCAATCACTACATGCCAGTCACCATGTTGACACCTGCAAGCACTGTTAATAAGTGCTCATTTTAGTGTCATATATTATAGTGGAAAGAAAAAATGCATTTGAAAATACCACAGTTTAATGTTTTTGTTTTGAGTTGAGTGCAGTAATGAAGGGATTGGGAAAAGTCTGTGTTTTAGATTAGAAATTATAAGAAATTATAATTTCAACCCAAGCCAAAACTTATTAGTTAGGCTACTGAAATTTTTTTACTGCTGCAACTAAATGAATGGTATATATATTTCATGAAAGCATCTAGCTTAGAGAAGAAACTCGTAGCACAAAATTATCGAATAACGAAATGTTTCACGAATACACACAAACATAAATATAATAGACGATGTAAATTTGGTACATTTAGTACCTTGTACCAACTCTAGAATACTCACCACTATAACTTATATAAACTTCTGCAAGTTCAAATGCAAAATGCATACTTTTAGAAAATAGCTGTGCAACTTTTATTACATGCATTATTTTATTTCATATCTTAAACTTATGAACCATGAGTTCATTTTTCAAAATGTTTAAATTAAGTGTTCAAAAAATGCAATTAAAATTTTTATTCTTGCACAAATACCCTGGTGCAGTTTGACCACAACCCCAGCTGTTTTGGCAAACACATTTAATGGTTTTTTTATTGACATAGTGGTGAATGAGCTGGTTGTTTTTGGCAGTTGGGTAGACTTGAAGCTTGGCAGCTTTTAAACAATTCTGATTGGCAGGATTTTACACGATAAGTTGATGTTTGTATCTGATTGGCCTAATAATGCATTTGCATTTGAAAATGTAGAGTTTTATTTAAGCTATAATGGTGATATTTTAGAGTTGGTACACACCCCTTTTGGGTTGAGTTTTATAGTCTGTTCCTGCTGTAGTCATCTACAACAACAGTGTATAGGGAAATTATTAGTATTACGAAATCTGTTTTGGCTTACTTTGCTATGCCAGTATTCTGACTTAGTTTGTAATCAACTATGTTGGCAGTTAAAACTGAGGGTGATTTCATCAAAGGTGGACATTGCTGAGGCCTTAGAACATCAAATCAACCAGTGCTGTTACTTGGTTTTATTGTAAAGCAGTAGTGAGAGCATAGCACACTATCACAGTCATTGAGCTGCAATGACAGTGGCTACACCAAACTCGTCAGTTCTATTATATTATCTTATGTAAGGCATGTCAAAACAATATAAACCCACATGCAAGGCACTGCATGTTAATACTCATTTTTATACAAAATTTCTACATTATCTATTGCTAATAGCTGTGCATTTAAATCCAATGCAGATGAATATGTGACAGAGTAAAAAGCTACTGTTTTACAAATTTAAAATAAAATAATAGTGCGGGTATACACAAGCAAATAATTTATAGTTAGCGTAGGCTAATGCATTTGTAATGTGCATGTTAAACAACTTTTTTATAATTTATTACATTAGACTATGAGAATGTATTTAGTAGTATGCATTGATTTAAAACTAAATCATGAAATGATTATCATTATTGCAACCTCTGTGCTTGGTAGACAGGATAGAGAGGGGTGGTGTGACTGCTGTAACTGTGCTACTGCTTTACATACTAACAGAGACTAGGCTAGTGTTTTGACTTGCCTTACATACTGTCATTGCAGCTCAGTGACTGTGATAGTGTGCTATGCTCTCACTACTGCTTTACAATACAACCAAGTAACAGCACTGGTTGATTTGATGTTCTAAGGCCTCAGCAATGTCTACCTTTGATGAAATCACCCTCAGTTTTAACTGCCAACATAGTTGATTATAACAAAACTAAGTCAGAATACTGGCATAGCAAAGTAAGCCAAAACAGATTTCGTAATACTAATAATTTCCCTATACACTGTTGTTGTAGATGACTGCAGCAGGAACAGACTATAAAACTCAACCCAAAAGGGGTGTGTGCCAACTCTAAAATATCACCATTATAGCTTAAATAAAACTCTACATTTTCAAATGCAAATGCATTATTAGGCCAATCAGATACAAACATCAACTTATCGTGTAAAATCCTGCCAATCAGAATTGTTTAAAAGCTGCCAAGCTTCAAGTCTACCCAACTGCCAAAAACAGCTGGCTCATTCACCACTATGTCAATAAAAAAACCATTAAATGTGTTTGCCAAAACAGCTGGGGTTGTGGTCAAACTGCACCAGGGTATTTGTGCAAGAATAAAAATTTTAATTGCATTTTTTGAGCACTTAATTTAAACATTTTGAAAAATGAACTCATGGTTCATAAATTTAAGATATGAAATAAAATAATGCATGTAATAAAAGTTGCACAGCTATTTTCTAAAAGTATGCATTTTGCATTTGAACTTGCAGAAGTTTATATAAGTTTTAGTGGTGAGTATTCTAGAGTTGGTACAAGGTACTAAATGTACCAACTTTACATCGTCTATTGTGAAACTGTAGAAAAAAATTATTAAATATATAAGAATACGTACATGATCTCTATTATTCATTCTAAGTATGTACATAAAAAACTCTGCCCAGATCAAACGGTTTACCTAAATTTTAATTTGAGTTATAAAAGTTTTCGCTTCACATCAGGGGAAGACAACTTTTTATGCATTATCCAATATTGACTACAGACCTGCACATCACCATATCACACCATTTAGATTTACTGTTGGAGCACCTTAGTTTTAAGGTAAACAAATATAGTTGTGTTAGTTGACTTCAACATTATAAACAAGTGTGATTTTTATCAGTAATAGGATGTTTGTAACAGATACAACTCCGTTGGTTAACACTTCCATTAATGTCACTGATTACTTTGTGCTAATCCCCATGACAAGGACATCAAAATCTATAGAAACACATAATACTACATGCAGATACATAATAAATGAGTAAATAATGATGTGTAGAGGCAATCCCAGTGCTACTTTGTGTCAATATTTTAGCAAATAGATTGAAATGAAAGTGTGAACGCCTGTGATTGTTTACAAGTTACCAAAAGAATATAGAAATCACATGTTTTACCAAACAACAACAAAACTGTCAATATTACTTTAAAAGAAGAAAAAGCATATTGTGGACTTTTTCAACTGTCCCAGCTCATAGAAACTAATCATTACTTAATATATTTTTACACAGTCTTAAATCTTCACAATTCTTTGAAATTTCAGGTGTCCTATGCAGGTGCTTCTAATAATGTTGGTTTATAAAAGTAAACTGCTGCCCAGTAACTGTTTTCAGTTTACTTTTCAAGCACTTAGCATCTCCTGCCCCACAAGGCAATGTATTAATAGCACGTGGCTAATTAAACCTAGAGCCTTAGTAAACTTTGACAGCTGGCTGACAAGAGGAGATTGCAGAGATAGGCATCCGAACAACAATTTGTTACGTAATACACAATTTTGGGGAAACTTGTTTGTATCACGATCAATGAGTTTTCAAAGTGACAAGGGAATGTTATTGCCATTAATCATGATTTCAAAATAGAGCTCATAATAATTTCCATAGAAGCAATTTTCAATAAACTGAACTAATTACAAAACAAATTATTAGCCGACTCCTTTGAAGGTTGGTTTGCAAAGCATTCCAAAAATAGTTTAGCAAATCTTTAGCTGGAGCTTTAATGAAATTCACTGCATAATAATTAGTTTACATCATCCAAACTTTATGGAGAAGATATTAAAACATTATATTGAAAGACAATTTAGACATGCTTGTTTAGACAATGCCAGATTTTAATTTGTATGATAAAACTAAGATATTCTTAGCTATTTCAGAATGTTTCTTATGCTGTATATGACAGAAGCAACCTATGCTGAGTGTGTGCCAGTGTAAGGGCTATAGCACTCCATGACAGTCACTCATCAGCGTTATTAAAATTCAAGCTTCTCTCCTCTTCCTGTATTAACTTGGTGTGTGAATAATTAACATATAATTATTCACCATAACTAACTCAAATGGAGTTTTCTGCTCTTGGCATGTTACTTATCTCTACACTAAGTTCACACTTACTTAAAGAGTACCCTGCTGTATATGTCTGTAGGAGTGTTACAGTTGTGTTTGAATGCATTACTGCTGTATGGGCATGTATTACTGTTGTATGTGCATGTATTACTGCTGTATGCATGTATTACTGCTGTATGCATGTATTACTGCTGTATGGGCATGTATTACTGCTGTATATGCATGTATTACTGTTGTATGTGCATGTATTACTGTAGTATGTGCATGTATTACTGCTGTATGTGCATGTATTACTGCTGCATGGGCATGTATTACTGCTGTATGTGCAGGTATTACTGTTGTATGTGCATGTATTACTGCTGTATGTGCATGTATTACTGCTGTATGTGCAGGTATTACTGCTGTATGTGAATGTATTACTGCTGTATATGCATGTATTACTGCTGTATGTGCAGGTATTACTGCTGTATGTGCATGTATTACTGCTGTATATGCAGATATTACTGCTGTATGTGCATGTATTACTGCTGTATGTGCATGTATTACTGTTGTATATGCACGTAACACGTCAGAAAATCTTAGAGTGTACTGTGACCGTTTGTAATAATACTCAAATTATAGTAAATAATAAATATATGATTCATCAGTTTGCTATACCTAATATAATATTATATATAGTATAGAGCAAGACATAATATTATATAACTTGGTAATTTAAACTTTGGGAGAAAGCTTAAAAATTTGAGAGCTGCAATCAGTTACCGCAGAAAAACGAAACATTCAGAATGTAACAGAAAGTGCTCACAACCCTACAGTCTTACAAGAAGTATTTTAGTAGAGACAGCAACATCAGTATATAAACTGCTGCCCTGGGCAGTGGGCAAGTGATGCTGATATAATAGACTGCATGGGATACTCATGGTGTATAGGAGAGTAAGTTACTATAGTGTCAGTCTAGCTGACCACTCAAACCTTAGAGTTTGATGATAATGATTGCTAAATAATAAGTAATGAATAAGTCATTGATTTGGTTCACATGATACTTCAGTCTCTGCACAAGATGACATTATGAGTGGCAAAACTATAAACTGTATCAATAGACAGGTAGACAGGTAGGTAGGTAGGTATAGATAGGTAGGTAGGTATAGGTATGTAGGTAGGTAGGTATAGATAGGTAGGTAGGTATAGGTATGTAGGTAGGTAGGTATAGATAGGTAGGTAGGTATAGGTATGTAGGTAGGTAGGTATAGATAGGTAGGTGTAGGTAGATAAGTAAGATGGGTAGGTAGATGGTGGTTGTAATCAACAAAGTAATTTCTTTACTGTCATATTTTCTTATTTTGCATTATAAACAGAAATACAGAAATAAAGTTGCTACATACTCTAATGGTCTATAATAACATACAGTAACCATCATATCACTTTTCATAATAAAATACTTATCTAAATACTACTAAAATTTGAGGTAGGTGCAATAATGGAGAAATTGAAAAAAGCCTGTGTTTTAGATTATAAATGTAGAAAAAAAAGTTACATTCTCACAAGAATTTTACCCCGCGTCCCAAACCAAATTATGTAGAAAAATTTAAAGAACTGAGGCTATCTCAATTTCTTCGCTACTGCTCCTAAATGTAAAATTTCTCCTGTTAAGAGTTTGAATTATGGAAATTAGACAACTCCTTGCATGACTAGTTTAAATTAAGTTGGTAAACAGGCACATAGAAACCTCTTGCAGCCAGTCTATGATTCAGAACCCATATGGACACTACAATCTGTTGCTGAGACAAAACATATAACTATAGCTAATTTTTGGAAGAAACTTGAAAGATATTGACAAGGTGGTAATAGCATACATATTATATTCCCATCATCCCTTATTTTGTTATTATTTTCACTTGACACATGATTATGCCTTCATAATGACAATATAAGCCAAAGCCAGCCAACTGAAAAGGTTTACACTGGCAAGGAGGCTAATAACTATGTATTACCATATTGTGACAGTAGAAGGAAAGTGTCACTGCAAGAACTTAAATGACACTTCACATACAATAGGTAATCATATGCTAGCTTACACTACAGTTGATGGCCCAGCCCACTAATACAGTCAATCACATAGCCGTATAGCTGTACGCACAGCTAGGCTGTCATTGCTGCTTGTCACGCAGAGCCACACACATCTGATACCAACACTGTCACACCACATCACCCAACCACTCTGCATATTCGACTCTGACACTCTGAGATCAGCATTCTATAATAATACTTGAGTGTATTCTAGTGTTTGTTTCATAAAAACCTAAACAAATTTATCTTTGGATTAAGTTCAACTTAACCATACGGATATGTATTGAATCTCCACTTGGCTCGTTCTAAGTGGCACAGTATAAGTAGTGTTTGATATACACAGCATCGCTGCAACAGGCTTCACTTTTTCTACTTCACTGGACATTCGGCAGCTGGAAGTAGATGAGTCATGCGACATCAAGAACAGTGGTAAGGTATAATTTAAAGCACCCAGTACTGAGTACAAAACATATGGATACTCTTAGAGCGTGTTAGACTATCTTAAAGGCTTCAAAACAGTAGTTATTGGGATACTTCTAAAAACTATTTTATCTTCATTCTTTTAGGCGATACTGTGTTAGATAAGGAAGTGATGGTAATAGTATTGTATTTATTTGTTTGTGACCACCAACACATTTCGAAAGATAACATTAACCGACTTCAACTCTACAATTACAATATGACTTACGACTTACACTAACATTTAAAAGCTTCACTGCAATGATAAGATATGAAACTATTAGTGAAACATCATTTGTTTCCCACCAAGTTAGACTGAGAGAATTGGGCAGGGTGTTTGCGTGTTACACTTGCATCTAGTTTAAGATAGCATGTATGCAGCTTAGCATTTGGAGCTAGGAACAGTGAAGGTGTAAGTTAAACTTAGTCTATATAATATTTTCTGTCCTACAACCAGAGCTTCTATTGATCAGTTGTTGAACTTGTTTATAAATCAGATTAGGTGTCTGGTAATTGGGTGTCTTCCCTCCAATCAATTATTGTTATCACTTTGTTTTAGCTAATAGTTTAATTCGATACAAAGTTGCCTGCCAATACAAGTGAAGAGAGAGCAGCAGCAGTGTTAGTTCGTGTCGGCATCTCTCTGCTGTTGGCGATGAGTCTCGTCTATAGATTATCGGCTCTGCTACTACTTCTCGAGTACAACAAACTCGTGGTGCTGGGTATCGGCGCCGACAGATTCACACAGAAGAAATGTGAAGAGATTACCATTCCAATGTGCAAGGGCATCGGCTACAACCAGACGTATATGCCCAATCAGTTTAACCACGACAACCAAGAAGAAGCTGGCATGGAAGTGCACCAGTTCTGGCCACTGGTTGAAATACAGTGCTCTCCTGACTTGCAGTTCTTTCTCTGCAGCATCTACACACCGATATGTGTGGACAACTACCACAAGCCTCTCCCAGCTTGCCGCAGTGTATGCGAGAGAGCCAAGTCTGGATGCGCCCCTTTGATGAGACAGTACGGGTTTAACTGGCCTGAGCGGATGAGATGTGAAGATTTGCCCGAGTACGGTGACAGGAAGAACCTATGCATGGACTTCAACACCACAGGCACACAGACAACTGCTAAGAAGCCTGTGGCTACTCAGCCTCCTTCTAGAACCTTCCAACCAAAGCCAACTCTGCCAGATCTCAGGGATCTTAGACCAACTAAACCAAATATAAAGACTGTAACAGGATTTCCAGGTGAGGTTTTACTGTAACAAGACTTGTTCCAGTCTCAGATCTATAAACGTTTTCATTTTTATGTTATCTGTGACATCTTCAGAGTTCAGACACCAGTAGCTGACGGTTTGTTTTGGAACTAGTTTTGGTTGGCAGCCATCTATTGCTATCACCTCATAACATGTCACCAGCATACACAACTATTCCCAAGCCTCAGTGATATCTGTATTCCACATTTTCCTCATTGTGGATATACTTGCTTGTATACTTGCCACATAGACTGGTGTCAACAATCTGTACAGCAAAAGATAGCTAGAAAGCCACATTTTTGACAAACTAATCACTTAACCTTCCTTTTTCATTTTAAAGCAGTGTTGTAGTACTTTGTGTCCTAATCTTGTTCAAAACTGGCATTAAACTCTAATTATTGTATCCATTCACATATTAGAGAATAGTCAGTGTTGGCCTGGCATGTGATACAATAAACAGAACTCTATGAATCATCTATAAACTTACAAACTAAGAGCATGAAGCCACATAACCCACTCACAGGTATAATTCAGTAGTGAAAATACTGAGCACAAAAAGGCATAGAGTTAATAAGTTGATAAAATAGGTATAATGTCAAGTCAGAGTTGAACTAACAGTACAGTTACATAGTTGGTCTCCACAAAAGTTCAGACCTAATTAGAGTTGATCAGATCTGCTACTAAACAAAACTGGATACTATTTTTAATCATTTCATTTTCCAAATCTTCCTCATCACCATTGAGTAGGCAACTACCACGGCTTACAACTGGTGACCAGTGAATGCAGATGTTTCTAAGCATAATTACTTAATTTCTTTGTTCTCCAGTCTTATGCACTAACAAATTGACATTCATTATGTTTATCAAAGATCTACTGTCCCCTGCACACTTCAGGCTCACCACACATCCCCTCCAAAGCCAGTACCAACAGAGACATCAATCATTATGCATATGCCAACTGCCATCATCAAAATATTCTCATTTTTATCAATTTTCTGTCCACAATGTCAAATTTTTGGTCTCATACATGATTGAAACCTATTTTTAAGGAAATATGAATTAAACTGATACTGGCTCACAATTTATGGCAGCTAGTCAGGCATAGCTGATAAAATAAAATGAGGTTTTTAAAGACATGCAGTTCACTAAAGACTGCTACTAGAATATTTGGTTTCTAATTGAGACCTTCCCAAGTTTGACATTAGGTAGCTTTTTGTTACATATAGTTATCTAAGGAAGAAAAGCCATGCTAGTATCTAATATCATTTAATGAACAGATGCAATACTAATGTGTCTAGCAAACACTTGCGCCTTAGAGACCTGCATATGATATATTTTCTTAAAGCAAATAAAGAGTTATTTGCTTCATTTTAATGATTTTTATAAATACAAGTGTCACAGTATCTATGACAGGGCCTTGGCTTAGTCAATTCATTTATATGTGATGGGGAATCAATACTTGGACAGCTACAGGAAATTTCTATCCGTTGAAAATAATAGTATCAGCTATTGGATGAACAGTTTCACAAAAGCAAATGGTTGATGCAAGATTTCTACTTGGAGCTGTTTATTTATGCATTAGTGTAAAGATGTTATCATTATTTCTATTTCAATCACTTGCTGACACTTGTAAGTTGATAGTCAAAGTGCAGTGACACTTCAAATCTCTCTCTCTATATATAGTATATACGTCATGTGCTTTGTTTGGAGTAAATATTTGGGGCAAATTTACTTGTTTATAAATTAATTTGGTTAATGAAGTTAATTCCCTGTTCAAGATAATCAAATTGGCAGAGATGTACACTGACTGAATGTATATATTTGACATGTCAGATAGTTAGAATGTATTCCAGCCGTGTGTGAGAAGAGAACTTCACTAAACCTATTTTCTGAAAAACCATTTTGGGCTTTCATTCTGTTTCAAATCATTTAAATTTCAACATTTCATGTATAAATATATTATTTCAAGTTTATAAACTGTTGAAATTTTGTATTTATAATGCTATTTTGATCTATATTTTGATCGTTTTGTGGTTCACAATCATTTTACTATAAAAAGTAGTGCAACTTTTCATGTCTTTGAATTTAAGTCGTTTCTTGACCCAATTATAATGCCAAGAATAGCCCCAACCACATAAAACTTGTGAAGTACAGTTTAAAACACTTGAAAAACAGCTTTCTCTCAACTCAACTGTGTTTAGATACTGTTAACAACTCTGTTAACAGCATCCCCACGCATAGTTCCCACTTCCCTGCTCACTGTTAGAAAATAAGATTGAGTGAAAGTAAAATATTTACATTGAATGCCACACAGTCAGGTGTACAGGTGTAAATATTATCCCCAGTCAAGACTAATTGCTTCTAAAGTTATTTAACACTGCTTGCTGTGGGCTAGATTTCCTTATATACGTTATTCAGTAGAAGATAAAGCTATGGGCCTGAGGCTAAGGCAAATTCTGAAAATACAGCTGATGCTATTAACAGCTGAATTTTAAAAGTCTGGTCTGCTAATAAAATGAAGTTTGTGCATTAGTGAAATACTGTATGAGTTGCAGATGTAATGCCGGATTTTACTTGCAGGGTTTGCCGGAGTAGATCCAACTGATTTGCTCAACACTGCTAAACAAGGTGGAGAACCATCTGTTCGACTAGTTAATAAGATTCCTTGCTTGAAGAACTGCGGTTGTTGGTCACCTCTTGTCTCTGTAGAAAAAGGTAGAGAACCAAGGCTAAAAATAAAGCATAATACGTTCCACAGTATTATCTGTGTTAATTTATTCAGATAGAGACGTTTCACTGATCAATATTGAAAATTTTTCAAATTACCTAATATTATCTAATGATTTATATTGTAGGCAATGACATTTCTGTAGTATAAAAACCAACAAAAGAGAAATCATTTTTCGTAGTCCGATAACTATTAAACTTGTAATAACTGGGCTGAACTTAGTTATCTCGAGTTACCAGTGACTAATCAAGTAATCAGAATTTGTATGGCCAAAGGGCATTTGTAATCCTCCGTGAATATTCATTACTGAATTTTGATACATGTGTCCAAAAATCACTCCTAATAAAGAAAAATATATATGGCCCTGCAGCTATAACAATCTGTCGAAATATAGAGTGTTACTTTCTAAACTTAATTTAATGTAAGCAGAAAGGACAGTGATTGCACCATATTTGTAATATAAAACACAGCTATATATAGTAATATGTTTCCTTGTACTATCAGTGTTAATTTTCTACACAGTTTGCAGTTTTGATTTATTTTGAGTCATGATTTTCTAAATTTGTATTTTATCACCAGGTTCCCGACTCTACAATGTAGTGCACACCGGGGGAATAGCCAACTGCGCTATGAGCTGTAAAGGCATTTACTTCTCTGCAGAAGCGAGGAACTTCACAGTGTTCTGGATAGGTTCTTGGTCTATCCTCTGCTGCATCTCTACCCTGCTTACCATGATTACGTTCTTTGTTGACATGAAGAGATTCGAGTACCCTGAACGACCAATCATATTCCTCAGTGGTTGCTATCTGATGATTTCTATTGGCTATATCATCAGACTAATTGCCGGACAGGAAGCAGTGGCCTGCAACGGGGACACTATTCGGTATCAAACCACCGGCCCTGCCCTTTGTACTATTGTATTTCTTCTGATATACTTCTTTGGAATGGCTTCCTCCATCTGGTGGGTCATTCTCAGTTTCACTTGGTTTCTAGCAGCAGGACTAAAATGGGGTCAGGAAGCTATTGCTAAGTATTCTCAATACTTTCACCTCGTAGCCTGGTTAATACCGTCTATTAAAGCAGTGACTATTCTAGCTACTAGTAATATAGATGGGGACCAGATCTCAGGGATCTGCTATGTTGGCAATCAGAACCTTACCAATTTACGAGGCTTTGTCATCGCACCTTTAATATTATACTTGCTGTTAGGGACTTCATTTTTATTGGCTGGTTTTGTCAGTTTGTTTAGAATTCGTGATGCTATACGACAACAGGGTCATCAGAGAACTGAAAAGTTAGAAAAACTTATGATTCGAATTGGGGTATTCTCGGTGCTGTATACCGTCCCAGCCACCATAGTAATAGCTTGCTTATTCTATGAGCAGCACTTCCGGGAAAAGTGGAATCGTACAAAAACATGCCCCTGTAGCAACCTTGGTGCTGAGCCCGATTATTCAGTATTTATGTTAAAATATTTCATGTGCCTAGCTGTAGGTATAACATCAGGCTTCTGGGTATGGTCTAGCAAAACACTAACATCATGGCGTACATTGTGCTCTAAAATATGTTGCTGCCAAAATACTGAGGAAAGAACTAAATATTCGACAGTGACATACACAACCACTACGGCACTGGCAGCACCCGCTCCTAACACTGCCTTAGGTGCTGCTAAAGGAATTCATACTACAGTCAGCTATCCGACAGTGCCTAGTATAAAGGGCAGCAGTGGAACTGTAAGTCGCCCACCCAGTCATGTTTAGACAATCTTGTTTCATGGTCAATTTGTCGATGACTCCAGGCTAACTCAACTTGAAAATCACATTCAATAGATCACAGCAGTTCATTGCGCCTTAAGCTATTCTTATGCTGATACTTAACATAGTAATTTTGTATGAGGGCAAGGTTCTCCGTGAAGACATCACTGATTAACTTGCTTTTCTTTGGTGCGTGTGATGTCCTTACTAATAAAAAATATAGTATCCCAATGCAGTGACACTTGGTTTATGAAGTATTTTGCACTGCAAAGGAGCAGAAGACGTCCAAGACTACTCATGAGGCTGAATAAAACAAGAATATTATTTTTCATGTTTGCTCTATAAAGAACTGGAGGTTTATCTGTCTGTAATGAAAACTAATCTAGATTTTTGTTGGCAGTTACCAAGTGACTAATGGCTAAACTAACTGCTTATAACCTGTTGTCAAATCATGAAATAATGTCCTAACAAGAGGCGTAAGCGACACAGCCAGGATGAGGTGTTGACTGGCTGTTGAGATGAACTGGCCTTCAATCATATACTATACACATTTAATTAAGTAAATTATAAACAATTTTATTGATTTATGCTGTTTGAGAACGTTACTATCATTGTGAACTGTGTACAATACTCTCTTTTGTTTGCTATATCGATACTGAAGAGTTTTAATTATTTATTTCACTTTTTTTGTATATATATATATAAATATATAATATGCCCTAGTGTATAGAAAGAAAAAGAATTATTTTTAGTGCTTCTTTTGTTGTGAAATAAACTTCTGAACAACTTAGTTGTCAATGTAATCAATAATCCTAGCTTGAAAGATTTCTTGTTACTAGTCTAAAGAAGAGACAAGTCAAGAGTCAATGTGTTTTATATCAAAACACTGTGCGTATCCTTCCAGATGTAAGCATCCTCCAACCATCACATAAGGCATGTCCTCCACTGTGTGCAATGAGAAGTTGTAGTGTCCACAAAATAAATAATTGGAACTTGTCATCTCCCAACACTTACAACCATTTAGTCAGTACCCAACCCAACCCATAACAACCTGTGCGCAGTTAAACATGCTCTGCGCATACAATGCATGCACATCCTATTTCTTGCTACTATGGCAAGTCTTATTAGTTTTCTAGATAAGATAACTCTATGTAATTATTAAAAGGTCAAGTTTTATGCAACAGCATAAAAAGAGTTTTCAACACTATAATAGGTAAATTAATTATATAACACATATAGACATATATTGTAGACTTCAGCGTATACCGAAACTATATAAATATTTTAAAACATGCATCTTTTGAGCAATAGTAATGTACAAGAAATTGAAGGTTTTTGCAATGTTTGAGTTTTGGAGCGTAATAATCATATAAGCAGTTCCTCATCATTGAATTCTAAACCAGCCTCTTCACACAAGGCACATGTCAGTAACACTAATCATTGGTATTTATAAAGTAATGACTGAATGAAATAGAAACTGTAAACACTGAATTACTTTTGTTTGATTAACAAGCAAATTTCCATTCATAACTGTGTTTTAATCTCTTATAGTCCAGCTAAAAGTATAGGATGTCATTCAAGTTAAACGGCATAAAAACATATTTACCTGCGCACCAAGATGTTGATTCAAAACATAAATAAAAGGAAACTCTATAGTCTAGAGTTTAGTCTCATCAGTTAGCAGGTTAAAACTAAAGAGCTGGAGGTAGCCTGCAGGTAAATGTCCAGATATTACCTAGTAAGTGGGTCATTGAACTTTTAAACCAGATGAAGTCTGAAAATGCACATATGATTGAACAACTGGAACAACATTGTCATATGGAAGCTATACTGTATGCCTAATATGCCTGTTATATTAAATATTATTTAATAAATATAAATTTTTAACCTATTAATAGTTCATATTTCAAAGTTTGTATCTATTAAAATAAATAGATAGCAAAATAATTGACTTGTGTTATTTCCACATTTGCTTCACTGTAAATGCATGCCAGTTCCTAATACCGAATAATTATATAAAACTACGTGTGAAGTAAAATAGTGAGGCCCTTTACTGTAAGAAAGGGAAAGTGCGTTGTGCGTATTGCAGAAACCCAAGATGTCACAACAAAGGATGAAACAGTCCTGAACAGGTTTGCCTATTGTTGCTTTTTCTATGTGTAGAGCTCTTTGGTTTCTAGTGGTTACTCGTGACACAGACATTCTATACGAGTGTCTGCTTCGAGTGTTGTTGAGAGTTGAAGTGTGTACCCAGGTAACGGCAAAGCTAGCATTCTGTGGGATTGCCATCAGCACTCTAAACACTTCAGCAGCTCAATTTACATTAAACTTATCGATTTTAGATGCATAGAATTCAAAACTCTTATGTAGGAGAGATGCAATCTGGTTTGAATATAAATAAAACGGTTATTATATAACTTTCTAAGAAATAATGGAGTAGCGTGCTGTGCTGTAATTACAAACATAATTATTGCTCACAATTATCATAATGAACCGTCTGTGGAAAGGAATTAAACCTCACTTCCACAATGAACTAAAAGTTAGTAAAATCCATAGAAAACATTTTATTCATAAAGTAAAAACTTTAGCAAATATATGAAGAATAGGTTTGTTACTTCAGGCATAGTATGAAGTTTAGGAGAGATCCTAAATGAAAATAATCACCAAGACTCAAGATTCTTACTAGCTTGAAAAGGCAAAAAATATTGTTTAAATTTTATACACTTTCATTCAGAAAAATATTTTCCTTGTGCTTATTAAAATCACAAATCAAATAAACCAACTACCATTCTGGTTGTTATATAATGTAAAAAAGTAATCATTTAATTAAAAACAATGAAAAACGCTTTTAAATTCAACTTCTTTCAAAAGTTGGTAATTCTCATAATTTGTCAAACTCTAGCTTCCCATATCCATTTTTTCATTGCTATAAAGCCATCCATTGCTGTGCTAAGTGAGCAGCCTACACAGTATCTGTATTATCCCTGGTTTATTAATAGTATTCACTTGACAATAGCAGCAGGGGGCATAACTCCCGTATACTTTTTAGACAGCTTATTTATCAAAACCTGGGTGGTATGAACATCTTCGCTGGTGGTCTTGATAAAACTCTGACTATAAAATAAGTTATATTATTTAATCGCAATGATGTCTAAATATAAATTATTGCGTATTAGATACTTGGAAACTTTCCATGCACTGTTGATGTCAATGTATAGTATAAAATGTAATATAAGCTTAAAACACTGAATGATAAAACTAGGAACAGAAATATTTAGTGGCAGTGTTTAGTGGATGGAAACATGATGTTACATAGAGAAGATAACTTTGCTCTATTAGATTATTAGAATAGAAGATGCCTTTAACAGTACAAGCAACAAGTGCACATCAAAGAGTTTAAAGGCAGATAAAAGTGAATGCAGTTGAAGCTGCAGCAGATAAAACAGATTAGTTAACTTATAGTATGTCAATATTACAAGGTTCACATATGTATTATTGTATTACTGTAATTTATTATAATGCAATACTTTTCATTGTATATTTTCATTGTAGTATGTAGTAAGTTGTTATAGTAATTTTTTTATACTGTTTTATTATTATTTGTATTACTACTATTTATTGTTGTACTTCGCTATGATGTATTATATATTGTGTTGATATACTATATATAACTGTATTATTACAGTGAATAATTACATTATATTGTAATACTCTTATGTACTATACACTAACATTTACAATGAACGACCTTCACATGACAAAAAGTAGAAGAAAACTCCTACTTGAAAATATAGTTCACTACTGATAGTAGATTGATTTATTTTTTAAAATATTTTTGTAATGCAAATGACTCGAGGTAAGCTGTATGAGGCTGAAGCAAGTTTCAGGATATGAAATTAAGTAAACATTGTATTTAAGCTTATTTGAGTTAAAAAGCATGTTTTACCCAATTTTCATGCAGTCAACACTCTGAAATAAACTGTGAAAGGCTCAGATAAAATCCCTGTATTTAAATAATGGCCTTTATACAATTTTCAAACAACCATCATATTTCTATGCGGCCATTAATTAGGTTTTTGAAGCTAATTTTAATGAATAGAATAAAGTTGAATCATAATCTTTACTGACTTAATTTTTTAATACTGCAACTAATTAATATTAAATGGAATTTTTGTGGAAAATAGTTTAAATTGTCTCCCTCTTCATACAGAGAGGAGACAACTGAACGAATCAATTTTGTTCAAGTAGCAGTAGTTTGCTATTCAATTTACACTACTTCGGATTAAAAGTATATAGACTAATTTTTCACAGTAATTAAAAGATAAAAAGCACCAAGAAAGTCTGCAAGTCAAGCAAGATTGTGTTTATTACATTTTCCTTGACATTTAGGATATTGCAATAGGTATTATCATTTAAATATTTATATATATATATATTAGTCTACTAAATTTTATTTTTAAATGAAAAATTAGATTACTTAGAGAAAACTGTGATTAGTAAACAGAAACAGTTAGATCACTATGCTGCCAACAAACACATTTACGCTGCCATAGTTGAACTATGTCAATGTAGTAGTAAATGTGTTTAAGGCAACTTATAGACAAGAATATAGTTCGCTATAAAACATAAATAATTGAACCTGCTGTTTATTACAGAGTTTTAAGTAACTCTATAACATTTTCCAACCTGGAAACAAAATTAAAAACGCTCAATAATTAGAATAAACCTTTGCTGAAATACATTGACTAACAGTTACTAATTTAACTAGATATGATTTAGTGATGTTTTATAGTATGTGTTAGTGTGTTGCAGGTATAGCAAGCTAATCTCTTAGTAAAATAAATAAAATTACTTTTACTTAAAATAAATATTATGTTGCTACTGAATCATTATATTTGGTATTTTTAGAAATACATTTTTTTTGGATAAAATCATTGAGTAGTTCTAAAAATTGGCATTTCTCTTTCTTAAAATTAAGAAAAAACTCAAAAAAAACCGATGCCTGATCATGAAGCTTTACAAGACTTAATTTATTTTCCCACTCTGTTGATATAAACTTGTTAGTCGCTTCAATAAAACATTATAAATATGAATCTCACCCGATCTGGTACTCGAATGTGGACACAGAATCAGGGGACTGGCAGTCACTTCTCCGATCTATTCGGGGCATACTGGGTGTCGTACCCGGGCTACCATATTTATCCACTCCTGCGCCACCAATTTGACCTCCCCAGGGTGATCGCAAACCCTGGCGACCTTTCTGTGGGCTAAAAATAGATTGAAGATTGTTTTCAGCATTTTAATACTAGCAACATATTACAACCAGTTTGAGTAGAGTACACTATAGAACTCTCAATAATACTGATGTTGTATATTTGTATAATATGACAAGATATATGGTATATTATAGTTATAACATGACAAGATATATGGTATATTATAGTTATAATATGACAAGATATATGGTATATTATAGTTATAATATGCGAAGATATATGGTATATTATAGTTATAATATGACAAGATATATGGTATATTATAGTTATAATATGACAAGATATATGGTATAATATAGTTATAATATGATAAGATATATGGTATATTATAGTTATAATATGACAAGATATATGGTATATTATAGTTATATTATGAGAAGATATATGGTATATTATAGTTATAATATGAGAAGATATATGGTATATTATAGTTATAATATGACAAGATTTATGGTATATTAAAAGTATAATATGACAAGATATATGGTATATTAAAAGTATAATATGACAAGATATATGGTATATTATAGTTATAATATGAGAAGATATATGGTATATTATAGTTATAATATGAGAAGATATATGGTATATTATAGTTATAATATGAGAAGATATATGGTATATTATAGTAATAATATGAGAAGATATATGGTATATTATAGTTATAATATGAGAAGATATATGGTATATTATAGTTATAATATGACAAGATATATGGTATATTATAGTTATAATATGACAAGATATACGGTATATTATAGTTATAATATGAGTTATTGGTGAGCCAATAAACACATTTTGTTAAAATACCTGAATTTAAAATCCCGAGGCAGAGAGAACCCCCTAAAAGCCAACTTTCTACAATCAACCAACTGTTTCTGGAAGTCCTTCTTGGCGTTCCCATAACCATTGAATATGTGATCGCAGAATATGAGTTTACCTGACTGAAATATCTGTTAAAACAAATAAAACATTGAAACTCAGTTTCCAGCAGCCCAACTCAACAAAACATAACGTGATAGAAACTAAATAAAAAACTCAGGCAAGTTTATAGTTGCCATCCCTGTGAGAACCCTTGATGGAAAAGTTCTTTTTGTTAAATTGGGCTAAACACTTATTCAGATGAGGCACAGGAGCAATTATGACTAGATGCTCTTCCTAACATCACCAATAGCCTATGTCGGGGTTCGAGCCCATGACTCCGTGTTTACTACGCAAACGCTCTAACCCCTAGACTACAGCTGCTCATGATAGAAACTAAATTCAATCAATATAAAAAGCTCAAACTAAAAAGTGTTTAGTACTGAATCTCAACACTTTTTACTAAAAAGTGCGGCACTTACCAAAAACATGCCCGGCACAGCATTGTGTCTAGCTAGGAGCAGAGGCTGTGTGTGGTCCGTGTCAAAGTAGGCAGTGACGACGTCATATCTGAAGAGACGGTAAGTATCGGCCCTGGACTGCATGCAGGTGTGAGCCCGGTTTGAGTTACGGTCTGAATGCAGTCTATCCAACATCTCTCCGCCTTCATTCTCATTAGGGAATCTACAGGAAGTGTATTGATCGAACTTTCATTATCTAGTAACACATAAATATATAGATTGTTATTAAATTTAAACTTTTTGAAGTCAATAATTAAAATAACCAACTTTAAACTTGTTTATATTAATTAGAAAAAACAATATGGTAACGGTGGCTATCAAGTTATCTCCTCATGCTTAGGCATTAATTAATGAGTTCTAGATTTTCGTTTCAAAGGTCAGCGCGCAAGTGTTTGAACTTTTAAACGTTTAATTTCTTGAATTAATAAAAAATTTACAACTACATAAACATCTACAACTACTATACACACAATTGGTCATAATAATTGAACTGCTTACAAAGAAGAGACTATCGAAATGACAATCAGCTGCTTTCTTGGCACGATTCGAGTTATGAATGTTTCCAGTTCTATATCTGTGATGTAAGGAACCCTTCTTTTATTACACTTGCAGACGTGTGGGCCTACAGAGTATATAATACACTACACTGTATGTAATACACTACACTGTATGCAATATACTACACTGTATGTAATACACTACATAGTATGTAATACACTAAACTGTATGTAATACACTATAATGTATATAATACACTACACTGTATATAATACACTACACTGTATGTAATACACTACACTGTATGTAATACACTACACTGTATGTTATACACTACACTGTATGTAATACACTACACTGTATGTAATACACTACACTGTATGTAATACACTACACTGTATGTAATACACTACACTACATGTAAAAATAGAATACAAGTACCTGTATGTATAGCATACATATTTTTACATGCTTATAGTCAGAAAAACTAACTTGTTATCCTATATATTCAGCTAAACTAATATGTTAATTCTAGAATATTTCAGAACTTGAAGCAAATAGGCTGCTTATCTATTTAAATTTTAGTAGAATTAATTTGCTGCAATTTTATCAAAAGGTACTTGCTAATAAATGTGTTTAATCAGTACTATGATTTTTATCAACAAATTTTCCAAAAATTCTGACAACCCAAATGAAAAACAGCAAACATTTGAATTAATGGCTGCAACATAATAAGATTACAATATAATTGAGTAAAATTGAATAAAACATAGTTTGAGTTTAAAATCTTTGAAGATATGGTAATTCCAACATACATTTTCTAAGCAAAGTACATTTTGGAGTTACTTTTCCCTTCAAACTTCTGTCAACCCATTATCAACTGCATGGAGTTGCAGGAGAGATAACTCTAAACTTCTACAAACCTGATATAGTATAGCCTAGTAGCTGATTTCTCAACGCCACGGGACACTGATAGTGATTGGCTACTGTCCACTCTGACATGAGACCTTGAAGAGTGGGTGTGTCCGATGATACAATGGACTTTTCACCTTGAGTGGGTAACTTCACTGTAGTGATGCTAGTTTTAGGCACTCGTCTGAAATAGTCAAGTAACGCTTACAGTTTAAGAAGCTTTTTGAGAAAAGAGATAAACTAAAGCAAGCAAATGTGATGTGAGAGAAACAAGTGGCTACTAGTGAAAATGTAACAGTTTCAAAATGACTGCTAACTCTCAGATTAGCTGGTGGCCAAATAAGCATTGGTTATATTTTTCTTTATTCACCCTTATGAACTAGTAACTTGTTACAATAAATAAACTAAAAGCATATGTTTTTATTTACTACTTCATTTATCTAAACATTTTTGTTTATACTTTGTAGAAATTATTGTTTTCAGCAACAACATAGAAATGTATAGACTAAAATAAACAACAATGGTGCTGACAAAAACAATCAATGCATATTATAAAATAAAATTTGAAAAAAATACTAACAATGTATTTGATGAACTCTTTTCTCGAGCAGATAGTCGTGGTGCTAACAATTCCTGGCCTATCTCCGTAGGATAGATCCATGAACCAAACCCTAAAAGAAGGCAAAAAGTCCAAAGCTATATATACAGTATCTGCAATAAACTCTAAAAATATTAGTAAAATAGTACTTATTATTAGGTTAAACACCTAGAAACTACCACCTTTAACATTATGCAATATAATAATTTGTCTAGTCATTCTTTAAATGTAGCTATAAGTTTCTATAAATGTTGCGTAATAAGTAAATAATAGGCCAATCAAGTGCTGACTAGCTGCTAACTACCTGCGAGGTAATTTAGTAAAAAAAAAGCTTAATTAATAAATACAATGAATAATAGAGAATCATAGAAAATAAATTTAGCATTATGGGTTGGCAGGCATAAAATTTACCTTCAGAGTTTTCTAAAAAGAAACAACAAATAGATTAATTTGCATTACTAAGCAAGTGTTATAACAAAAATTGAAATTAACCAAAGAGAGAGTAAGTAAAAACATAAATTAAGACATTCAATAAAAAAAGCAGAGACAAGCCAAGTCGGCCAATGAAAAAGTAAAGCAAGCTATGTCAACCAATGAGAGCACAAAACAAACTATGTCAACCAATGAGAGCACAAAATAAACTATGTCAACCAATGAGAGCGTAAGAGACTAACTATGTCAACCAATGAGATCACAAAAGACATAAACTAACCAGAAGGAGCAGATGGCACACGAAGACCCTTCTCATGGTCAGGGATGTGTGGTATGGGTGTAGAGGCCAAATCGTCTGCGTTGTTAGACTGAGAGTCAGGGGGCAACGACTTGGCTGTGTGCGTACCTTGTCGGGATCGGTCAGGTGTCATTACCATGTTCTTGAACTGGGGAGGTGAGATTCCTAAGGCTACACGATAACTGTCAAGCCAGTCTTCAATAATATTTCTAAAGCAGAAGATAGGCTTGCAGTACATGTGCTGGCATTCTCGGATTGGCTAAGTAACAAAAGGAAATAGATTTCACTACTCGCAGAGATATACTGTGGTGAAATTACAACCTATGAGTTTCAAGTGTAATGTTATGCTATCCTAGAACCTTAGGCACTTGTATAAAGTTCAATTCTTTCTATAAACTTATAATATAAAACTTATACATGTATTTCATCCAATCAGAACTCATAACGTCCTATTGGTAAAGCTATGCTGATGTTTGTATGTATATACAACACATACTGCACAGTTTGAAGAAAAAAGATTCAAGTTGTAAAACTTTGAATAGTGTATAATTTTTACTGCTTTTAATTAAAGTATAACAAGATTGTCTACTCGATTAACCAGAACACAACAATCACCAAAATAAAAGCAAGTGATTGGATATATAAGTTATTGCATATTAGCATACTAACTACATATTTGCAGTCATCATCTTACAGTTCAATGAGGGGGACGAATCTTTATAGTATTTTATGTATAATCGGTGATTGTCTCACCTTGCCTTGTTCTTGAGTCTACTGAAATCTCGCTCCACTTTGTGCGTATCAAAATGAGGCAAAGTTGGGGGAGTATCGACGAACTCTACACTAGGAGTGTCTTCCTTCTTGGGAGTCTTTACTGAACGATTTCTACAATATTCCCACGTCTGCATGTACACGTCTGCATGTATACGTCTGCATGTCCACGCCTGCATGTACATGTCTGTATGTATACGTCTGCATGTACACGTCTGCATGTACACGTCTGCATGTATACGTCTGCATGTACACGTCTGCATGTACACGTCTGCATGTATACGTCTGCATGTACACGTCTGCATGTACACGTCTGCATGTACACGTCTGCATGTACACGTCTGCATGTATACGTCTGCATGTACACGTCTGCATGTACACGTCTGCATGTATACGTCTGCATGTACACGTCTGCATGTACACGTCTGCATGTATACGTCTGCATGTACACGTCTGCATGTACACGTCTGCATGTACACGTCTGCATGTACGCGTCTGCATGTACGCGTCTGCATGTACGCGTCTGCATGTACACGTCTGCATGTACACGTCTGCATGTACGCGTCTGCATGTACACGTCTGCATGTACACGTCTGCATGTATACATCTGCATGTACATGTCTGCATGTACACGTCTGAATGTATACGTCTGCATGTACATGTCTGCATGTACACGTCTGCATGTACGCGTCTGCATGTACACGTCTGCATGTACACGTCTGCATGTACACGTCTGCATGTACACGTCTGCATGTACACATCTGTATGTACACGTCTGCATGTACATGTCTGCATGTACACGTCTGCATGTACACGTCTGAATGTATACGTCTGCATGTACATGTCTGCATGTACATGTCTGCATGTACATGTCTGCATGTACACGTCTGCATGTACACGTCTGCATGTACACATCTGTATGTACACGTCTGCATGTACACGTCTGCATGTACACGTCTGAATGTATACGTCTGCATATATATGTCTGCATGTACATGTCTGCATGTATATGTCTGCATATATATGTCTGCATATATATGTCTGCATGTACATGTCTGCATGTATATGTCTGCATATATATGTCTGCATATATATGTCTGTATGTATACGTCTGCATGTGGATTAACAACAGTTCAAATGCCTGAACATAGGCTATATTTTGTGAAGACTTGCTGCAATTTGGATTTGATTCTGCCATGGAAAACTAAAGAGATTTGGAACATTAAATGTCCACAGTGTTTTCATTGAAGCACCCTCTAGTGAATGAAAAATATACATTTAGCAGCTCAAACTAATTTGTATAATTTGCATCAGCAATTACTGTTGATTATAGAGACACACAGACAGACATACTAGAAACACACAGACAGACAGACTAGAGACACACAGACAGACAAACTAGAGACACACCGACAGACAGACTAGAGACACACAGACAGACAGACTAGAGACACACAGACAGACAGACTAGAGACACACAGACAGACAGACTAGAGACACACAGGCTAAATAGCTAGACTACACATGTACTTAGAGAGAGGACACCGCAAGGTAATATTAGACCTACTTTTTAAGGGCAGACGCAGTAGGCTGTCTGTCTGTTATTGAAGCACCTTTGGAAAATCTTTGCTTTTGAACAATTTCTTGAGCAATGGCGGAGCTGTAGATCATTTTATCTCCCATTGTTAGCTGAAGCAAAGCATAATATAATATAGTATAATATAGTATGATATAATAGAGTATGATATAATATAGTATGGTATAATAGAGTATGATATAATATAGTATAATAGAGTATGATATAATAGAGTATAATATAATATAGTATGGTATAATAGAGTATGATATAATATAGTATGGTATAATAGAGTATGATATTATAATATAGTATGATATAATATAGTATGATATAATAGAATAATATGATACAGTATTGTGACCCAATATAGTATACTAATACGAGGATGATAAAGCATGGCATGTATCATAATACAAAATAATATAATAATATATCAGCATATTAAAACCCTTCTCCAACCATTACAGTTAACCAACTCTGAACGTTACCATATGCTGAGATTTCTATAACAGTTACAGCTGTATCCTGTGTTAACAGAAAATAATTTTTCCAATTTAAATCTTTACACAGCATGCATCGAAACCACTATTTATCAAAGTCCTCTGGTTATTTAGAAGTAATGTTTGAAAATTTTAGCACTGACATAAACACAACCTGCAGATGAGCTTAATAAAACAATTTGTAATATAAAAGGGCACAGAAACATACAGGAAAGGTCACACTGCCAAGATGGCAGCTTGTTTTTGCACAAACTATGTAACTTTTGGTGACAATCAAATACTCACCGAATCTTCATACGGGGGTACATCTTGTGACTCCACACTTTCCGAAAGACCTAAAGCTAACTTAACAGAATGGCTAGCGGATTGGAAGGTCAAGGTTATAGAGGCTCTACTAACAATCTGAAACACAAATAGAAGTATTTAAACATTCACTTGAATATATCATGTTACTAGAGTCTTAGCACATGTATTTCTATCCTAATTATTAGGTATAACAGAAGCTATATTCCTACGATTTTACTGGATTTGCTATGACTTCAGGTGATGGTTAAATTTAATCGGTAGAAACACTCATACAAGTTGTTATTCACTGTAAGCTACATACTCACCTTTATATACATATTTCTGTTTAAAGTAACATTTATTGGAGAACTAAGTTTAGTAGCCTTAGCACCTTTGGGCCATTGCCATTCCACTTTTATGCCATCTTCTATAGTGTAGAAACCCCCGACTTCTGTTACCAACAGTCTATAAAAACACATCATAGCCTATACTATAGAAACGATCTATACACACATGCTGCTTCAGGAGAACACAGAAAGAGATTTGAGTGTTTTATTCAATCCAACAGGTCATCGCATAGAAAGTTTAACAATTCTAAATAATTTTTACAAATATCTGAAAAAGAGTCTCAGTAGTGGAGCTAAGCGCTCACAAACATACAAGGGGGTCCCAGTGAAAGATTTAAGAGGTCATGACTTTTCAAGGGGGTCCACAGTAGTAGAATTAAGGTTATAAACTTACAAGGGGGTCGCAATGGTGGAGTAGCAGCAGCCAACGCCAACTGGAGTAAAGCTGGCTAACATTCTATACGGAGCCTCCCTTTCATAACACAGTGTGTAGAACCCATTTCCTGCACCGCGACTTGTAACTACAGCTAGCTCACCAGTTTCGTAACTAAGTTACAAGGTTAAGGGTATAAATGGTGTACAAGTTTATCATTAGTATTTATAGTGAGCAGGTTTTACACATGGCACAGCCACTACTCAGTCATACGAATGTGGATATGAGTTACTTTAATAATCAACATTATAATGCACTGATTCAGGTACAGTTATTTGTTAAAAATGATGTCCGGTAAAACTGGCACAGGTAAGAATGGTACAAATTGAAAAGTAGGTAAAAATATCACATTGTTGATATTGGGGTTTGGGGTGGGGGTTTGGGATTTGAGTTTGAGGTGGGAGTTGGGTTTGAGCAAATTTAACATCCGTATGCCATTTTTACCCACTTTCCACTTGTGCTATTACTACCTGTGTCACTTTTACCTAAAATCGCTAAAAACATTTTAAGATAACTATTTCTTAATTCGTGAATGAAATCCTAATGCCAGTAATAGTGCAAGGAAAAATACAACCTATAAATATAATAAAAAGATATATAAATTAATACAGTATGTCGCATAACAAAGGATACTAGAATGTCTTTGAGCCATCTATAATTTGAGTGTAGAGTATTTGGCCTTTGTTAGGTTTCATTTTAAGGGTGGGTATCTTAGGTTTCCCTCTTTTCATGACGGTATTATAAACACCTAGTCTATCTCCGACACCACCCGCACTTTTCTGTTTCTCATTCAGAGAGTCAGTGTAGTATTTAGTAACAGGAAGTTCCGTATTTCTAGACTTGTTTACTTCTCGTTCTAATTTACTGCAAGACAAACACTAAACATTAAGAAAATCAGAAAACATTAATAATATTCATTTGATAACTTTCACAAGTGTCTATAAATGTAAATTTTCATTGCATGGTCTTCTCTATCACATAGACTAAGAGTTATGGTAACTTGGTGATTCTAATCACAATTATTGCACTTCCAAATCAATAGACAAGCTGGCCATGCTTTATGGTGCGAGTTGAAATTCTCACAAGAACATAACTTTCTCGGCCACAATTTTAATCTAGAACAGAGGCTTTAGGTAAAGTAGTGGAGAAACTTTAATAGCCTAAGTTCTTTAATTTTCTTTATATATTTTGGTTTGGGGTGTGGGTTGAAAGTCCCCCCAGTGCATAAAAATCATTTTGCTAAAATTTCCATCTAGAACACAGGCTTTCCTCAATTTCTCCATTACTGCACCTACCTTTGCTAACGCCAGTTAAACTCAATAACTTAATAAGCTCCTGCAGTAGGAAGTGGCACAGAGATTTACAAACAAATGAAATCAGTTAAACACATATAAGTGTATTTGTATATTGTAATCTCCTAGCAACTAAATCTATAGTAGTGATGTAATATATGCAAACTACAAACACTAATAACAGATTACTAATTAAATCAAATATTTAAAGACAGTAGAAAGTATTAAACATATTGTACAAACACAGATTAATAGTGTGCTACTCTAATAGACTAGTTAGAAAGTTTCCAAGATAAATACAACACATTTTACAAACACATTAGGAATGAAATTGATACAGTGTTATCTATCCATTAATGTTTATACAGTATACAGAGAGTTTAGAAATAGTGTATAAAGAGTGTAGAAATGGTAACAGATATAATACTCTCTTGATGAGTTCTTAAAAGTGTAAAACCTGTAGCAACTTGAAGGTAGGTGCAGCAATAGAGAAATTAATGAAAAATGTAGCAAAATAAGTTACTTTTTTGTGAGATTTCACGATAAAGACTATTTAAGAGCTTAGGCTGTTGAAAAACTTCCATTGCTGCAACTAAATGCTTGAAACTTTACTTTTGTTGTAAACAGAAATACAGTTCCAATTTGTATTATTTAATATGATAAACTACCATTCTATTAGACTTAGATCCTTACATGACAGAAGTAGTTTGGTTGAGACGTCTAACTACCCACTCCAAAGGGTGTTCATTGTTTTCACTTCTGTCTATACCAAAGACATGGCAACCCTTGTCTTCCCACTGGTGATAGTGAGATAGATTGAAGGCCAGAACTGTCATACTGTATGGTTGCGGGTGGGTGCTTGGTAGACCCGCTACAAACAAGGCTACATTCAGGACAAAGAGAACATTTTGACCAAAACGAGGTTCAGAACCTCGCAACACAATGCCTGGCAATGTACAAGTTGCTGAGCAATATGTAGTAGAAACTGATTCATTTGTTAGTTGCGGCATTTTTAGTTTAGTAGTAATTTCAACATAAGATAAAGCATAAAAAGTGTCTGTGTTTGAAATAAAACAAATAGACTTGTAATTTAAACACATTCAACCCTACATATAAACATATTTGTGTGTACAGAGAAACATGAGTTGTCCCCACATACATTTGACAGAATGACTAGCCTCTGACAGCATCTCCATGTCTCCGCCCCCTTTTTGTGCACCGAGTCTCATATTATCTTGCTTAGCTGCTGCCGCTGACTTTCGCAAACTACTTCCTGCCATGGACCTCCTTCCGGTAGTCAGCCCTACAACATTTATTACATCATTTCCTTTAGTGAGTGACATCACTTCCTGCAACCAGTGACATCACTTCCTGCAGTCTGTGACATCACAACAGTAATCAGTGACATCACAGCTCTAGTCTGTGACATCACAATAGTAATCAGTGACATCACAACTCTAGTCTGTGACATCACAACAGTAATCAGTAGCGTCACAACTCTAGTCTGTGACATCACAACAGTAATCAGTGGCGTCACAACTCTAGTCTGTGACATCACAACAGTAACCAGTAGCGTCACAACTCTAGTCTGTGACATCACAACAGTAATCAGTAGCGTCACAACTCTAGTCTGTGACATCACTAACTGTAAGAGGAACTCGAGGCAGCACCAAAGGGCAGACAAACACAATTTAGCTGCTGACCAGTCCGTCATGCACTCAATCTCAACAACTTGTTCTGAGTTATAACAACTTTTATTTAAAAACTAAATTATAAAACAACTGTTTATCTCATATAAAATCAGGGAATCTCTAATACTCTATGTCACCGTTACATATATATTTCAAGTTTAAACAAATTGTTAACTCAAGATTCCAAACGTGGAAAACATGCATTGCTAATTCACGCAATTTATACAAGAAACAAGAGTGTGTAAAGAATAAATAGCATAACTTGGGTCATTAATTTACTTTGTGATTTGAAACAATTTAATAACTGCACTGATATAATGAATCAAAGGGGACATCAAAGGGATAACATGGCATTCATAAAACATGTAGCTGTGTTTATTCAGGTGGATAACTAAATAACAGTTGTTGTTTTATAAGGTCAGCTATTGTTAGGTTTGAGTTATGAGTACAAATTACGTTCCAGCAGTATTATGTAATTTATTAATTTAATTGTTTTTGCTACATCAGTTTAATTTTTTGATTACCACGTCCTATGTTCGATCTTAGTTCAGTAAACTGATTTGAACAGAATTAGTTTATAAAAAAAGTTCAATAAATCAAGTTTTTTCAGAAAGTTTATTTTGCTAACTTAGTTGCTTACTTTAGCCGACATTCACTGTAGATATCTCTACCATTGAAAAGGTTTCACTAAAGCTATAGCTTATTGATTACACAGTTACTACTAAGTTTCATATAGGAATAGACTTCTTACCAGCTCTGTTGGCACTTTCCTCTATGATGATTGCGGGTTGACTCTGAGTCAACCGTTTCTTATGTCTTCGAGACTTGGACCTCCGCCCAGCGTGATCACCTTCTACAGAGAAAGCTAATGGCTACAGAGAGACCCCAAAGGTAGCAAATACTACCTCCAGACACACAAAACCTTAATATTCAATACGGTAAAACAACTGGCTTTGAAAATACGTATGCAATGAATGCAAAAGTACAAGGAAAATCAAATCATTTAATTAAAACTGCAATTTGAGTCTAAAAAACTTACCCAAAGAAAGAAACTAAAGTTACTAATAATACTACTTCGGTTGTATTTGCATCTCTAGCCAGCAATATAGTTGTCACATTTTTGTGTAACTGAATCGACCAATCAATGAGCCAGTTTGAAATGAACTCTGACCTGCCATTTCAAGTTTGAGACGTTCTTCCTCGCTGTCCGACAAATCAACTTTAGCTTTCTTTGATTCCTCGGCCTGAGCCGCTGCCAACTCCTTCTCTTTCTGCTCGGCATCATGCTTAGCTTGATTCTCTAACAGCTGCCACTCCCTTTTCACATACCTGGTGTGTGTGTATATATATAATACTCATAATCTATTTAAACTATATTAATACAATATAATACAGTAAAACATTATATATTATAATACAATATATAGCATCATGCAATATAATGTAGTATAACATAATATAAAACAATACAATATAACACAATATATTATATTACAATATAGCGTAATATAATACAATATAATACAATACAATACAGCTTGCTATAATATAATATAACATCATATAATACGATACAAAATAATAATCAAATGCAAGTTAAAGGAAGAACAAATTTGATGTAAATTTAATAAAAAAAAGTCAACAGCTCTCATGATGCAGGTAGAACACCCATGTGCCAGTAAATTGTGCAGCCTTTAGAAGTCGTGGCAAGTTTTCTTTTTAAAAATTCAAGCTCTAGAGATATAACTCTCTCCAAAAGAGTAACACAAAAATGTTACCCTCAAAGTCAAAGGGCAAGAAAATTGCAACCGTATCGTATTTGATTTTAAGTAATGCATAGACATATAAACATATACTATATTATAGACATATGTTTAATTTGCATCACACTATATTATAAGCATATATTTACTTTACACCGCACTATATTACAAGTAAATGCTTACTTTGCATCGTAAATCAGATCAACGTAAGTACATTGGAGGTAGTGTTCTAAACTTCGAGGAAACGCAATCTTTCTCCGACATGTTTTCACCAATAAAAGAAGTCGAGACAACTCTTCCAGCATAAATGGTGTGACTGTAACAATAAATTCAACTTACTTACTCAAGACACAAACAAACTTTTAAACTCAATACAACTCAGAACAATAATTATATTATCAATATTAGAAACTAGATAACTTTGATAGCTGTGAAGAGATGACGCAGCTGTGAACAGTGTTTGTGTGAAACTATAAATTGTATAGGAAAAAATGATTATATCCCAACTTCCTGTAGGTCCGACTGACAATGTGAATGACTGAATGATGAGTGTGACTATGATCAGTGACTGTGAGTGTGACTAGTAAGGTGTGACAGCCTGAGTAATTTTAAACAGCAGGTCTGAATAAATATTTTTATGTGAAAATTAGCTGTGAAGTTGTTACCTGACTTATTCTGATGTAACGCGAGTCTGGTTGAGTCATAGTCCTGCATTACTCCTGCCAGCAACTGGTTCTTAATGTTGGCAAACGTTGAGGAAATTTCTGGAAGTAGACTCTCCTTAACTCCCCCTGAGACATACCAGATATTCGATACAGTTTTCTATATTGTATATGGAATTAATTCACAGAGCTGGTTCATAAAATTAATGATGTCCCAGCGTATAGAAACATAAAATTAAAAGGAAGGAGATATAGATTTGTTTTCATAAAGGGTCATTGTGCATATCATCAAACAAATATAAAATAAATAATTGATTAACTGAAATTAATTACTGAAGTAGCTGAACACTTTAGCTAACAGCTACTAAAGATACCTGCCCATCGATTTATATAGCAAAGTATATTTAGATTTAATAATACAACTATCAGCCTCATTAGAGATGCATCCTGTAGGTGAAATAACATTACGGGTTGTCATGTAAGAAATGAATATACAGGCATCCATTTAGTGAGATGGCCAAGGAAAATGTACCGAGCCAGTTTAGGGGCTAGTAGCCCTAGATATATATCTAGCATAGAAAGGGAGAGCTAAACTTTATTACATGGCACACAATTGGCTCAGACTGTTCTATTGTATTGCAACACATTATATTAGGACACAATATAATAGGGTTGCTAGAAAAACACTTCTGTTGAAAAACACTCAGGTCAAGCACAACTTTATTTACTGTTACCCAATCTATTGACAAAAGTATGAAAGGGTTGCATGTTTCAACAGCAATAACAATAACAAAGCCGATCATTTTGATCAAATGTTGCTAACCTAAAAGCTCTATTGCAGGGCCACATATGACCCAGCTGCATTTGGACAGACACAATCTCAAATTCACATGTAATCTACTTGCATAGGCTAACTATATTGTGTGTAACAGTAAACCACAATATGTATAATAGTTATAAACTTTTTGCTAAAGACTTCCTTGCAAGTACTCTCTGCTACTTAACCTCCCCCTTTTTAAGCAATAATGTTTGGACAAAGTGAAGCTACTAAACATTTACACCTGTATCAGTGTGCGTGTTTCTTTGACATATGCCAACTGGTGGGCAAAGGACTTGAACAGAAGGTGTTTTACGCAAAATTATTAAAATGCAAATTAAATCTATTTGCCAGAGCAAATGAATGAGCATCGGTTCAAGCATACACGTAGATTGATGTACACACACATAAAGCACATGGTATTAGACAATAAGTACGAATAACAAGTAAATACACAGACTTTACTACCTTGGTTCTCTTCCTCATCTCCACTCTTACTATCTTTATAAAACGAAGCTAGTTTAGGATTGAGATGAGCGTAGCGCAGGCTCTGTGGCAACTCCTCAGCATTCTTTTTATACCTTTTCTGCGGCTGCCTGAATGGCAGCTGATCAAAGAAAAAGGAGTCTTCACTAGCCAACATGGTGAAGTCTATAAAGCAAATATCAAAAATTTAAAAAATAATATGGTAGAATCAATAACAGTTTTCATTGTTGGCTACGATAATTTTTTTCATCTTTGAATAAACTGTGAATTTCTCATTTATAAAAACAATTTAGCAGCATAAAACTTTAAGTTACAACAGAATATCTTTTAAAAAACATTATTTTCTAGTACAAAATTAAGAATAAAACAAATTAGTAACAACACATGTTAGCTGAGTGTTGGCAAGATTGAATTTAGAAACTTAATTTCAACTCAAGAGAAACCTGGATAGTATTAAAATGCTATGTCTAAATTTCATAGCACTTGAGGTACTGCAAACTTACTGACTAACAGCCTCATACTGTAGAGAAAATATGACTTCCATAAAACTCACGTTGATAAAAAATTGAACAAAGTAATTTCATGTATGTCATTATATAATGAAAACTATGGCAAAAGCATCAAATAGTGATTAAACTGAAACATGGAATAGCAGGTGATTTGTTTGCGATCTTTAGTTTACTTATTTTGAAATTATTGGATAGTCAATTTGAGTTGAATTGCATAAAATTTTATAACCATTTCTTTTTACTACACAACTTAAATTTACTTTTTCAAGAAAATGAAGAATATAATTTTAAAAAAAACAGAATTTTTTTTCAAATGCAAGTTTAAGTTTTTAATCTTCCATAACTCTTACTCTATCATTTAGCACTTGACAAATGATAAATATTAGCGACATGTACAAAGCTATAAATAAAGTATATTGTGATTTAGTATACCAATATTATTATCATTAATGTTTGCAACTGATAATTAATAAATAATTAAATTATAACATTACACTTACGACTTATAAACTATTATTTATAAAACTTAAAGCATAACCTAAGACCATTTCCCATGCTAAAAATAGTTAGCTTTCAGTGTTTCAGCTTCATACAACTACTTTGCTACAATGAGGTGTGCTTTTAGGTTAATTCATTGGCTTTTTAAATTCTTCCTTTTATACTTTACTATAGTATAAGTATAAGGTTGATAATACTCAGTATGAATATAAGTATTGGATTATTTTTTCATTTTATCAGCATTACTAATTTAGAGGCGTGCTAAAAGTTAATTGCTATAACTATAACTATTAGTAAAGTTCAGCCTGAACTTAAACTTAAAGTTAAACTTGAGTTTGACTTTGACAGTTTTACTTTTACTTTTAGTTTACCTTGGTTGATGCTATTTTTGTGGTTGAATTGACAACTGAGTACTGCAATTTTCAACTAATCATCGTTGTTAAAAATTCAGCTTCAATTTCAAGTAGCATGGACTTTCTCAGGTCAGTTATTTGTTTATAGTAATTTGAATATGAAAGTTACAAAAGAAAATAGAGCCACTTAATTACTCGTTGCCATGCTCAAGGTCTGCTTCCGTTGACGAACCTGTTTTTAACTTTGTTGGTTGAGTTTCTTCAACATTGATTGGATGATGTCTTAGCTGAAAGATTTAATAAAATGTTATTTGGAATGCTGTTAGTGCGGTTCTTTTTCTACTACCTGACTATAATATGCGACTTTATTTAGTCGTTGCAAATTATATAGAAACCGATCTTTAAGAACTGACATTCATTTGGTATCCAAGAAACAACATGGCGAGCTCTGGAGATGGTGAACCTGTTCAGTATCTTTACACACCTGATTTAGATGATGAATTCTATCAACAAAATCTTATGCTGACACATCCAACAAATATTTTAAAACTTGATGAGGAAGAATTTACTAACCCAACACGATCTACAGCGCTAGGAGATAGTCGATTTGAAGGAGAAATTGATGATAACTATCCAAGTTTAACTCAACTTCAACTTGACAATCGCAATCATAACAACAATGACAATGACTATGAAGACGATGTGCAGGATATGATAGAGGTATTAAGATAATAAATGCAACTTTTTTTATAATATTTAGCTAATAAATATAATATACACAATATTTTGTTTTTATTCATAATGAAGCCAAGTCTTTTCGCCCTGATCGTATGACTAATATAGTAATAGTTATTATAATACTATTACTAATAGTAATAGTATTAGTATAAGTATTGGTAAGCCTATTGCATGCATCACTTAAAAATGAATTTAAGTTGACAATTTTTTAGTTATCTCCTGATGGAGTATTAGACGAAGAAACAATATCTCAAGGGTTGGATAATTTAGGAAGAAATGCTGATGGAACCTGCCAGGTGTTTCTTGATTGCACCGTTTCTGTAAGTAGAGAATACAAATTGGAATGTTTGTATGTAATTCTAGTATGTTGACATTGCACTGCAAGTGTGAAACTAATTCTAGTGATTCTAGTACAGTCAACTAATGATCAGATCAAAGCAGAATTTAAGTTTCAGTTCTAGTTCTCTTCTATAACAGTGGACAAAGTTATTTAACACTAGTGTATATTTAATTTGAATGTAGATCTTAATAAAATAAATTTTACTATTAAAACTGTTGTTGAAATGTTTAGCCACTTACTTTACTCATAATGCTCCCTTAATTTTTAAAACAGAGTATGCGTTAAGAGTTTTTCCAGATATCATTATGACTTACAACTGTGATAAGCATACAGCTATTAAAGATCTCTTTAATATTTTAGGGCTACAATTTGACAGACATTACCCTCTTCAAAGGCTACGTTCACCTTCAAAAAATTGACATATCATATAACAGTCTAACAGGTAGGCCAAATATCGAGAGTTTCAAAATAAAAAATAACACTGACCGCTCTTACCTTGTAAAATTGTTGGTAGCATCATTTTTCAGAATTTGATGTGATGTGTTGTCTTTTGTCATTTTCTTATACTATTAGACAATTTAAGACTTACTGAACCTTTAAAGAAAAGTTGCTAGCTGCAATTAAAACTACTACTACTACTGCTGCTACTGCTGCTGCGGCTGCTAGTGCTACTTCTACTGCTAGTGCTGCTACTACTACTACTACTACTACTACTACTACTACTACTACTACTACTACTACTACTACTACTACTACTACTACTACTACTACTACTAATAACTATAATGATACACTGTAGACATCAGTGCGCTGAGCAGTATCCACCACCTCATAGAACTAGATTGTTCACACAACCAGCTGACAGAGTGTCTCACACTGAGTCCAGCTCCTGCAAACCTCAGATATGCTAACTTCTCTTTCAACGCCATCTCCAGCATTCCAGATCTTTCTGAGTATGAGTGCTTGGAGTATCTCAACCTTGACAGTATCCTTGATGATAACCATTTAACTTCCTCTGTTTAAGAATATGAGCAGTGGAAAACTTTAAAAAAAATGTGTAAATTGCAAAATTAATGAACTTAATGCATGCTTCAGGCTATTTGTAAAGTAAACATTCTAGTTTTGAGTTATCTAATATTTGTATTTTAAATTTGCTACACGATTAGTCATGAAGATGAGCACCTAAACTTGTAAAACTTGCTGCTGTTCTTTATAGTTTGTTCACTAAATAATTTAGCAATTTAGTACCATCACATAAGTTTGACTTGAATCTTTGTGTGAAAGTCTGCTATTAGCACAATATTACTTAATTCAAGAAATGTATGATGTCGATTAAAATTATAGTCAAGTGTTTTAGGTTATAGTTTTTAAAAAGCGATTTTGAAATTTAAGTGAGATTAAAAAAACTCTTTTAAAAGACTGATTTTACTAAAGTTTTGTTTTAGTTCACACTTAAGTTTATCTTTCTGAGCAACACATTAGACAACAACATATCTGAAATGAATGGTTTGTCAAACTGCAAGAGACTTCGTACCCTGAGTCTGGCTCACAATCACATCAAGAAAATGCAAGGAATGTCCGGGTTGAACATCAGAAATCTGTGTCTGGTTAGTTGCTATGACACAACTCTCCTGTCTTCTGCAGTATTTAGAAAGAACTTTAAAAACGTTTTCATTTATAAGTTATAAGGCCTACTCACTTGGTTTGAACTGTTGTCCAATTCTTTTATAGAAATACAATGAGCTCTCAGCAATAGAGAACCTCGAGACTTTAACTTTCCTCCAGACAATTGACCTCTCCGGAAATAAAATTAGAAGTTTGCTGGGACTTGATCGACATGATTTGCTCGAATGCATAGACTTGGAGAACAATGAGGTGATTACTAATGCTAAATGTTGAGCCTAGTGTTAACGGTTAATGTATTATTTTCTAAAAATTTTGTATTACAGTTGATGTTATGAAATAAACATAGTACAAGTTTCGGAACAGCAGTGGTCTATTGGTTAAAACAATGACTCAGTTTGACACAGGTCATAGATTGAAATCCCACTAAAGCCTTTGCATGGTGATGTCAGGAAGAGGGTCATTTTACTTAATTTAGTACACACTGGATATCTTCAGTTTTTGGCTATTTTTCACAATTTAGCTGATAATGAACATGGTTTTTTGGCTAAAACTAGTAAAACACCAATAAATACACCTAAACAATCAAAGTTCTTTTTAATTTTGCTTCATTTCCTATGTTTTTCTCTAATTATTCAGCTAGTTTTGGTCACGGACCGTTACGGTTTTTTCGTAACGGTCTGCACATATAGAATATTAAGTGCATATGACAATGACCTGTGCTTTAATGTTGGGGAATCCCCTCCCAGCCTTTTCTGTTATGCGTAGTTAAAACCAGCACATAAAAATACCATGTATAGTAAATTTCAATTGATTTTGAGCAAACTTTAATATTAGGTCATAAGTTGCTGGTGTGTACTAAATGAAGTAAACTGACTCAAGAGCATTCAGTCATAATGGCTCTTGTTACATAAGAGAAATGAGTCTTTAGCTCGCTTAAAAGTAGGAGGTTCTCATAGGGATGAAGGCAAGCAAAAATGTAGGTTTATGAAACACATACTTGGTAATATAGGATAGAGATCATGGAGTTGCAAACAAGAACTTATACTTTGTAGGTTATAGACATCACGGAGGTGAAGTTTATAAAGGACTTAGGTATGCTGAGAGATTTGAATTTGCTGAGGAACCCAATTCAAGAGTTGCCGGATTACAGACTCCTAGTCTTGTTTAGAATACCAAAACTCAAAGACTTGGACAGAAAGAAAGTTGATGTTAAGGAGAAGGTTAGTGATTCATCAAGTGTTGAATCATTATATTAAAACCTCTAAAATTATGTTCAAACGACGTCATGCAGCTTCACATAAACACTATGCCAAGTGTGTTGTATTTAATTACTATCACTAGGTGCTAGTCGTATATAGTTACTAGTGTTTGATACTGGTTCTATATACTTACTATTACTTGGTACTAGTTATAAATAACTAGTATCATTAGGTACTGACTGTATTTAGTTACTAGTATTAGACACTGATTGAATGTAATTACTATCACTAGGTACTGGCTGTATATATAATTATTAGTACTAGATGTACTGGTTGTATATAGTTACTAGTATCACTAGATACTGGTTGTATATAGTCACCATCACTAGACACTGTTTCACTATCACTAGATGTACTGGTTGAATATCACATATAGGTGTCGGCAACTAACCTGTTTGATCCACCAATCGAAGTGATAGCCCAGAGAGACCATGTGATGCATACAGTGTACTCATTTCTCCAGCCCAAGTGCATTATGGAAAGGTAAGGAACTAATCTGCATGTTCATGTTACTCAAAATCTTTGTTCTCATCTGCAAAAATATATACAATCTTTTTTCGCTGCTACTGGTGAAATATATACTTTTTTACAGTTTTAGTTCTTAGTTATTGTAAATTTTAGTATAATATAGTGTTTAATAAATTCAGTTGTTTATTACGGCTTTCCATGTACACAAAACGGGAAGCAATTAAGAAAAATATGTACATAGTTTTTATACATAGGATATATTAAATTTAATGCTGTGTGAATAAAATGATTGTAATTGAGTTATTTTTCTATTGAATCTGTTTTCTGTTTTATTGATTTGTAATTTTGAAATGAGTTGAGCGGGTCTCAATGCAATAGGATAGGTTTGTTATAAAATATATAGTATAGTGTAAAATACTTATGAAATATATTTGCACTTCAGTAGGTTTTGCTTTCAGAATTTGTATTTCACATAATTTGCAGCACATTGCCAAGCGTAGAGACTCCTTATCCTATGCTTGTCTTGGTTGGACCTCAAGGAGCAGGGAAAAAAGATTTAGCTCAAAAACTGGTTGAAGAATTCTCAGACTACTTTGGCTACGGGTGAGAGCAAATAGAATTTAATAGTTAAACTACAGTTCTTTTATGTTTTAATTTTGCCGCTTCATTGCCAAGTTCAGTTATAGGTTTCTCTCATAGTATGTGCACGTTTAGCTATTTTTACTGAATCTAACAATCATTTGTGGTTCTAAATATTGGCATGTTCTATCAGCACTCCAAACCGAGAGACATAAATTTGAAATAAGAATTAAGGCTATGCACACCATGTTTGTGCATGTATGCTCTGCTTCCCTATTATCTTTTTGAATCTAATTTTGCAATGATAGGTAATAAAATGGTTTAACTATAAAAGCACAATGTTTTTCTCAGTAACATTCGTGTCGCAAAATTATGTTACAGAGAATTTACATACCATCACATATAAATGATTACATTTGTTCATATGTTTGATTCATGTAAAACTTGACTATTTAAACAGATAATTTACTAACATATCTGTTGTGACCCTTTAAAAGCTGAAAGTAAATCCAACCATCTGTTTCTTTACCTATTTTTGTTAAATTTGATATTTTTTATGGAAGAGTGGCCTTAGATTTACCTTATTGTTTGAGATACTTATTTCAGCCATCTTGTTAGTAGACAATTTCAGCCATCTTAGTGCTCATATCTCTTTCTCTGTCAACAGTGTCTGTCACACTACCCGAAAACGCCAGGCCGAAGAGATTCACGGTAAAGACTACAAGTTTGTGTCCATTGAAGAGTTTGAAGAGCTGATAAAGCTGGGATGTTTCATTCAGACTAACATGTATAATGCACAATGGTATGGGCTGAGTATGGATTCTATAGAGAGCATTGCAGCAGAAGGACTGGCTACAGTTGTGAACATGGAACTGGAGGTATGGCCTAACAAAACAAAGTATTACTAATCATAATAATACTTTGTTTTCAATTGAGCTATAGCAAGCATGTTTTTGTATATTATTTTCTATGTTTTTTAATTCAAGCAATTTTTGTCAAATTTTAGAACTTGAAACTTACTGAGTTTACACTCTATGACATGGGGGCGTAATAATAGTAACTATTTCAGCATCTAGATTTCGCCTATGCTATAAAATTGATTTTTATAAAATACCGAGTTAGTAATATAGTTGGTGATCAGTCCCAAGTTTTCTAATTATGACAAAAGACAAGTTTAAATAATGTGTCTCAAACCATTCAGAATTTACTAAATAAATAGCTTGCAGTGGCTGACAGAGGTAAATCTATGTTTTTGTGACATCTTGTAAATGCACTTCAACTCTTTAGGGTGTCCTGACGTTAAAGAAGACGCATTTTTCACCGAGATACGTGCTGATTCTCCCAATGAGTCACGAGGCACACGAGAAAAGACTGAGATCTCGAGACATGTACACAGACGGGCACATTGCAGACATCCTCAAACGAACTCAGATGTACACAGACTACAACCAAGATCACCCGGGCTTCTTTGACTTCATGATTAACAGTGGTACAATTGATAAATTCTATACAGCAGTTTGGTTCACCTACAATGTTGTATACATGGCTGCATGCACTCATTTTTATACTTTTGCAGCCGATTGTTTACTCGCAAAAGTTTATAGTCACTATCCCACAGGAGCAATTATGACTGGATGCTCCTCCTAACATCGCCAATGGCCTTTACTGGGGTTCAAAGCGCGCTTCATGCTAACTAAGCCAAACGCTTTAATCCCCAGACTGCCCCCTCAGATGTTTACTGATAATTATAATTTAAATAAATGTTCCTGCAATTCAACTGCATGTTCCCTTTCAGTGAGACTAAAGCAATGTTTATTCACAGATGATATCGGCGCTGCATACGTCACTCTCAGACGTCTAATTCTGGAATATCTCGGAATGAACGTCTCAAATACAGACGAATCTGTAAAATCAGGATCAGGTAGACAGTCGGCGGGCTCTCAAGGGTCTCGACCTGGCACTGGGGGCAGAGGCTATAAGTTACAAAACATCGATGAAAGTAATCCCAAAGGAAGCGTGGTAGGGATAATTCCAAATAATTTTTTGGTTTATTCACCACAATGTGTAGCAGATTACTAAACAGTGGTATATGTTTTAGCTGGAGGCGTCTTTTATCAGAAGAAAGGAACAAGCTATGGACGCTGTCATTGGATACATTCCCTCCTTGTATGAACAGATTGTTCACAAGTGAGACATCATTAACTTGCTACAAATAGAATGCAAAGAAAATTTTATGATATACCTTTTACATAGTTTATCCCCATTCTACATTGCTTATAACATAGTTGATATTTGTATTAATTATGATGCATGTATAAGTATAATATATACATTATATTGTTATATATTATTTACCATATAATTAAGATATGTACACTATATTATATTGTTACCTATAATGTAGTCATGATATACATAAATAATATATCTAACATGTTAAGATTATATTATATTGCATATTCCTTTTTTGTCATTATACTCCGAGAAGTTATTAGACTAACATTTACATTTCCCAGAATGCCCAGAACAGCGCCGGCAGATTTGCCATCACAGCTTGGATTAGACGGAGTGCGACCAGTTTCCCAGACGATGCAGCAGGGAGCGACTAGAGCAGACAGCTGCAACACAACCACAAGTGCTGCCAGCTCAAGCACCGGCAGCACAGCTACAGAATCTCACAGTAGAAGTAGGAGTGCTGCGGAGTCTGTGGATGATGAAGTGCTGGAAAATGGTGAGCAGGGGAGATAAATCTCAATATCAAAAAGCATTTCGTTGACTCTATTACATATAATATATACTTAGATTCACCATCAAATAATTCTTAGATTGGTTTATAGTAAACTATTATAGCTAAAAATACTCTTTGTGACTCCTAATGCTTCATCTTAAATTGTAGAGAAAAATCTTCCCACTGAAATCATCAACAGAATACAGCTGATGTCTGGCAGCCTAACAGACACTGACTTAGCCACATCCACAGACCGACCACCCAGCAGCAGGTTGGGCTCAGCTAGGTTTCAGGTGCTGCCGCCAATTGCTGACAAACCTACTGGAATGGCTGCCTGAGAACGCTGACAGAATGAAATGTATTCATTTATCCAAAAAATATATGTAGTTTTTACAAACAGAACTAATAGCTGAAAAGTCGCTAAAGATTACTAGCGTTGAGGAGCAAAAGTTTTCGTGTTAATTTTCTTATTACCAGAGATTGGTGACTGATTTACAGTTAGAGATATTTATTGATTGTTAACATATTAATATGACAATACAATTATTCTATTTTTAAAAAAATTCAATAATAAAAATATAAAAACGTGATTATTATATATAAAATAAACTTATTACACAGCTTGATCTAAACAGGTATCTGCTTACTGTAACACTAGTAATAAAATTGTTAGTACACACAAATCTATTTCATAACAGTTATGACCGCAAGATTTTCAATAATTCTAAACTTGAGTCACTATATTATATTAAGCAACTGACACACCGATGCATTAAATGCAGGACTAACTGCCTTGCTTGGCCCAGTTTTCCATCCAAATCTGAATCCTGTCCAGATTTGACTCCAAGTCGTCAGGAGTGTTGCTAGGCAACTCCACAACTACTTCCTCTGCATATGACTCTCTCGCCTCCTCCAGCAGCGTCTGCATGATCTCACATTCGATGTTGTCAGACAGCTTCTTACCCGTGTAACCTCTGTAACACAATGTATTACACCAATGTCTAGACTAGGTTACAATGTATTACCCTCTATCGTAGCACTCCACAATAACCATACATTGAATTATCTGGGCATTGCCATGCGTATAATTATATGCTTGGACTAGTATAAATAGCAGACATAAAAATCGTAACAAATCATTTATCAAAGAGTTATGTTCCCTTGGAATTCCTAAAAATAATTCCTCCAAGAATGCTAGGCTACTCCTAGAGACATCTACATCCTAGCATACTTTTTTGTATAGCTATTTGGCATTTCCCATTTGCTTGCTACTAAAACTCAGTTTACAAAAATAAGCTAAACTGGACTCTGCACTATAAAGTGCGCGCAATATTTGACTGTTCACTATTGGGTGAACCACATTAGGTGGTTTATACTTCAGTTTACATATCGGAAAATTTTAGTTAAAGTTAGTGTCACAAAGCAGTAATTGTGCTATAATATATTGAGCTATTGTATTATGTTTCATATTAAATTGAGAATAAGCATGAGATTAAAATATTGTGAGTATATTACCTGTTCTCCAGTCTGTCATAGAGATTCTTATTGTCACATCGCAATACAACCACCAGGTCAAACCAACGTTCCGGAAACAAGTCACTGCCATGATAGTCTACCACATTACCCCCTTGTTGCATAGTGTCTTCCATTTCATCCACCACCTAGATTTCAAATCAATAGAACCTTCAAACATCACGTGATCAGATTTTCAAATGAGTATCTCAAAATAGAAATAAATTCATACCCTAGCCTATGACAATAAAACAAGTTTCCCTCTATAAGCGCCCACATAAATAAGGGGCAGTGTAGCACTACTACCTAGATTTCAAATCGAGAGAATTTTTCAATATCATGTCATTGGATTTTGAAATGAGCACCTCGAAATAGTTATATCAACCTGTTATAATTCATAACTTAGTTTATGGCAATAGAACATTTTTTTTTTTAAAATGTGTACATGACTAAGTGGCTGAGCAGTACAATTATTTGAAAAAAATAGACCTGATCATCATTGAGAATTGGACATTGCCGCTCTTCATCATACCCATCAAAATAATTGTTAAGCTGAGCCAGTTCACCAACATTGATGTAGTTTAAAGACGCTCGTTCAGCCAATTCCTTTCCCAACGTGGACTTTCCAGTACCTGGCGTGCCTGAATAAAAAGTTATCGTAAAATACTCTAGTGAATTGGTTTGATGCAGGAAACAGGTAGATTTTCTAACAACTTTTTTCTACCTTTAGTGATGTTTTATACATTAAATTCTACTGGTTATTTTACTATTCACAAATAAATGTTTGATGTTTCATGTTGCGATATAGTTTCAGAATGAGTGCTTTCTATAGTCAATTTGTTCAAATTATGTTTAAGGTATATGCTAATATTTCAGTCTTCGCAATATCAATAGAGGTATTAGCCAAGAGCTGAATTAAAGTTACGGCAAGTGAAGTCATTCAACTCAAGCCAAATAATTCAATTGACTTTAGCTTAGTGATAAATTAGTATTACTGATAATAACACTATAAGCAGTTGTAAACTATTACATCAACATTTACTATGGATCATTATTAGTATTATAAAAATGTAATTGTATATATCAATTATTTATCAAAATGACTTAATTATAATAATTATACTCATTACATTTTGCAGTTACCTGTTATAAGAATATTGGGCCCGTTTGGATTTGGATTCATGTTTCTAGCCATAATTATGAGAGTCAGGGTGGTGAGAAAATAATTATGATGGATATCAGAAATCCCCAAGAGTGTACTTGTACTTGTAGTGTAGGTAGTTGAAAATATTTACTTTTGGGATTAGTATAGTTTCAATTAATAACGTTAAACCGCAACTATTAATATAATTATAAGTATAAGCATTAGATTTAGTATAACCACAACCCGTGTCGTTAAAATCGAGCTTTAGATTGAAATCTTCTAGAGTCTAACTCTAAGCCCTAAGATAAAGCGGTTAAGGTGAGACAAAGTAGGTGAAAAATAAGCCCCACAGTGACAATTACAAAGTGAATGCAATGTCAAACTAAATGACACCAATTATTAATAATTAATAGTCCTAATTTTAACGTTAATGTCAATTATTCACTTTTAGTTTCAGTCAATCTCAGTCACAAACGTCAATTGTGCAGCGCTGGGATAAATATATTACCAGTACGCCGTACGGGTACTAGTTGAACGCATTAGCTTTACACTCACTATTCAATTTCCGTAAACTACCTGTCGTAGTGTTATTTTGGTTGACCAAGTGCAAAGTATGCAAATATAAAACTAATTTGTCTGCAAAGCATTGAATTCGATAGAGTCTAACAATTTACTTAGGGGCAAGAGAGAGCGAGTCGTTTGCAGAACGGAACCTGTCAAGGAGAATAATATATGCTCACAGACAGCCGTCAAAATGTATTATGCAATTGCAAAATTATGTCATTTTTGACAATTTAAATTGAAAATAATTGTTTCAAGATAAAATAATAAAAATTTACTAAATGACTACACTTGGTTTCAAAGTAATTCACTATCTGTAGACAATTATCTCGAAATAATCACACACAACTTTGTTTCCGGTATTAATTCAAACGTTGGCACCCGTTGGCAAGTAAATGAACAGTTCTGACAAGTCTCACTCACTTTAACAATGTCGGGGAAGCTGAAGCAAAGAAACGCTACTAATTCATCAGATGCTTCCACAACTACCGTGAATGAAAAAATATTAAAAGAATGTCATTCATTGTATATTGAAAGCGAAAAAGGTTAGTGTTAAATTTGCTAGTGTTACACCTGCAGCTACGCCTACTGTCTTGTACTTTCAGTTTCACTTTGAGTTTGTGACTTTCAGTTTCACTTTGGCTTTGCCGGTTTACCCTTTTACTTTGATTTTTGCTAAATTTGATAGTAATAGAATTATAATTATAGTTATACACTTACAATGGTACTATAAATATAAGTCTATTGACACAACTTGAACATCTACTTAAAGTTAAACAAATCTTACACTGTCACTGTGAGTGAGGCACTCTTATAGTTATACTAATAGTAAATGTAATACTTATAGTTAAAGTTATAATCAATGTCATGAGTATTCCTAGGTGTTCGATATCGTCAAAGGTCAATTCAAATATTACCCTCACTCTGTATTTTTAATGTTTATTCATTTTGATATTCACATTGACATTGTTATAATCTTATTATTAAAAATTAATGTTTGTTAGGATCATTACTAGTATTAAAATATAACTTTAATTTTATAGAGTACAATTAACATTACATTAAAACATTTCAGATTTACATTCACTTTGTCAGTTCGAGTTTGCGTTTGTCTAAGTTAGTGTTACTCGCTGATCATTTTGTCTAAAACCTCAATTTGAATATTTTTTGCAGGTTTAGTAAAAACTGCTAAGGATTTAGGATTGAATTTATTGGCTCCTCGGAAAAAGATTACAGTTTTATTGATAGGCAATCACTCAGCTGGAAAAAGCTCATTTATAAATTGGTAATTGATAATGAGTGTTTCCGATTTGTTGGTAGTCACTGAGACTATTTTAACTGCAAAGCTTTATGACTTGTCTAAGTTTTATTAGTACCGAGTTTATTACAAGTTTTTTATGAAATGTTCAAGTTTCTATCGTTTATGTTTGATGTTTTGGCTATTTGTTGTTCATCAATTGCATATAACAAATACATCTAATATAGTTGCATATGATAATGCAAATGTATAATATGCCGATATAGATAGAAAATAAATGTGTTTTGGAAGTTCTAGGTACACGAATTATCTACTTTTCATAAATATGTTAGCTTTGTTGGCTTGTGTATGTGTAAAGTTAATGTAGTTAGATGTTGTAAGGTTATAGTGTGCTGTTTTCAAAAGTATTTTTCTTGAGTAGTCACAAGTGTAGTATATTATTTATTTTAAATTTATCAAAATGTTTTTCATATCCTTATATTATAAGGTTTATCTCAAGTGGTTGTACTGCTTTACAGTTAATATCTTTATTAGATATACAGTAATGCCTGTGCCTGTACAAAGCTAGCTTCTCTCTGTATGCAGGTATGTTGAGGAACATGTGCAGAGGACTGGAGTTGCCATAGAAACGCAAGGGTTCACCTTTGTTACCAGTGGCAGGAAAAGAGAGTCTCTCACTGTGAGTAGACATTTATCCGTGTAACTGCTTGTAACCCCGTAATTCGTTTACTTTTTTAATTCCTGCTAGAATGTATTTGTATGATTGGCCCCTTTTAGCACAGGAAAATTACACTTGAGTGGGTAAATGAATGATCAACCATTTGTTAAACTATAAACATTTTTACTTTTACTTCAGTTTAAGTTTATTTTTAAAAATCTAATTGATCATTTTAGGGAAATGCCACTCTACATTTGTATCCCCACTTTGAGCCACTCAGACAAACAGAAGGTATGCATTATTATATAAGTATGTCTGAGTAGTACCATCTGTTCATTTTAGCCAATACAATCACATTATCCAACAGATGTTACAACTAGGAACTTTGACTAGCTTCTTCTCCAGTCTGTCAATCACAGCATACATCCTGCATATAACCCGATGTGTGCTGTATTGTAGGTGTTACTGACTATCTCACCACCGAGATAAGCACGTCGAAGCAGAAGAAGTTCAGTCTGGTGACATTTGTTGACACGCCGGGTCTGGTAGATGGTGACATGAAGTATCCTTTTGATGTCAACCAAGCCATCCTCTGGCTGGGTAAGGTCTTGTCACATGGTCTTAGCTCTATGTTTTCTCCTCAGTCTCTATCAATACAGAAGAAACAAACAGTTTTATTCAATTTCTTACTCTTTATAGACCCATACCTTGCAAGTCGTAAATACATTGCCAATTTAACATCATTTTTCATATATTACACACACACACACACACATACATACACACTACTGTATATTCTGCTCTCACAAAGGGAAGTTTGGTAATGACCATTTATTGTATCATTATGTATTCACTGTGTGGCATTAATGGTTGGTGTCCGAAGATGTTTCTGCTAGACTTTCTTGAGTGATACACATACTCTTTTATTTGCTCTTAGGTGACCTCGCTGACCTGATATTTGTTTTCTTCGACCCCATTGGACAAGCCCTTTGCAAGAGAACACTGAATGTGGTCGAGGAGTTGTCTGCTAAACATGCGGATAGAATGAGGTTCTACCTTAGCAAGGTAATAATGCCCAGACCATCACTAGAACTTAGTCTTTGGAAATTATTTAATATGAAATAATGGTTTGATATTGACTTAGCATTACAATGTGAAATCCTGCTAAAGTTTCAACTCACTCTTAAATTTTAATTTAGAAAATCTTACACAAAATTTTGATATAAATTTGGCATTTCAATACAATAGAGGTAAAATTTGAAGGAAGTGGGTCATTTTACTTAATTTAGTACACACTGGATATCTTCAGTTTTTAGCTATTTTTCACAATTTAACTGCTAATGGACATGGGTTTTTGGCCAGAACTAGTAAAACACCAATGAATACACCTAAATAATCAAAGTTCTTTTTAATTTTGCTTCATTTCCCATGTTTTTTCCTAATTATTCAGCTACTTTTCGTAACAGTCCGCACTCCTAATGATCACCTTTCACCGCCGTGGTCCGAACTCCTAATAAGCTAAATATATAAGAAAAACATGGGAAATCAAGCAAAATTATGAAGAAGCTTAATTGTTCTGGTGTATTTATTGGTGCTTTACTAGTTTTGGCCAAAAAGCCATGTTCATTACCAGCTAGATTGTGAAAAATAGCTAAACACTGAAGATATCCAGTGTGTACTAAATTAAGTAAAATGATTCAAGTCCTAGCACTATAAGGTCTCTATGATATTCTGTCACACATCACAAGCACCTGTAATATTCTGTCGCATCACAAGCACCTGTAATATTGACAGGCTGATGAGGCCGGCCATGAGAGTGACCGTCAAAGAGTGATGATGCAGATAGTTCAGGAGTTGTGTAAGAGGCCAGGACTCAACAGAACCGGCTTTGATATGCCCACCATATTCGTTCCCAGTCAGAGCAGTAAAGTGAGTATATAGTCACAGTATTAGTGAGTACACAGTCACACTGTTGGTGAGTACACAGTCACAGTATTAGTGAGTACACAGTCACAGTAATAGTGAGTACCCAGTCACAGTATTAGTGAGTACACAGTCACAGTATTAGTGAGTACACACTCACAGTGTTGGTTAGTACACAGTCACAGTGTTGGTGAGTACACAGTCACAGTGTTGGTAAGTATATAGTCACAGTGTTGGTGAGTACACAGTCACAGTATTAGTGGGTACACAGTCACAGTGTTGGTGAGTACACAGTCACAGTGTTGGTGAGTACACAGTCACAGTGTTGGTGAGTATACAGTCAGAGGAGATTTGTATAGCATATAGTCTTTTACCTGTCTCTGTAGGCTAGCCGATGTGCCAATCAGATTGAAGAGGTTTGTAAGGACATAGAGAAGACTATTAACCAGACTATTCAGAACACGCTGAACTCTCTAGAGAAAGACTGTGACAAAGTCATCTCTCTCATAGATGAGAAAGTCAACCAGGACAAGTAGGTGGAGATAACTACATATAATGCAAATCATTTTCATCCAAAACAGTTTTTAACTTTGATAATCTCTCTAGACTGAATAGTTGTGTAGTTGTGTGCCACTAAAAGGTGCTAGAGTATCGGTGGATATCAGGACATTCATTGTAAGATACCTGTCAGCAAAATATCTCTCTGAGAATAATAGTATCGTATGCTTAATACGTCTGCAACTTGTGTTACGCGCTTCCGTTGTCACTATGTACTCTTACTATGTACTAATACTGTATACTATGTACTGTATACTCTGTACTGTATACTCTGTACTGATACTATGTACTGTATACTATGTACTGTATACTATGTACTGTATACTCTGTACCGTATACTCTGTACTGTATACTCTGTACTGTATACTATGCACTGTATACTATGTACTGTATACTATGTACTGTATACTCTGTACTGTATACTCTGTACTCGTACTCTGTACTGTATACTCTGTACTCGTACTCTGTACTGTATACTCTGTACTGTATACTCTGTACTGATACTATGTACTGTATACTCTGTACTGTATACTCTGTACTGTATACTCTGTACTGTATACTCTGTACTGTATACTCTGTACTGTATACACCGTGTACTGTATACACCGCGTACTGTATACACTGTGTACTGTGACATGTTCTTGCAGTCTCAACAGCTCATACAACTTCTCCGCCACTAGTAAAGGCGTCTTCCTCACTATTCTGGGAGTGTTGCTGCCGGTTCTCCTGCTTGTTGGCTTCCTGACGAGCAGCGCGTCTGAGCAGATACTGGAGTCAGCACTGGGCGACAGCATGACAGCCACCCTCAACACTTACATGGTACATACTCTGTGTTATCTATCAACACTTACATGGTACATACTCTCTCTGTAGACAACACTAAAGTAAATTTTTTTAGTCAGTTAAAATCTCATGAATGCATGTAAAATTTATCTCTTGTGTTACCAAATCCAATATGTTGCTTATGTCAAGGTGACTATTTTCCCGGCAGCATATTTTGATAAGTCAGCTGTTTGCTGCCATGCTAATAACATTTACACTCAACAAACTGATGATTTAGTTATGTAGTATGGGTAGTTGTCCTTCCATACATGTGTTGGAATACTTATGTACACATTGATTGTAGGCACCTGTGAAAGTCCTGTGGGCGAATATACCGTCAGATTATCATTGGCATGTCTTAGCTGTGTGCCTCCTCCTCTCTCTAGTGTTTCTGGGGCTGGCCAAGTATATGTCCAGGTTGGTGTTGTTTTCTATGAGTCCAGCCATTGGACCTTTGTTGTAGTTGTGCTCTCTCTCTCTCTCTGCGCATTGTATTTCACTTTCTCTAATTGTTAATGCTAAGTTTAAGCCTGAAACTAGTTTCCTGAGTAGTAATTTAATAATTATATGGTTTCTTCATTGAGCATCTGCTTTACTAGTTGATAACCAACAAGTTGCTCAACCGTTTACTTCAGATTCTCTAATTAACTCTGTTTGAAACAAGTAAAACAAAAGCTATTTAATTTTACCAGAAAGTACAGGGAACGCAATCAATGTAACAGTCTACTTAAATTTACTAGTACTACTTGTACTGGTACTACTACTACTTGTACTAGCACTACTACTACTACTGGTACTACTAGTGCTAGAGCTATTACTACTACTACTGGCACTACTAGTGCTAGAGCTATTACTACTACTGCTACTAGAGCTAGTACTACTATTACTACTGGTACTACTACTACTACTACTACTACTACTACTACTACTACTACTACTACTAGTACTGGTACTACTACTGCTACTAGTGCTAGTATTAGTACTGCAGCTCTGACTTTCATGCCCCCACCCCCCCCCCCTCCCCCTGTATTTTAAACTGTATGTATATCCACAGGTTGCGCCCTCGCCTCACTCGTAAACAGAGGAGATTACTCGCTGATCAGAGGGTCTACGTCCACGACGTCATCAAGTCTCGGAAACAGGGCCTCTACAGCGAATACCTCAAGCAAAGTGTCGTCGATCATGATTTGTAGCTTTACAATAGAACTCTCACATTATTTAGCCAGTTTATTTTATTTCTATTAGGCAATTCTATTAGTTTTATACGGCTCAAATTGAATTAGATTGATCTACTGATAAACAATTGGATTAATATAGTTGTTCATAGAAGTTTGATAATTTCTTGCCAAGTCACATATTGTAGTTAATTTCCTTGTCATTTTCAACTCGACTCACTATAGTTGTCTATTGATTGGATAATTTTTCTCATCTATGTGCAATAAGTTGCAGTAACTCAATATATTGGTTCTCTGGACTTTCAATGGAGTTGTCATCTCATGACTTCTTGTTTATAATGATAGTGTAATGTAAATAGTATTGTATGCTTGTGTAGTTTAAACTTCTTTCTGTTCCAGTAATCTTTCAACTATAAGAAATCAATGAATTTGTATATTTAATAGAACTTTAATTATTTTCTTGCTCTGCTTTAGCCTCCACTTTCCTGTTTATTTTTTATGCCCACAAATTTTGGTGGCGCATGCTAAGATCTGTAATTTAATTTGTGTATTTTTTCTGTTGAAACAAATTGATAAGAACAAACTGTATTTCTACTGGTGCTTCACTCTCATTGCTGTCAGTTCTTCATCCAAGTTTGCTATGTATAACCTGCATGTGTATTTTATGATGTATTACTCTAGAAATTCCAAGCGTCTATCTATGACTACCATTTGTTTACAGTGTCGATCTTATATTTATTCAGAATAAAATTTATTACAATTGGGCACGACTACTTTTAAATTTGTTACACATTTTATGCAAAGTGTAAATAGTGTTTTTATGCAGCACTTATACATAATTGTTTACTAAATCAAATAAAATGAGTATAATACTTCAGTGGCTAGGTGTTGAAATTGCAGGATTGCATGCACTTTTATAAGTATTTCTATTCTAAAAGTATATATCACTTAACAGCGTTTTAAAAGCTGCTCTCTTATAATATAAACAATACTTTTTAATGTCAGCAGCTTTAGCAAGTGTTGAGGGAAACTGCAGCTAAAAATTGTCTTTAAAGAGAGTAGACGACTCCTCATAATAATGATATAAACCACAATGAAATGCGACATGCAGTTTTATCACACATGTGTTCTTGTTGGGCCAATCTATGTAATCATAAGAAATACTATTTGTGTGTTAAGTACTTTTAGTGGGTCTTAAAATGATATGTGCATTTGTGCATAAATATGGCATTATGAAGCTCAGCCAATCAAGTACAGTCATTTTTGATCATGCAAAACGTGCCGCCTTAAATTTTCACTAGATTTTTTAAACCAATAACCACCCAAAACTAACATGTTTTTACAAAAACATCTCTATGAGTGCATGGACACACCTTTACCAACATTAAGATCCTAACAAATATCCATTGTATTATTTATAACGTTACATTATGTATTGCAAAAGTTGCATAGAGTAGATGAACTGAGGTATGATTAACTTAGGGCTATCTCGTTAATTGTCTGACACAATTTCGAAACCAAGTATATATGGTATGAATATTGTTGTAGGATAGACCTCAAATAATGCTTTCATTAAAAATATCTCAATTACACCTATATAGATTTACTGAAGCAGTTCGGCCTATTGTTCATTCAGTTTTCTTTTCAAAACGAGTATTGATTGTTGACTGTATAGAGTTGAATAACTGGCTCTTGATTGGTCGCAAGACAGAATGAATTTCATGCACTAGCATCTGCGAGCCCCACCTAGCCGTTGACTACTTACACTCGCTAGTGTCTACTTTAATCAGACAATTTAGCAGCAGCTGCTGGGTATATGAAGTTGCAGTCACAAAATGATTGATTCGAGATGGAGAAATATAGCTACTGTGGTTACCAGTGTCATACTTATGTTGTTCGGTAAGTTACATTGTTATTTCCACACCCCATTTTTACTAGTTCTACTGGTAGAAACGGATTGTAGATAAACTAAATCAATTCTAATAGTAGTTTGTGATTCATTTGCTAGTAAGGTGTAGAACATCTCATAAAACTTTTGCCCCTACTGGGATTCGAACCCAAGACCTCCGGCTCTTGCAAGCAGGTGTGCTGAACATTACACCACAGGGACTACTGGGTAAACTCAACACTACACATCTTTCATAGCTAAACCTAGCTGGTCTGTACCTCTTGAAGCTCAAATCTGTATCCTTGCTTTGCATGGAAACCTTTACCCCAACTTTAATTCGAATCAAACTAAAATACTGGCTGCTTTCCAGAAAACATAAAGATTTTGCACAATTAATATATATAAATATAAGCTGTGAGATTCATAGTTTTCAACTAGTTGTAATGCTTTTGATTTTTGACTTCTTTTTCATGTAAACAACTTAACTTTTTTTAAAACCTGAAAGTGTGTGGTTCATTCATCACAAATTACAAGATAACAATATAATAATAATGCAGTATATACTAATATATATACTAATATGTAATAAAACAATAATTGTGATATATAGTAATATATATAGTAATATATATAGTAATATATATAGTAATATATATAGTAATATATATAGTAATAGTACTGCACTTGGAAGTCAGACGTTTAACTAAGGTTTATAAAACTAAAACCCTGAGTGAGATGCTTTTAAACTTAAAAATAAATTTTATTGGTAGTTATTAAATTAATTTTTCTGTTATTGTAATAAACCATTGCTATTTCATAATACTAAAACATATTTGAATAACTATAATCTAAGGATATTACTTGGTATGCATATCATCAGTTTCCATACTTCACCACAAATCTTGCTGTTTGCTATCCCAAATAATGTGACTATTTTGTTCTAAAACTACGATTCATTGCTAATGTTAAAATATAATCAAGTTTGATTGATAAAAATAGGGACTCTATAAAAACCAACCAAATTAAACCACTTTCTTTTACCTGTGAAGAGAAGTTTTTTAAAAAATAGTCATCAGTTGCCATAACGATTTGGCATAACAACAATTGTTGCTCTGTATTTCAGTTATGGTCAAAGTAGTGTTAGCCTTGGCTCTGAACTTGAGATCAGATACATGGGTTGACCCAACTATCTCCAATGTTCCTGAGGTCACAAGGCTAATTACTGGAGTACTGATTCTTCTAGACAGCATTGTAAGTATAGCTGAAGTAAGAACTACGATAACATAATCGTTGTGAACATTTGAGAGTTTGCTTTAAATATCAAAAGTGTATTTATTTATGCTCCATCAGCTCAGCAAAGAAGATGATATAGAAATCTTATACATTCTGAATAACATTTAAAAAGTTAGGATTAAATTAGGTGTTGCACACTATATACCAAGGTTTTAAACCATATTTATAAAGGGAAAAGTAGGGGGTCTTACAATACCCTCCAACTTCTCACTCCTATAATGTGATGAAATAATACTAAACTTATACTATCTGAAATATTAAACTTAAACCAGCAACCATTCCACTTTTCACATTTGCGTAAAAAATTTAGCTTCAGAAAAATTATATTATATTTGACTCCAGAAGACAGGGTTAAAGGTTACTTCAAGACTAGGTTCAAAGGACAGTATATAATCACCGGCTTTCCATGTACCGATCTCAGATCGATCTCGCTGAGATCGATCTGAACATATCTCTCAGATCGATCGTTTTTCCATGAGAAGTGTCAGATCGATCTCACGGAGTTGCCTCCTCTTAAGTGAAGAGTACTTTAATAATATAATTTGTTCACAAATCTGGATGATTAAAGCTGCTGAGGTTAAAAAACAAGATTGTTGATGTCTAAAAATTAATGGTGCTTGTAAACAATACACAACAAAGCTTTTAGTGTAAAGTAATATAGCCAATTTAAGATAATAACTTTTAATTTTTTAGCTTAACAGCTTAAATAAAATTAATAGCTATCTTGCAGATTATTCATAAACTTACAGGATTGTTAAGCTTGAAATTACGCAGCAAATAACTAATGAAAGTAAGTTTTACTAGTCATTTAAATTCAATTTAAATGCTCCAATTTTTTGTAATTTCTACCGACTATACTTTTATATAATTGAGTTTTTTTAATCATAGTACTGAAAGTCAAAGTTTTGGCATCTGAAAATGTGGCTATCGTAATTATTAAGTAATTTGCTTAGTAATTATCAATAAGTTATCATTTTTATCAGCGGACAACATTTTAGCGAACAGTCTTTTTCTACTTCTCAGATCGATCTCACTGAGATCGATCTGAGTTCGAGCTCTACAGACCGACCAGCTCAGAACGACTGAGATCGATCTTTGACATCTTTCCATGGATCGATCTCGCTGAGATCGGTACATGGAAAGCCGGTGAATGGGTTATATATTAAATAGCTTTGTCCATAAGAAGATGTAATTAAAGTTGTATTTACATTTAAAATAAATGAGATTACTGAGTGTAGAGTTTAGATAATGTACTAAATATAACTGTAATTATCACATATGTTCTCTGATAGATTACGCCCTGGGCTAGAAGTGTGTCATAGTGGTCAGGAATTTAATTACTGGTTTTATTTTTTATATAATAATACATTAAATGTAATATATTATAATTTATATATATAATGTATTATATCTATAGTATTTTATGTATAGCATTTTATATGCAATATATGATATAAAATATATCATATATAATATATAATATATGGAATATAACATATTATCATACATAACATAAAAATATAATCTGTCATATAATATATACATTATATTTTATATAATATAATGTATATATTATATTAATATTCATTATATATCAACAAAAGGTATATATTACTGTTCGTGCTAAGTGCTTGATTTGCATGAGTCATACTAAATTCTATCACCTAGATGACTATAGCCTTGCACGGATAGCCATGTACGTTATGCTAAATGTTACACAAAAGTCGATGCTGAAAATAACATTACACACATTTTATTTGATACGCCGTATAATCATACACGCATGTCCTATGAGTAACGTATTACATGATTATATTAGGTGCGTCTGAATGAGTATGGCCTATATTTTCGCAATAAAAGGAAATATGTTACTAACCAAAGCATACTCAGGCCAATAGATCAGTAACTTTAGGAGTTTCGAGCCTTTCGCAATCCTTGAATTCATGACCATGGTTAAAGGGCTCAGTCACAGAAGTAGTAATCTCCAGTTACATAATTATGAAATGTAAAACTTATAGTTCCTTATGACTCAGTTGAAATTATCCTATTAGTTTTCTGAGATTCTAAAACGTTCTCCAAGTACAGAAATTGTATTGCATATATGTTTTGAAATGATGCTGCTAGCTAAAAGCAAAATCTTGTAATACTCTTTATAAAGTTTTGCTGAATATTGTCCTTGGCCTGATTGCCCATTCTAAACGGTTTATTAGAAAACCTGTTCCTTCATCTGTTTGTTTTACACCCACAGCTACTTGAATCTAAGACTACTTGGCATACAAAAGAGGCAATAATATTTGAATGAACAGTTAGCCAAAACATGCAAGCCAAAGTCAGTTATTAGCTTAAACTCATACTCTATATTATATTATATTATATTATATTATATTATATTATATTATATTATATTATATTATATTATATTATATTATATTATATTATATTATATTATATTATATATTATATTATACTATATTATCAGCTGTCATGTATTCAATCCCTGAGCTATAAAGATAAATTAATTTTATATAGAATTGCAGGTTTGACAGTGTTTTAGCTTGTTGAAAATTGTTGCATGCTGTATAATGTACTTGAAGACTTAAAGTTCTGTCTTGAAGACTTTTTGGCTGATCAATCACGTGGTTCATTATTATTTTAGTTTGTGTTTCCGGCTGCTTGGACCGGCATCTGCGCTGCCGTTAGCCGACATCGAGGAGTGGTAAGTGACTTCTGTGTTTCATAGAAGAAACAAATCTTCTCCTTACATAAATCTGTATTATATGGTTCAGTGTGCAGAGTTACAGCGGTACAGTTTACTGTCAAACTTGTGCAGTAAATATCAATTATGTTTTAGCAGCAATGTCACAGTGTCTATGACGTCATAGTAATCATGATGTCATAGTTGCCATGATGTCATAGTAGCTATGATGATTGTCATAGGCGCTATGTCACAGTGTAGCTATAATGTCACGGTATAACTATGATGTCATAATAAAATTATAGCTACAACTGTGATTTGGCTCACATCATATATGCCAGTACATGATGAGATGTAAAAGTTTCAACAGTAGAAATTTACTGATGACATAACATAAACAAATTTACTAATTTATTCCCTCCTGGATCTCTTAGCTAACAAATATAATAAAGAATGGCCTTATTCTGTAGCTACCTATTAATAGGATGGCAATGAATATATGCAATGTTAAACAAACAGGTATATTTGTTTCAGTACATTGCGCTGGCGGTCATCACCTCGTTGGCTTTCTTGGGAGCTGTTGGAGGAATTGTGGCTATCTCCTGGCAGTTTGGTTTCTTTGGCTTGTTTAAAGATAGCGGGTAAGGATTGTTACTTTGTTAACCCCATTGTAAGTGTTGGTGACAATAGATAACACACTAGCACATTCATATAAAGTTGATCTTGATTATCCTTTTAGTACGCTACAATGCGCTATGTTACAGTATATAAGCCTGATATTTATAGTATGTAGCATCACAATGTTATAATAGCTATATTATGTTATTTATACTGGCAAAGCATTGCTCCACAAGGAACTCAACAGTACACAACCAACAGCTAGACAAACTGAAACGCTATGTTTGTTAACCGTGACCCTTTCCCGGCTTTTATAAACTTGAGTATGTTTATTCAAGCGATTCCTGTGAGTGTTGTGCAGGCTATGTACTTCTTTTTATTTTAAAGTATTATAATGGCGACACCAATTAGAAGCAAAGTTAATTGAGAGCTGCTCATAATGTCACCACTCACCCTTTAAATGTCAAATCACCAACTTACCACCCCATTTGCTATACAAACCCGCCCTATTATCCAATGAATGGCTCAATGAATGGAAGTTTAGATTTGAATGATGAATTTTGTGTTTTATAATCTGGTTTGTTTTATTTAGGTCTATTAATGACGAGCTTGCCATAATCTTGATGGTTCTTCAATCGTTGGTAGTGGTGATTCTGATAATGCTTCTGTCGTTTGGAGTTGTTGCCATCATATATGAAAGTGTAAGTTTATATGAATACAGTTCTTAACAGAAAATTAACATAAATAACATATAATTTAGTATTAATTTTATTTCAACTAGTAATATTGTTAATAATAAAAAAAAACAAACTAATACGTACTCAGAATACAGAAAAGGATCTTTGCCCAGCTGCGCTGTTTGTAAAAGTTTCACCTTTAGAATCTGTTATAGTGTAGAATAATTATGCAGCTGCTCAATGTATGCACAAAGTGATGTTCAATGATGCAACTCTTTCAGCCGGATGGTCCAAAACACAGAAATAAGATGCTTTTGCCGAAGGAGGCACCAACTTTAGATAACTACCTAATGCCTGCAAGCTACCCCACTGCACCAAGAGCAATGTCTGTAACTGGAGCGTCTCCATACCGTCACCTAACAAGAGGATCACCAGAATGGGACAGGTAGGCTGTTTCTAACAATGCTTGATTTCTTCTTCTGAAGCTGCACTTTACATACAAAATGATTTTTTTTTAATTAATCAGAACAAGTAGATAATTAATATTACAAATAAAAAAATTAAAACAATAATATACTTCAAGAAATGATGTTGCAAAAACAAATATTTTTTCTGTAGGTTCTATGAGCAATTGTATGGAGAGTACAACCAAAAGGGAAGGGGCAGAAGCGCGCCCAGCAAGTATAGACATAACAGTTACAGATACTAAGCTAAAATAGCTACTTCAACTGCTCTTCATTCAATCGCTATAACAGCATTACAAACCATGATAAGATTTCATAGAAAACATATAAAATAAGGTTATCTTTTATAATTTTCACAGCACTTTCTTGTGAATCATCATAGTCTAGACCTATAAGCCATATCACTTTTTCTCAACTTTTAGGCGACTTCTCTTTTTCTAATACATAATCTATATGCCAGTTTTTCTTTTTAATTGGCTAATTGTGACACATTATTTTTATATTCGTTGGTAGTGACACAGAATAGAGTTTCCAGAAGTAGTTTGCTAGTTAGATAATGCTATAAAGACAACATATATATTCTTATTATGCTACACATTCTTTTCAGTTGCTAACAGTTTGCGCTAATAAAATTATTTTGATGTTAAATATTTACAATGCATTCTCACACAGTTCAGCAAATTTAATCAGGTTTTTAATTGCTTAATTATATTTATTAACTACCAGCTGTTTTATTTAATTGAATTAAAATAAAATATTCAAAAATATGACCTACAAGTTTTTTAGTGTTCTCTTACTGATTGTGCAGTAAAGTTGAAACACACAAGGGACTACAGATTGCCAAAGTTCTATACAGAAGTCTAAACTTGGCCAACTTTATAGCAGAGTGAAGCATTTAAACGGTGCACAGCTTCTAAGCTGCCATATATTGTAGTTTAACAACATTATTTATTTGCTGACAATCAAAATGACTGACTACCTTTGTTCTAAATGTTTGGCACAAGCTGCTTCCACTAGTTGTTTCTAATGAATATTATATGCTACAAAACAATTATATGTAACCAGCAATCAAAATAAAATTTTGAAGCTATACCCAATAGCCCATGACTTTCACAGTTTTACAGAAAAGCTATATAGTTATAAAATTCAATACTTTTTACGTCAATTTGATATGAGATATAATACCGTTTGTTTAGAATTCCTTAATAGCACATTAGACCCCATGAGAGTCGGCCTAAATAAAGTAAAACAAACTGCATTAAAGTAGATTTGAATATATATGATATAAATATAATGATTTAGTATTTATTTCTCTATCACAAATTGTATTATAGCAAGTAGTAAGAGTTGTTCACTTCACCATTTCTGCTAGCAGCTTCATATGATGACCAAGTTCAAGATGCAGAGACTCTTTCAATGTCATTTAAGCTTGCATAGTCGAGGAATTTAGGAGCCTAAGCTCTTTAATTTTTTAAACAAATGTTGGTTTGGGGCATGAGTTAAAATTCTGGCCAGAACATAACTTCTTAATTGATGCATTTTTAGTTTATTACACAGGTTTTTCTTGACTCTTTCATTACTGCACTTACCTATTAAATTTGAAGTGCCAGAAATAAGTTATATGGTTTGTTTAGTTTTTGTTTTATAGATGCAGAAGTTGCAGAATCTGTGTGAAGCAGCAACACACACATGGGGTATACCATACTTCAATCAAAATATACTATTTGCAGTACATAATATTGAATAAGCCTGATCTCTTTTATGTGATGGTCACAAACACAAAAAGAAGTCTCTTCAGATTATAAGCTTTTGAAACTTAATAACTGTTCAACTGTTGAGTTTTGAGATCTCTATAATTAATTTTATTTGAACAGCAAGTTATTTTTCTCATTTGCACTTGAGATATCAAATATCAGATCCACTCTAGCTGCTTTATTTACAACTATGAATTGGGAAAGAAAGGCATGAATAATAAAAGCAGGTAAGAATGGACTATAATAAATGTACAGTCATCTCACGTGTTTGTATTCTATGCAAATTTGCATTAACTATAATACTATAAGCAGCCTATTCATGCAGATCCTATATTGATTCAAGTATTGTGTGTCGAGAAAGAATTCTATTGTCAATAGTATTTCATACAAGGTAAAGAGGGCGTGCACAGCTTGGCGTGCTAGTTTGTCGATCGCAGGGCGTAGTCCTTCTACTAGTACTACTTTAACCACGCAGCACAGCTTGCTCAATCATTCTAGTTCTTCCAACAATTGAGACAAACAGAAGATGGCGATCGAAAGACGATGGATTAACTGGGCATCCGCCATAACCGGAGCTATTCTCTTGGCGTTTGGTGAGCAGATCTGCTGAAAAACCTTCACATAGCTCTAAATATTTATATTTTCCTAGAAAAAAAATTAAAAACAGCAGGTCCTAAAATATAAGCTCATTTATATTGACAGAAAATCTACTGTTGAATGGTAAACAAAGTATAGATCTATAAAATACTTGTATGGAATCTTAAAATACTATAAATTTTACACTTTTATAAAAAAGTTTGTAAGTTTTAGTTGTCAAGCATGTTCACTATAATTTCTGTTATTCAATTATTGTTCATACTATCTGCTTCTCAAGTTGATGTACCAAAAATAACTTACGGCTTTCTTATTTTTTTCTCATCTTATGTAATATTGTGATGAATTAACAACTTTTTGATTTGCAGCTTTGGCAGAGGCGGTTGTGGCCTTCTACTTAAACTTGACAACTTCGGTCCTTTTAAGTCAAGAGAAGGTGGCAATAAGTGGGTCTCTTTTGGTCAGCCTTGGTGTGGTAAGTAATGCATTTGTATCAGCATTGGTCAGTCTGGGTGTGGTAAGTAATGTATATGTGTCAGCATTGGTCAGTCTTGGTGTGGTAAGTAATGTATTTGTGTCAGCATTGGTCAGTTGGGTTTAGTAAGTAATAATTTTTTGTCAGCATTAATCAGTCTGCATGGGTGTGGTAAGTAATTTATTTGTGTCAGCATTAATAGCTGCCGGAACAATTGGCATTCAACTAGCTTGAGTAGTCATATTCAAAAGCCACTATAGGCTATTATAGTAACTGTAATTTACTCAGGTCATAAAAGGTTTGTATGAGGGCAAACTATGCTATAATGTAAGTTAAACATTTCTATATATAACTTAGAATGTAATAATTATTGTTAAAGTATAGAAACACATGCTTGCATCCCCATGAAACCTGTGTTACATTTTATTGAGCTATTATTAAGCTCTACTGTGTTTAAAGTGTTGATAAATTCTAGCTATAGTGTATAATCATTTCAATTATATTAAGTAGAGTAATTATACAACGATCATATTCTATAGACTATATCAATTAAAATAATTACATGCAGAGTAGAATGTTATAGAGAGTAGAATCTTATATATAGTAATTCTATAGAATATTCAATCTAAAGAATAGAATGCTCATTACATTGTGAGAAGTGTGGAGCAGAGAAATTTATTTAAAAACGAAGCGTTTCATAAAAATACAAGAAAAAGGACCTTTTGATGTCTAAAAGACACTCTGACAAAATTCAAAGCTTGGACTGCCTATGAGCATGTTTTAGCCATTTAATCTACTTCTATAAAGTGTGCAAAACTACATAGAAATGTTATGGTTGAACAGGAAACATTTTTTGATGAAATACACTTTTTATAGCTTTAAATTTACAAATTATTTGTCATTCCAGTGAAAGGGTAATTGCTCAGTTAAATGGGCAGTTCCCAGTTATAGTTTAAGTAATTTGCATCATGTTTAGAGTTTTACGGAAACTATGAATATGTTGATATTAAAACATTCATTCTACTTAAAGCATGCTAAATTCCTTGACAATGAATACAACACATAATTTTGTAAGCATTGGTTAACAATTGACCAGATAAAACTGTGTCAATGGAAATCTGCTGAGCTAACATGAACTGCTTACATCTCCATTCATTGATACGCAATTACAATTACACTGACTGTAATACAAGTATCGCTGGTTCATGCACAATGATGTTAGCAGAGTAACATGATTCAGAAACATTGTTATGGGTGTGGGCTTTGTGTGTTCACAATCATGTGTATTACTGGCGGCCTGTGGCAATAGCATCCCCTTTGTTCTCGTACAAATAAAAAATGTGAGTAGAGCATTGTACAAATTTTTGTCTAAGTATTTCACGAATATATATAATAATATAGAATTACAATCTTTTCAGCTTATTTTCCCGACAGCATGGATTTCCTTTGCAGCGGCAATAAGTAGACATCGTGGTGTGGTAAGTTAATAGTTATTCTAGTCATACAATACAGAATGAGAGTGCTTAGGTTTTTAGTTTAATTGGAAATGATTATATAGCATTTATTTTATATAAATTTCAAGCATTTGACTGAAACTTGCATTAAGATTTACTAGACATTAGGACTAGACATTTGTGTGTTATAAACCTTTTCAACATCAATGAACCTTCCTACAATCCTTAAACCAATAGCACAGCATTATTATAAATAGCCACTTGAAATTAATATTTTCATATAATATATAAAATCCAATTCAGAACCAACGGCTTCATATGTTTAAATAAATGATAAATAAGCTTGATGAAGTATGTATAGCATTAGTTAACAGCTCTGAATACTATACTATAGCCATAGTTGTCAACTATAAAGCTCTAGAATTGAATTCTATCAGAAATATTGTTTGAATTTCCAGTACATTGCCTACATGGTAATGATTTGCCTGAGTATCCTGGACTCCATAGGGATGGTTGTTTACCAGGCCTACAGATTCTCCGTGATCGGAGGCTACACAGACTCTGAGTAAGTTGTCCAGAACATTCTAGAATGTGTTTTAGAAACATTAGTTTATAAGCTTTGAAAGTTCACTATTATATGGTTTATCTTATACAGTCTATTGTTTGGCTTAACTAATGAAAGGATAACTCCAATATGCAATGTGAGCTTGAATTACTTTTTTGCTAAAATTTGGAATTACTGGAGTTGAATTTTACTGATGACTCATACATTGCCTTTTATGGTATTTTTTGAAGTGTTAAAAGTTCTTACATTTATTATGCAGTCTTATAATGAGCTGTTAAAAGTGACACCTTGCTTTATAACAGCAAGTTGTACACATTTTCAGATAATTTCTACAGCTTATTTGTGGTTTATAAACTTTCTAAGGTCATATACTACATACTGTTGAAACCATGACTATTGAAATTCACAATTTTCAATCCCTGAGGTTGTAATACTATCAGATAATAGGATACAGTTGAACATTGTTTCTATTTTGCCCGGTTGCAATGTTGTAGGCAAGGCGTGTCCATCACGATGACCATCTTGCAGAGCATCATCCTGTTGATACTACTCTTTGCACTAGCCTTTGCTGCCGCTGCTTTGTGCTACAGATCAGTAAGTAGCCCTTTAGTTGAATATGTCTAGTTTTACAGGCTGGCTATTCACCCTACCTGCATAACTAGAATATTTCAGCTTGACAAACTTAGCCTAAATATCCCAAAATTTTTCACCCTTTAAAAAGAAGCCGAATATTAGAGTGGCTCAAAAAATAAAAATAGTCACTCTCATAATAAATAAAAGACACACATTCCTATTTTTACAGCCTTCAAAGTATGGCTACGAAAGAAAGCCAAAGCCTATGGAGTATGGTGGCTATCCAACCGTAGCCCCACCCATGTACACAAGGGACTTTGGGGCTGGCTATGCTATGTCTCTACCCAGACCAAGTGGATATGAATATGGTCCTGAGTCTAGAGTCTACTATAAAGGAGGAAGATATTAGCCAGCAAACCTATTGTATTCTCAAGTCATTGGAGATGTGTAAAAGAACTGCACTTTTCATCTTATAAATTCTATCTTTTTGTATGTCGGAAATAAGATCATGACCTCATATTTAAGGCCCAAGCTAAGTTTGTTTAAATATATTTTTAAATACATAAACTCTTCATTTAACCAACAGAAGATTTGCATACAGTTGAACTAATATTTTATTGAAAGTTATAAAAACAGAAACTTTGAATTTCTCTATACAATATCTTAGTTATAGTAACAGAAGCACCAAATTGATTAAACCTATGATATATTATATATTAGTACTATAGCTAATAGTAATTATGATTATTTATACTACATTTCTTGTATTAATTTCTAAATTATTTCTGTCAAATAACATTATATACACCCAATAAATTGATGCTAAAAAGTCAAGTAAGAGTCTCTTTCTCTAAAAAGTAGAGAATTCAATATATTATCTGAGAGATCATTGAGATGAGAGAAGTATTCAGGGTGAGTGTTTAGGGTAAGTAAATTGATTGTGAGAACAAACAACAATACTATTATAACAATAACTGATAACAATATTATGGAGGTTTTGAAAGATTTCCTGAGCAGAAACTAACAAACTTGTAAATAAACCATATGTACAGCTTTGACTATATACATGACTATAATACAATACAATATGTACAGTCTTTGGTCACCCTAATGATATGTTACAATATAATATATACAACACAATGATATAATTAGGGCAGATATAATACAAATTACAATATTCAATACACGTTATACAGTACCAGAAACTTCTAAACTTTAATGTTTTTCTTCCAGTTATTATTTCTATAGTGTCTGGCATTTAGTTTCAACTATACACAATGTACAGTGTGCTATCCCTTCAAAACATACAACACAATACACTGTATATCCTATTGTTCTAAGGGCAGGGTTAGTCTAGAGCAGCTCCAGGATACTGTATGAACTTAGTGTTGTCCCATGACTCTTGCGTAATAAGATTTAACCTGTGCCTTGGTCAACTCTATCACTTCTTGCAGTGTAAGCTGAAACATACATACTTTTAGTAAATATATATTACAGAACAAATAATGGGTATATAGTACAGTAACCTAAGTGTATATACTTTGTACTCTACACTGTATGCAATATAGATTATAGAGTGCAGTGTATAACATTTACTGTGGTACATAGCATCTACATATTATACTTTTGGCAGTAGAAACACTGCGAGTAAAAATGAGAAGACAACTTACACACTTGACGGATGCGTTCTGACGGATGTACACTTTGTGGTCGTCACACTCGTGTATCGGATGTAGTTTAGTCTTAGTACCAACCATCTGTGAGTCGAGGGGGTTGGAGGGCTCCCACGGGTGTACAACAATCTCAGCTACATAGTCCCCGTGTATATGGCCCTGCAACACGCATATTGAAGTTGCTTCCTCTTGAATTTAGCGACCAACTAAGCAGATATATCACACAACATATGAAGGTAGTAGAATAGTGAAGCTTTTACTCCCAACTTTAGCCAATCACATCACAAACATGAGCTAGTGGCTAGAAAAACAGTGTGCTAGATGGTAATAATAGTAAAGGAGAGCGGGGGCTGTAGCAGAACGTCCCTGAGATGCATAATATTATGAAGGAACTGAAACTAAACAAAACGAAGAACTTTATGGTGATGCATATGGGGAGATTCTTCATTACAGATAATTCGATTGGGGAAAAGAGTGGTATTACAATGGTACAGTGAACACTAACTAAATTCATGAGAGTGGTATTACAATGGTACAATGGCTACTAACGTTATTGAAGGCAGCAACAGCATCTTTGTCACACCAACAATAGTTGTAAGTTCCAATAACATGACTTCTCTGTCTTTCACTTTCGGCATACTTCTCACTTTTCAATATTTACAGAATGAATGTCATTACAACAGCTATTTATAGACAACGCGGTATGTATTATAGAATGCTATAGAGTGGCACGTAATATAGATGTGCCACACACACGTACAACTAAACACAGTAGAACATGGGCTACGTAACAGTAAACTACCTTGACAGGTAAAGATTTTTCAACTCTTGGGGTGAAGGTTTTTCTTCCACAACTGGTACAAATTCCAACTTCCACCTGCGGATAAAAGCACAGTTCTCACTTTTAGTACATGACAAAGGAATAATTTATCAGCAGATTAAAGTGACATATTCATGATTCAAGACAACAAGCAACATTTAAAATTAATAGCCTAATCACTTGGATATTACAGTTATTGTTACTTATAATAAAAATATCACAATTAAACAAGATAATGACTTCCGTGACTAAATAAAGACAGAGAAAGGCAGACATAGTGAGTACCACCAGAATAGTGTTGGGAGAAACCTCTCACCTGTGTGGTGGTACTGGGGGTCGGGAGTTATTCATAGCATCCTGTATTGACACTCTCATGTGATCCATCTATAGGGTGAGTCAGGAAAACAGTATACATTATAATCTAGTATGAAGTAATAGTATGAAATAATAGTATGAAGTAATAGTATGTAGTAATAGTATGAAGTGTGTTGGAGTTATCTTATCAACAATACTAATTGACTATTTCTTCAAAATAATATACAACAAGCGAAAGAAAAGCATATGTCAGTAGAGAAAAATATATGTTAGTATTGAGAGATATAATATGTTAATATTGAGAGATATATGTTAGTATAGAAGGATATATGTTAGTATAAAGAGTTATATGTTAGTATAGAAAGATATATGTTAGTATAGAGAGAATATGTTAGTATAGAAAGATATATGTTAGTATAGAGAGATATATGTTAGTATAGAGAGATATATGTTAGTATAAAGAGTTATATGTTAGTATAGAAAGATATATGTTAGTATAGAGAGATATATGTTAGTATAGAGAGATATATGTTAGTATAGAGAGATATATGTTAGTATAGAGAAATATATGTTAGTATAGAGAGATATATGTTAGTATAGAGAAATATAATGTTAAGATTACTGTAAGATTAACAAACCTGATACGGAGAGAAAGTTAAACCCTTGCACACTCCATCATCCGTAACACCGCAGTATATAACACCTCCAATTCCCGTGTTCAGAAACGCATTAATTGCTCTAAACAGAAAAAAATGTAAAAAGTTCTTAAAAACAAAACATTAACTTTATTATTTTTTGAGAAATAGAGCCAAGTTGAAAATCCTAAGTGAAAATTGACAGCAAGGGAAATGTTAATAAGAGGAAGCAGCACATTGCAAGATTTTGCTGGACAAAAGTAAATAACCAAAGCAAAACTTAAGCTCACATGCACAACATAAGAAAGAATGACAACTCTCAAAAGACTCAATCAAATCCAACACAACAAATTATACTAAGAAACAGATTAACTACAATTTGGATGAAAAACCTGTGGGCCGATAACATAAGGAGAACCTAATAAAGGTGACATACTTGGAGATGGGAGACCGAGAACCAAACTTGACGCAGGTTGGGGGTACGTCAGCCAACACTATGTTCCTGTGACCTTTGAACTCATGGCAAATATCTTCATCATAAGGTAGCGTTTGATTATAGAGATAAAATCTGCATATGGAAATAGGCTGAGCAAATAGTATGCTATTAGAATTACTGACCAGACAAAAAAATTCTGCCCTGAAAAACACTCTATTACCACAGCTGAAACTTCTTGTAAAATTTCAATTCTAGCTTTTGGTGGCATTTCTATCTACTATCAAAATAACTATACAAAAATAATCATGAAATCATAACTTTAGTACTAGATAATTTTATCTTTATAACTTGAGGTAAAACCTTCTTCCTACCCCGTACTTGGCAGAAAATCTCAAAACACCGTATTTTACTATCATTACCTGGACATCTTGTGATCACTTGTTTCTAAATGAAGATCCCAGTTAAACTAAGAGAGTGCAACAGAATCGTCTATTACTAAAATATGACACATGAAAATGTAAACTTAACAAACATGAATGTTATAACATCGTATTTAACAATATTTCATGTAGACTAGTGTACCTAATATATGCAAGTAATAACACAACTGATAAGTCGTTTTATGAAAACACAACCAATGCATATACTAAAAACATAGTTTTAAATTAAGTATGCTCCACCGCAACACCTGTTATCAAATAAATGAGATTATGGTGCAATTTGGAACAATATTCCAAATTTGAGTGAAAAGCATAAATTTTTGTAAGTACCAGCCAAATATCATTTAACTATTTCTATTAGTACTACACGTACATGTACAACAACAATATAGTTCAGATTCAAATTCTAAACTAAATAAACTGTTGACGGCACTATGAAATAATATAATAATTATATTAAGCATCAACCAGTGTTAGAATGAAAACCTTTACTAAGGGCAAGTATCATTATATCAGTCTAAGTCTACAGTTAGAAGTTTGAGTCATTTTGAGTTAATGACCTGATTTATTTTCTGTAAAGTTTGAGCTGGTACTGATATTTTGATAATGCTAGTATGAGTAAAATCAAAATATAAATAGTAAACTTCATATCAATATAAATATGGCTAAAGAATTGAAAAAATTTCGTTGCCGAGTGGCCAGCGCCAGGCTGACACTGACACTACAGCGACGCCGACAGTGAGACTCACACCCAGAGTCAGCGAGAGTGAGTGGAACTGACGGCTGTCATAGTGATAGTGTTGTAGATTCGCACAAATATACCATGTCCTTGTTTTATTTTAGAGTTATATTCCCTCGCACACGTTTCTTTTTTTGTTGTTGTTATTATTATTATATGTAAACCGAGACTCGTGCGAAGTCGGAGCCCGAAGACGCGATATCGGAGGGGCCTGCCCGAGATCGGGCAGGTCTTCCTCCGATGTCGGTCGGCGGAACTCCGACGTTCGCACGAGTTTCGGTCCCTCATTAAGTGGCGGGAATTTCCCCCTATATAAGTACGAAGTTTTTCTAAAGCAATTCATTCTTATACTGGAGCTCGACACAGTCAGAAGAAATAAATACTCATATATTCATTTTGAATCAAGACTCTTTATTTCCATCACAATAACTGGCATGCAGACTACTAGTCTATTCTTATAATCCACAAAATCACAACAATAGATAACAACGTACACGCCGTAACGTCTGATTCGCAATAAAAAATTAGTTATATGTATATTATCAATGTAAAACATCAGCTAAATATTTTAATAATACTTACTTGATATTTTAACAATAACTCACATTAGAGTTGCCAGTTGGTAAAAACGCAGTGATCTTTACTGGAGGCGAGGGTGATTTGAATGAAAATTGACAGCCCTGTGAACCGTTAGCCTGTGGTCTATATCAATGTTAACAAAATAATATTGAGATTGGATGAACGATATTTTCAATTCATTTCATTGATAACAAACCTCTCTGATTCAGCTGACGATTTACAGCTAATTAAAACAGCTGACCAAATAATTTTATTTTAAATATTTTATATATGTTATCATTTGTTTAAATTTAATAACGTCTGCTCCAATTAAAAACATGCTTTTGTTTTACACTTGTTTAACGACTTTTTTAAAGCTATTTCTTTAAATGTTTCCGGTTTAGTAGTTATGCAACTGTAAAAAAGAAATTTACTAAAAGATAAATATTAACTATCGTTTATTCATACCCGTACTAATTTAGACTCTAGAGCATTCAATTATTTATAAAATTTACTAAGCTGATCGTGTTGCCATTATTTTTTGTGACAAGGTCACATTGCTGTCTGGTTTTTATTGTGTTAAGATCAGTAATGATATTTAAATTTTCTAAGTCTATCACTATGAAAAATGGTAGATTTAGAAGTAAAATTTTAATTTTTGGCATCACCTCCATGATAAACTTCAAAATTATTCTTTGTGTAAATTTTTAATCTGGATGGTTTTTTGTTTTACACTAATTTTAATTTCAGTGACACATTTTGATTTTCATGCCGCAAGTCATTTGCATTGAGCATTGTTAGTGTTCTCTTCAATATATCTTCATACTTTCAAAGTCTTTTTTGCTGATAAAATATCTATGTGGTCTATTTTAAAATAGTCTTTTAGGTTATTTTCGTTAAAAATATAAAATGCCTTAACCCCAACAATGTATAATACATCAATTAATATTTATCTCATATGAATTTTCTAGGTAGGCAATGGATGACAGTGATGGTCAAACGCTCCTGTTAACTGGAGGCTCTGGTTATGTGGCCAGCGTCATCTTACAGAAGTTTTGTAAGAAATATAAGGCTGATTCATCAAACAGGAAGCTACCAGGATTGGAGAAAATCTCCAGGGTTGTTCTTGTTGACAAATTTGCTTCTTCTATTAATGAAGAGGATTTCACTGTTCCTGTGCAAAGTTTTCAGGTAACATTTTTTCTTTTGGTTTTTTTATTCTGTAACTGTTTCTACTGAATGTACCCACTCACTGACATAAAAGTGTTAGTAAGGATCTATCTATTATAACTCTATGAATACCTTCAATTAGTTAATATTGTTTAAACAGATGTTATAAACAGGGGGCAGCCATGGTCGGTCTAGGGGTTAGAGTTTTTGGCTTAGCAAACACGGAGTCATGGGTTCAAACCCCAGTAAAAGCCATTGGTGATGTTAGGAAGAACATCCAGTCATCATTGCTCCTATGCCCCATCTGAATAAGTCCTTAGCCCGCTTTGAAAAAACACCATTCCAACAGGGGTTTCTCACAGGGATGGCGACTATAAACTTGAGTGAGTTAAGTTTAAACAGATGTTGTTTCTGTTTGATTTAGGGAGATATAACTAATCTTGACTTCCTAAGCAAAGTATTTGCTGGAGCCGATGTGGTGTATCACTTGGCTTCTTATGGGATGTCCGGCAGAGAACAGGTGGGAGCTTTAGTTATCTCTTGATACTTCAGAGTTGAGTTTATAACACTGAGTTAACAGAGCTTTTCAAATTGCTTAACTTTTTTTATTTATATGTTATCTGTATTAACTTGTCGCATTTTCATCTAAAATGTCAAAAATAAAAATTAGGTACATAGAGAAATTTCAGTTTCACCTTTGACCTTTGGCCAATCTATAGGAGAGAAAGTTAAAGTGGGAGAATTATACTTATCTGGATTGGTTGTTATTTCAAGTTTGCCTTCAGTCATTAACTCTGCTGTTACACTGAAATGTTATTATTCTGGATGCTGTTCTTTTAGCTTCACAATGAAATGATTTGGAAAGTGAATGTTGAAGGAACTAGGAATGTTATTGAAGGTGAGAAGATAACTCTTAATTAAGTTTAAAAGCACCTGTGTGTATAAGAATATTTATTTTTCTATTTCAAAATTCTGTAATTGTTTCACTGCTTGATATTAAGGAAGGTTTTCTTATAAGTTTAGAGATCAAATAATTTTCTTTGAATTTTTCTCAACACTTGGAATAATTTTGGAGTTGTCTGTAGCCTGTAGGCAGAACAACGTCAAGTCTCTGATATTCACCAGCACCTTCAATGTGGTCTTTGGTGGCCAAAGGATTGAAGATGGAGATGAAACACTTCCATATTTTGATTCAACTGAGGTATTACATTGCTTAGTTTATTGATGATTTTCAGTTGCAGAAAAGCATTTGAAATAACAAAATAGTATAAGCCTTTGCTTTTGGCACATTAGTTGTTTTAACCAAAAGCTGAGATATTATTTTTACAAACTTTTTTTCAAGAAATGTTAACTTTAAAATGGATGTTAGTATAGCACTACTATACTTACTATATAGATGTGTCACTTTAATAATTAAACATAAAGTCAAAAAGGAAAAGGTGACAATATATTATTTTCTATTACTAAAAATGTATAAATTTACCATTTTGTATATGGTGTATAAATGGTTATAGAGGAGCTGGGATAATTATGGAAACTCAAAAGCCGTTGCGGAAAAATTAGTTCTACAGGTTAACAATACTCTAACAGCAAATGGCACAACTACTATAAGTACGTGTGTACTCAGACTAGCTGGTATTTATGGGCCCAGAGAGAGGAGGCATATCCCAAGGGTATTTATTTATTCACATTTTTTTCATAGCTTTGTTGCGCTCAGGTTGTAACTAAGTTACTACTATGCAATAAAATGTTAACATAAGCTTAAAATCATGAGGCATTCATATAAAATGTTGTACTGTAAATTCATTTTAGATTTTCATACTGTCTTAGCAATAAATTGAGTAAATAAGGAAACATTTGTAAGCCGCAGATTAAATGAAGATGTTAATTAGTGGCACAATTCAATCTCAAATATTGCTATGCGAGGAGTAGCAGTAGGGTTTAATAACAATTATTATGCTATAATATAACACTATAAATTAATATAATACATAGTGTAATATGTATTATAATACTAGGATACAGATGACTATAAAAGTGTTTGTAACAAATCTAAAACTCATTAGTTAATTGAATAAATATTCTTAACTACAGAGTTATCTTCTCCTTGAATATCCATTTTAAAAATTTTTTTTACTTCGTGACAAAAGTGCGTTATGCTTTCTCAATTATCACTCAGAAGTTTTCTAACCATTTCTTAGAAAGTTCTGCATGGGATAAGATGTATACGAGAAAGATATAACGATATTATAACGCTGTGTAAAAGTATTTATTAGATGTATTGAGATATCATTTATAATTCATGATGCATTACTTAAAAAATTGACTCTTCCACATTATAAAACATTTTTGATACCCATGTATTTGTGCTGTTAGATTTGGTATATATCATAAGCCTTCTATTAACAGGGTGGAAAAAACCCAGAGGTGTAACCTAATTTATAACAGGTTGAAATTGTGCTTTCTTACTGCATGACATGTTCCGGGTTTTTCCAACAGTTTGTCTAAGAGAAAGCAGCATTGATATGTTTTCTATGGTTTATCTGTTTTACCTGCAGGTTGTGAAGGCCATGAAACAGGGCATGTTTCTCTTTACATACGGGGACAATCCTATAGTAGAGTTTGTACATGTAGAAAATGTGGTGCAGGCTTTAGTACAGGCTCAGTACTCACTCACCCATTCCAACTCTGTTGCTGTAAGTTTAATCAAACTGACTCATACCAACTCTGTTGCTGTAAGTATATTCAAACTGACTCATACCAACTCTATTGTTGTAAGTATATTCAAAATGACCCATTCCAACTCTGTTGCTGTAAGTATATTCAAAATGACCCATTCCAACTCTGTTGCTGTAAGTTTATTCAAACTGACTCATATCAACTCTGTTGCTGTAAGTATATTCAAACTGACTCATACCAACTCTGTTGCTGTAAGTACATCTAGAATGACCGTACGTTAACTCGAACTGTCTGTTTTATATCCAGGCTGGAAAGGCATACTTTATTTCCGATGGCAAACCAGTGAATAATTTCGAATTCTTTCGACCATTGGTAAGACATGAAACAATTTTATTGGTGAATGTTTTATTTCTGTGAAACTTATTTTAGGCTAAAGTAGACAATTAACATTTAATGAAAGATAAATGAAAATCGATGCATTTTCTATCAAAGATTAAAGTTTTGAGAATGTCCATAAAGTGCAGATTAGTAATTAATAAAATTGATGTGTATTTTTTGTAGTTTTTCTAGCTGAAGGTTCATCGCTATTTTTAGTTCAATTTGTTTTGTAAATTTATTTTAGACAGAGGCACTAGATGTACCCTTCCCTAAAATATCTGTACCAATGTGGCTGGTTTACTTCATAGGTGGGTGTCTGTTTCCACCTCTCAGTGCATTATTCATGGTGATGGTATATTTGCTCTGCATTGCTCCATGTGGTTTTGACGAATTGTGACATGGAATTAACTTATATGTACTGACCTTGTATTACTTTATACTAACCCTGTATTACTTTATACTAAACATGTACTGCTTTATACTAAATATGTACTACTTTATACTAAATATGTACTACTTTACGTATAATCCCATGTAGCTTTACATTGTAATATTGCACACACTAACTCAGTATTCCTCATTTCATCTTCGTTTGTGATCAGTACTACATACAGTCGGACTCTTAATTTAGCAAAAAACACTGAACTACCAAACTTGTAGGAGTTATCATATCTTAGGAGTTATTACCTTTTATGGGTCAATAGTTTATTTGGTAGTAAGATCATTACACAATTCATACTGTCCTTTCAACTATCAGTGTAATATCTACATATTTTGTTTTGTGCTCTTTTTCTGTCCTCTTGTGTTTATTGAGTATTGAGTGAATGCTAAAGCTTAAAATTGTTGAATATATTGTTGACCTCATCATGGCTTTTGTTTTCAGCTTACATTATTGAAATAGTTTATGGATTGGTTCACAACTTCTACGACTTCCAGCCGTTACTTTGCCGAGCTGAGGTGAGTAGTGCATCAACAGAATACTCCTTGCCGTTGAGTTTTGTCATTTTATTGTTCACTTAATTACAATTCTAATATTCATCCAAGTTTTTCTTCTTGTTGTTCATTGCATCATATTCTTAGTAATAGTTTTAATGTTCTATCTGTAGTTTAAATGATTGAAAAGTCCACAGATTTAACTTTTTATTTCTCTATTTTTAACTTTTTATTTCTCTATTTTTAATGTTTTATTTCTCTATTTTTAATGTTTTATTTCTCTATTTTTAATGTTTTATTTCTCTATTTTTAATGTTTTACTTCTCTATTTTCGATAAATTTTTTGCATTTATATTATATTGTTTTATTTCCCTATATTTAATATTTTATTTCTTTCTATTTTATTGTTTCATTTTTCTAAATTCGCTGTTTTGTTTGGGGTTTTTTATATTTAATGTTTTGTTTCCCCAGGTGTATAAAACTGGACAGACGCACTACTTCAGTATAGAAAAAGCTAGGAAAGACTTGAACTATGAGCCTCAGTTCCAAAACGACATGCATACTGTGTCGGAGGAGTACAAGACCCCACCTACCAACAGTATGAAAAAGCATGGGACCAGCTGCTCTAGTATATTCATTAGCATAGTTTTATGTATTCTGATATTTAGCCTTATCATGTCTCTATTACCAACAGCTGGTTGAAGTAAACAGAGTCAGTTAACTAACCTAATCAATGATGGAAACACTCAACTTTTTAAGAAATTTTTGTTTTCAAGTCTACACATATAATTTTTTAGGCAAACCATTTTACTTTCACATTCAGTTCAAAAAAACTGCAAATGTACTGTTTTTTACTGGCGATTTGGGAAAATTTATCTACGTACTGTAAAACGTGTTATGATCTTATAGCATATTATGAAATACCTGCTTTGTGATTGCGTAAAGTGTAAAGCTTTCCTTAGCTACAGGGTAGTAGATTTAGCTATATCATAGCTTCACACCAGGTTTTTATGTTTGACAGTTTGTATCTTTCTAAACGCAAAGTTTTTTTCTCATTGCTTACTATGGCTAAGTAATTGCACAGTTTATTTAATGTATTTCAATTACTACTGGGCAATATTAAAGTAAAATATCAACGATTGCTTTTGTCTAATAGGTTAGCTATATTATTACATTGTCAATGATGTCAATTAGTATTACATTCACCATATTTTTGTCATTGTACTGTATGTGTGTTTGTTAGTAGTTGTAGTTTCCTGTGATAAGACAACTCTGCATACCAGTGTTTTGTTGCCATCACTGCAGTTTGGTTCTCATCTTGTCTTTCATCATCTCATTGAGCTCTATAATAATTATTTCTGTATAAAACTATTTATTAAAATAATATATTATACCTTCATTTTACTTCCTAAAATGCGGAATTTTTACCAGCTAAGCTAATTTTTACCAGCTAAGCTGTGCCGAAACTCACTTAGAAAAACAAACTATTTGCAGTTGAACTTTTAGCTATAATTAATATTCTTTGCTATACCAACTGCACATGTAGGCTGCAGTTTAAAATAGATAGTAATTATAATTTGTCTGAGGAAGCAAAGTATGTATAAAATCATATAGCTCAAGATTTTAATGGCACCTTTAGCTAAATTCTGTGATGTGATAACTTACTATTGTGGTGTCTATCACCCCCCCCCCCCTTCTTTACATAGCATAAACTTTCTGTACATAGACTCAGATACATAGTTTTAAAGATATTTATTTTATTCTTAGCAATACCTTTAATAGGCTTTTGAAACAATTATTAGAGTATTCTGAAATAACATTTAGTGCTGAGCTGATGATTGAAATGTCACCATCTTACACAAACTAGTCATTTTCAACTCCTGCTTTTAATACTAAGATTTAGTGTATCTGGTGGTATTCTTGTATTTTGGTTGCTTTGTAAATCTATAATTATTTGTGAAAGGTAATAACATATAAATAGTATTACATTGCTTTGCCTACTTGTATTGAATCACTAAATTAGAAACTGGTTCTCTTATCAACCGGGTCTTGCGGTGTAGTGGTTATCACATCTGCTTAACACGCAGAAGGTCATGGGTTCGAAACCCATCAAGACCTAATTTTTTTCATTCTCATAACATAACATGCTTTTCAATTTTTTTCTCACAATTTATTTTTCTAAAATTACTGTAATAAGAAAGGGTATTTTAATGCGTAAACCAATAAAATTGAGACTATTTTCACACAAAGGAGGTCTTGAATATGCCTAGTGTAGAACAGTAGTGTGGAAAGTTTAGTTAAAGCATGCATCATTTTAATTCTTCTGTAGGTAGGCTACTGTGTCATACCATTTTATGAAACGTAAGCTTATTATGTAAAACTGTTATGTGATCACAAATTTCTTATTTTTCAAGAAATATTAAGTTTGCTTTGTTGGGGAAAACAAAAAATAAGAAGAGTAGATATAATGAGTTCAACCAAGTGATCGAGTTATTATCTTCAGCAATATCTTGAAAAAGTTGATTCCAAATTAGAATGTGCTGCAGCAGTGCTGATACTGTAAAAGCTACAAAATACCGTTTTCAATTTTGTATAGTTATCAATAATTTTCAATTTAATTTAATGTTATATGTAGGTCAGACAATGCAGATGAGATTGACTGTGGCTTACAGCTACATAATTTATTGGAGTTTATTACTGAAGGATGAGGTCTTTATTGGTGGTAATTTTTGTTATGACTTTATTTTCATACACATTTTTTACTTCCCATGGCTGATAAGATAACTCTTAGCTGTGTTGTTGGTAAAAACTGAAAGTCAAGCGTGTTCAGTTCTTTATTAATTGACGTCTTCATGCAAACAATAACATCTGTTGGTTTACATGCCTTTCGTTTAATGCTTTATATACCTTTACATAAAAACTGTTATTCACTTTTACTACTCCTCTGGAGCTAAATGTGGGTACTAATTTTACAAATATCTATTCTGGTCTTAAACTTTTTTGAAAAAAAAATTTAATTTTGCTGATAAAACTTGTATCCAGTGTTTAGCTTATATCTATCAACATTTGTGTACTACAATTACATTATATTACACTTGCAGTTATAGTAATTATACTTCATTTAAATACTTATATTATTTTAGGTATTGGTAATTATACAAACTGTGTATAGCTTGTATGTTCTAAGTATTTCACTATTCTATTTTAGATGAAGGCATTAGCTGGTGTTCTAATAAACGTATTACTATTGAGTGGGGTGGTTGTGGGAGCCCTAGGCAACTACTGTTTGCCTTCAGACTCATGTTGGCCCACAAGTGCTGTTGTGTCGATATTTAAGAATGAGATGCTTACTGATGGTAAAACTACTGTGCTGGTTGAAGGTAGGTTTCTTGCGCATTGGAATATGTTAAATTAGGTTGGTGTTTAGTGTGAATCTTCACTAGTTTGTCATTTTGTTATTTACACTTGGCTTACACTGGGTTTGCCTTCAACACCTGTACACCAATCGTTAAGAAAATTTATTGAAAGTGTCAAATTTCTAACTGCAATTTTTCACTTTCTTCCTTATCTCTTACCCCTACTCATCTCTCTCTCTCTCTCTCTCTCTCTCTCTCTCTCTCTCTCTCTCTCTCTCTCTCTCTCTCTCTCTCTCTCTCTCTCTCTCTCTCTCTCTCTCTCTCTCTCTCTCTCTCTCTCTCTCTCTCTCTCTCTCTCTCTCACACTTTAATGCTTTTTAATTTCTTCTTATATTGCCATACATCATTCATACTTATAGTATTGCAATTTTACAGGAGACCAAGGTTGGCCTGGAAAGTCTCTAACATACAACCAGGCTCTAGCAAAGACACCAGGAATGGTAGTATATGCTACTACAGTCCTTCACATAAGAAGAGCTATCAAGTTTGCTAAGCAACACAATATAAAGATCAGCGTCGTTTCTTCAGGTAACACAATAAAGACATGGACGTCTGTTAGCGAATATAAACTACAGAATTTTTAGTAGTTATCTTCCCTTTTTATTAAATTATTAGAATACTACAATTGTCACAGCATTGGCATATTGCAGGTCACAGTTTCCTGGGCCGATGTGGTGATGAAGGAGCCATGCAAATTTCTGTAGTTGATATGAAAGATATACAAATAGACTTAGATTGTCCCGAAAGCCCATTTGGTTGTATTACTACTCAGTCTGGTGTCACATGGGGAGAAGCGTTTAGAGAGGTGAGTATTTGAAAGTAGACAACTCCTCAATTGCTCAGAAATATCTAATAGAAAGTTGTAGCATATGTCAGCCTGTTGTCACAAGATGAAAAGAAGCAGACAGGGAGGTTATATTGTTGTACTCTCATTTCTAAAGGCCTGGCCTCATGCTCGTGAGAATCTTGCGAAATCTTGTGACGATTTTTGGGAGTTATCCTCTCGTTATGACCAGCCACACACTCATTGGACGAAACACATAATAAATAGTTTGTGAATGAGTCTTGCACGAGATACAAACAGCAGAAAGTTGCTAAATAGAGAAGCGTGGTAGAAATGAAATAATTACTGTTGCTAAAATTCTATTGACCAATCAAATGGTGCTTATCGTGGATTGTGATTTTTCGTCCATCGTCTTCGTTGTGTACACCCGATTAAAGACAATTTCGTTTGAATTTCCTCAAATTTTCTCATACGATTGTGTTTTCATGTCAAATAGACGATTTCGTGTGATTCTCACGAGTGTGTGCCAGGCCTTAACTAAAGCTTCTAGCAAGCGGTTTAGCAGTTGCCATATTAAAAATAATTAGGCCAGCGTCATGGCTAGCTTGTAAAATGCAGAGCTGCAGATGTGCTATAGGCTGTAGCTATTAAGTCCCTTTTACCAAAAGTTTATATCTGCACTCACAGTAAATGTTTTTAGCTCAATAAATAATTTAACGTCAATTCAAGTTAGTATGCAGAGATTTATTATATATGTAAAATTTACAGTTAACTACAAGCAAACACTTGAAGAACTTTTTGAATAGACTTGAAAAACATGAACTTCAAGTGGTTAAAGTTAACAGCTTTGAGCGAGTCATTTCCAGACATTTAGTGATTTTATTTTGTATTTTATGCCTTTTTTGATATTATATTTAATATTATACTTCAAACTTTATTTTATTGTATGAAATTTCAATGTATACATCAAACTAGACCACCTTGAGATTCACCATGCTGTATAAAACAATTCATATACATTGTATTTTGTATTGTAGTCAAACAAATATGGCCGAATGGTGGTGGGCGGATCTAACCCAACAGTCTCAGTGACAGGCTGGACTATAGGGGGCGGTCACTCACCCCTCTCTAGAAGTTATGGACTTGGAGTAGACAATGTGCTCGAGTTTCACTTGATCACTGCCGACTTGAGTGAAGTCTGGACCAGTGCCAATGGCACTAAAATTATAGCGGAGAATGGAACAGTGAGTTTACGCTGTCATACGTGGGAACACAACTTCTGCTAAGTGTCTTTATTTACTACAAGCCAAAGTTTTTCCTGTTACTACTTAACATTTTACTAAAAAGTGCTTTTTATCTATTTTTATTTAATAAATTACAAACATAATTTATTTTAACATTTTTAAAGCAAGTTTTATTTGATACTTAGTTTATAAATAATATTTAAACGACATGCATGAATGACAGGATATAGTACATATGACTTTGTAATTAACGTAGCATGAGTTCTTTTGCACACATAATTGTAGATGTGGGAAACAAATGATACGGCCCTTTTCTACGCATTGCGAGGTGGAGGGAGTGCTTTTGGTTTTATAATAGATTTAAAGTTTAAGCTATACAAGGATTCAGTAATATCACAATTCACCTGCACTTACTATGGAGTTGAAAGTGAGTACCTAACAAATCAAGGCAGGCATTTTATTCCTAGCTCTAAATTGTTCTAGTGATAATAAAATATATTAAAGTAAAAAAATTATTGCAAAATTATTATTTCAAAGCTATTAACAAATTCCTACTGATTATCTTATCCTTTTTTAAATACTGCATCGAAGTGTGGCAGGTTTAATTTCTGAAGATCAGTGTATTTTTTAAACTGTGAAACCTTCTGTTGTGTTTTAAGTGTATAGAGATATTTATTGTCACAGACTGAAAGAAAATAGCAATGTGAAAAAGGTTATATCATAAGTTATAAGTTGCAAGTTACAAGTATGAGACACAAGTGTGGATAAGTGAAAAATGCTGAGTTTTATTACTAGTCAGAAAGGTTAGCTTTTGTGTAGAAGCTATAATAAATGTGGAAAAAGCATAGAATAGCTGGCCTAGCTGAGATGATATGTGAAAAGCTATCATGCATTAGGAAAAAGCTTTCCCAGCTTATGTAAAGTCACAACATTTTCAGTATAGCTTTTATTCTAGACTGTAGTTTTTAATAAACAATTTATAACTTACTATGATGTTTTCCTAGATGATACATCAAGAACATTTGGTGTGATATTGAAAAGTTTAGGAGAACTGCTACCTACGTTACCCAATACATTCAGCGGCTATGTCTTGCCTACAGTTGGCTGTGACCCGAATAGTTTAGTATGTGGGGGCACTATGGCAGTGAGTTACTCACAATCTTGTTGGGTGTTGTCTTCTCTTTAGATTCAGTATAGGTTGAAAAAATTTATAAAATTATTTGGCAAGTACTTTCATTTAGGAACAGTAGTAAAAAATTGAGATAGCCTAAGTTTTTTAATTTTCATATCAAGTTTTGGTTTGGGGCGAAGGTTGGAATTGTTGCAAGATCGTGACTTCCTTTGCTACATTTCTAATCTAAAACAGAGGCTTTTCTCAATTTCTCTGTTACTGCACCTACCTCCTTTGATGAACAATGTATTAATTTTTTTACATTTTGTGGAAAAATATTTGGTGCAGGAATAATTTCAGATATGTGTTCTTTACCAAATATCTCTAATATCTCACTTGCCTTAAAAGTAATTATTCGGCACGTAGTCACTAATATGTTGGTCGCTATTCATATGTAGGCATCAATATTGCATCGTGGGGCAACAAGTACTATCTCCAAGGAGGACAGGGAGAAATTGACCTCTCTTCCTCATACCTGGTCAGAAAGTGGTCTGTCTCTTGGTGGATGTCAAATTAATGAGTATTCTTCTTTTTATGAGTATGAAATGACAATTCCCAACAGCACTTATGGCGTTACAGTAAGTTCTACTGTTTATTATTGTATTGGCAACATTGATCTTTGTAAAAGGATTATTAGGTTTTCCCACCTTTTATTAAATTATCAAACAAAATTTGCCTTTTTTTAAAACGCCCTTCATATAACTTTATTTTTACCTTAACATTGTATCAATTTTTATTATTGAAATGTTTTTGTAAAAAAATATGGCTATTTGACATTTTTATTATTTTTAACAAATCAGCAATGTTTAAAACTACTCCTTTGCATGTTCAACAACATCTAACACATTCTATTGGATTTAACAGTTTGAAAATGTATGCATTTATGTACAAATAAATACCCTTTTCTAGACAAAATACGCTGTAAACAAAATTTAAAAAAGTATTTTGTTATCAATCACACAAAACTTAGTGTGCAATATGCTCCATATGGTGTCTATCACTATTCTCTTTTATAATGGTTGGTTTCAACAGCCATGCTATTTAAGGAAACGTCCCAATTTGGCATTGAAAAGCTCTCACCAGCTTTTCTAATAAACATGAGAGTTGTCTGACCTGAATATTATGCAGCTGCAGGGTTTTCTCTACAAGTTCCGATCAGTATGTGGCTCATGGAAGATTCTACTTTTATTCTAACACCATATATGGTCAGTGTGTGTGTGGCTCATGAAGTCACGCCCTGATCTCAACACCATATATGGTCAATGCTACTACTTATAGTATATCGGTGGCTCACTGATCCAAGAAGACCTGCTCAGCATCTCCACAAGTGATACTTTTGTCAAACATTACACTAAAGCTTATGAAAGAAGTAAAACCGACCCAACTTACAATTTGATTGGCACAGCAACATGGGTAGGAGGTGAGTGTCAAAGGCTATTAGTAAAGATCACTGGCTATTAGAAAAGATTACTGGTTATCAATAAAATAGTTATGCAATACTCAATTATACTTTAAAATCTTCAGCATAGCACTTTACAAGTACTTACATCATTGCATTTGTTATATAAAGTAATCGGTTTAAAGTAAGTTATATAAAGTAAGTTATGTTTCACCGTGTCAATAGGTGCTGTTAAGGACATCCCAGTTGACGAAGTACCAGTACATCCTGGATGGAGAAACGCAATATTTAGTTTTACTGCTGGTACTGGCTGGGATCCAGTAACCACCGATCCTACTGACAGAATCCAGGGAGTGAAGGGTGAGATATACAGATGCACACTATTGTTACATAGTGCACAGCAATATAGTCGAGATGAAGTAAAAATCAAGACAACAATTGCACTACAAAAAATATTACAACCACAAAAGTTTATTCAATGTTATAGAATATAGAAGATAGAAGCTCCATGATATATTATTTGATCCAATGCTGAAGATAGTAGTACAAAAAAATAATAATTTTTTATTTCAAAATTGGTAGACAATCGCAAGAACTGCTTTGAAAGCCACACAGCTACTACGAGTGCCTTGTTTTTTATATTTGTCACTTGAACAATATATCAGCTCATACTTTAGAGTTTAGTGAAAGAATAGCTTTTAGAGTAGTCCGTATAGTTTGACAAGCTCAGCCTAATTTCTGATGTGTCTTTACTTTTGTATATTCCTCTGCTTTTGTAAAACCTAGATTTAATTCCAAACTTTAAAATCAGCACATTTTATTATTTTGTAGAATTTCATGAAGACTTAGCCCGATTCTCTTCTGGTAAGTATTACAATGAGGCAGAGCCCGACATGGCGCCCTCACAGTGGAAGAAAGAATTTTGGAGTGACTCAGTCTATGAGAAGCTTGTTGATATCAAGAAGGCGTGGGACCCCCAGAATATATTTACATGTAATCAGTGTATTGGATCTGATTGGATGAGGAACGAACCAGTGTTTGGTTGAGAGAAAGTCATAATATTGCAAGTTACATGCTTAATATTTGGCATTCCTTAGTGTGAGTAGATAACTCCACAAATAAAATATTATCAACTTATTTTGGTAATTTGATGTACTTGGACATTTTATTGTCACAAATAACTATAATGTATACACCATAATCTTTAGATTCTGTTGGGGCACGCAAAACATCAGTTTCCAATTATTTACGAGTTAAATTTAATAGCAAATTTCTTCATTCTCTTCAAATTATAAAAGGTTCTTTCAGCATTTATTTTCAAAAAAATCAGTTTTAATAAGGATAGCCTACCAATCTTTCTTGCAATTTGTTCTTAAGTTGGAAGCTACTAACTTTTAGCAAAATGAAAAATAATTATGGTGCTGAAATTGTATAAATCTTTTTTAAATTAATAACCAGGAGAGCAAGTCTAGCTCTGGACATTTATAGAGGCTAATGAGTAAATTGCAAAAAAGTTTGTAAGTCAAATCAACTGCCAGATTTGCCATGTTACTATTATTTTCTTACATGGTTATTTTTCAAGTGTGACACATTATTACATCACCCAAACAAAAGTCTTCTGGCAAACCTAGTTAGCTAGAACATGCATCTTATAATTTGTAACTTTGGTGATATCCCATAACTTATAATTTTGACTAGGTGTTAGCTGCATAGAAACTATAAAGAACTCCATCAACAGAAGGAAAACTTTTACCGATCAATTTAAGAATAGCAGTCTTTCCTACCTCTAACTTTCTAAGACTGATGCACAAAACAACACAGACAAGGTTAGGTTGCAATGCGTAGAAAGCAAGAGACAACTGGGTGTACGAGTTTGAGATTACAGAACTTGTCAGTTTGAATATTTTATTTAATAGAAAAATATTTTCTAAGCATGAAAAGAGTTTTAAGTAAAATTCTAATACACCAGTTGAGTTAAATTGCTAAGACTCTGTTTGCAAACTGATCACATCTATAACAAATAGTTACAATGACTATTTTCAATGGAGGTAAAAATAAAATTTTGTAAATTTTCATAATAGTTTCCTATACTAAGTCAAGTAGTTTATTCCTAAAAGTACAGCACTTAAATAAAAACACCGTAGCATAGAAAATAGAGTAAAATACCATCAATTGGCCACAGAAACATCAGCTGCAATTTAATTGGAACAAAAGAATTCTATTAAGACACACAAAGAAACATTTGTCAATAAGACTCATCAACAAAATACTGAAATATGCGGGTCTAAAACATGAGCCATAGAAAGATTAGGTTTTCAGTAGAATGAGAGTTCTCAGTCTAACGTAGCATTAGTTCTTACTCTTCTCCAGGATATCACAACAACTAAGTTTAGCTGCAGATCCAAACAAGCTACGCAGTTTTAACAGGTAATTATTTGCTCAATTACAACTTACTATTCAACCACAAGGCAAATCTCACTTTGTTTTTGAGATTAGACTTTTAGTAAGCTCACTTGTTATTGGTCAAACTAAACTTTTGTCAACATTGATTGGTTAGTGACTAGTTGAACAGCTACAGAGTGTATAGATATGACAAAGATTCATTGGAGTATCAGTTCATCAGATCACTAATACGTCTAGACTGATAATGACACGTAGCTATTATACTGCTGAATATTTCTCTTCAAAATGTCCGAACACGGCCCTAGTACCCTCTCAAACCGCTGTCGGTCGAGTTTAACACATTTTAGTGGACCTTTGGCTATGACTGTAGCAGCTCTTGGTCTATCTAGTAACAGTGCAATCTCTCCTACAACACAAACAACAATGGTCACATAACTCCCTATATCTTATTATATTTTATATAAATCTATAATAAAAAGTTAAGATAGTTCACGAGTCAATTTCATTTTAGAGCAGACAACTCTAAATCTGTTTGAAATCCAGGCAGAGAAATAAAAAAGGGCAAGGATAAAAAAATTGATTAAAACTTGAAAATTATGAAACGTCACCTTGTAGATCAGAAAGATGAATTTCAAGTCAACACGAATACAAAAGATAATGAAGTTGAAGAAAAACTTGTTGATTAAAAACTTGCTTTCCTATCATACTACAGGGTAGCTTTGTAAATTACACAAAAAAGTTATTCAAAAACTGTGACTAAATAAATTGTTTTCTGATTTAATAAAGTAGTTGAGTTAAACAGTGATGAGATTATAGTATTCTATTAAACATATTAAGTACAGTACCAAAATAGTCTGACGCCCCGAGTTTGCCAACTTCTACCGCTTGTTTATCCTCAGGTCGCTGTTGCTGCACCACAGCAGTACCCTGTGAATAAGGAGTGTAAAGATTACCAGACTATACTATCTACTAGGCCATAGCAACCCCCTGCTACATCATAGCAACCAGATGCTACAGCATAGCAACCTCCTGCTACATTATAGCAACCACCTGCTACATCATAGCAACCCCCTGCTACACCATAGCAACCACCTGCTACACCATAGCAACCACCTGCTACACCATAGCAACCAGATGCTACAGCATAGCAACCTCCTGCTACATTATAGCAACCACCTGCTACATCATAGCAACCCCCTGCTACACCATAGCAACCACCTGCTACACCATAGCAACCACCTGCTACACCATAGCAACCACCTGCTACACCATAGCAACCTCCTGCTACATTATAGCAACCACCTGCTACATCATAGCAACCCCCTGCTACACCATAGCAACCACCTGCTACACCATAGCAACCACCTGCTACACCATAGCAACCTCCTGCTACACCATAGCAACCTCCTGCTACATTATAGCAACCACCTGCTACATCATAGCAACCCCCTGCTACACCATAGCAACCTCCTGCTACACCATAGCAACCTCCTGCTACATCATAACAACCAGTAGCTGCATGCATGAAAATAATTCGGAGTTGTTGTCACATGGTGAGAAACTTTGTTACCCTAGTAAGTTTAAGTAGTTGAGGTTCACAATAAAATGCACAACCCAGTCACCCACATGTAATATTTTACATTTACAGTATTCTATACAATACTTAAAGTGGTATTTAGAACGTAACACAAACGCCAGCAAAAGTTGAACTGACTAGTGCTTAAAAGGCTAAAGGAACAGTCCCAATCTAAGACACGGTGTATTATGCAGCTAGCATGGTATAAAAATATCGTCTGAAAACTGATTAATATATAAATACTGAAACAACGAGATTAGTTACACCCTACACCAAGCATAATGATTTAAAACAGACTGTAAGCCTAACTTACTTACAGCCAAACATTGAGAAAATGGAAACAGAAAAAAATACCTCAATGATGAGAAAGAAATCGTCGCCAGGTTCACCCTGTCTCGTTATCACTTCCTGGTCTTCGAAGGAAACGGGTTCCAAGGCATCGGCTATGGTACATCTTTCCCACGGCTCCAGGTTCTCTATTGTTGCAAAAAGTGACAGTATTTACTATTCATATACTAAACTTTAGTATGTAATACACGTTATATAGACAGCTGTACGCCACCCTGTGTCATTAGCACAACCTGTTGTATGTATTAGAATACTTTGGTAAGAAATGCTACCAACAACCCAGTATAATAGTAAATCAAATTAATTGTCTGTAAACATTTAAAAACTTGTCATGAATTTCAGGAGTTGTCTTATTTTATGCAAAGGTAAATGTATTAAACCTGAGATGCAAAACTCTGAGAAGATGGCAATGAAAATACCCCACAAAACCGGAGAAGATAATTAGTTACTATAAAATGGCTCATTAAAAGTTTCATATTTAAATATAATACACATCTTTTCAACAGATAAGACCAAATGTAGATCACAGTGCTAACAATGATTGCCATGTTTAAATAATGTGAAAATCAAGGAGATACCTGCGCAAAATTTGCCTTCCAGAATATAAGAGAAGTAATAAAGTATCAACTCATGAGTGAACAGACAACTCCCTGCTTATCTACTTGAGTTTATTTAAAAAATCAGTTACAGGCAACAATTTTTTTGCATTAAACGCCCGATTTCTTCTATGCCTATGTATATGCACATTTAACATCAGAGTAATATGAATAGTCAATGAAGAGCATTATTACACTTTATAGGGAGCAGCTGTGGTCTAGTGGTTAGAGTAAACTGTGGTGATACAATGGCTTGTGATAACATGTAAGGAACAGGTAAGAGACACCAGGTTCTACAAATACACACTTACCTAATATCGATACTTTAGACAAGAACTCTTCATACATCTTTCTCTTCCTTATAGTACTTCCCTGGAACAGGTAAATGCAGACGTACAGGTGTCAAAACAAGACATAACATCTCTACACTGATCCAAGGGTGTAATAAAACTCAGCTTACACTAACTCAACACTAATCTATGTCAGACAGAGCGTGTAAATCTCAAATGCAGATTGTAAAAACATGCCATCAGTTTGATGCTGCCCCAAATTTCTCAGTAAAATATTACAAGGTTCAAAGACAAGTCAGCTGATTGGCTGTTCAATTAAAAAATGTTGAACCAAACTTGGTATTGATGAGTCACTTCACACCTGAATAATCACCAGATAGGCTGATGTTAGTTATATTGTATCATAGGAATGTCTGAATTCAAACTACTAGGCACAACTGTATATGATTGATAAGCCATATTTTTCGACATTTACACCACATAGTAGGTAAATCTAGGAGAATTAAAAGCACAGCAGCAGATAGCTGTCAATATGCCATAGTCCTAAGTATAAGGGGGATATGATGTTGGAGTTAGAAGAAAATGTACCAGAGAGCTTGGCTTCAAATATTGTTTCAAATTAACATTTTTCAGCTTATTTTCATAGGTAAACTAACAGTTATTGCTACATGCATGAATTTTTATATCATCAAAGGAATTGAAAGTGACATTAAAACTGGCAGAAGCTGAGTATTATATTCAAGTAAATGAAGTGCTAGCCTACAACAGTCTTCAGCTACAAAGCTGGGCTAGCAAACCCACCATGAGGATTCTCCTGTAACTCAGTCTATCAATGCCCCACAGTTTGACGTCTGTTTTAGCCTTAACAGTGGCGGCCCTTGGAGTGCCGTATATGAGAGCCAGCTCGCCAAAACTACCGCCTTCGCTGATGTTTAGCACCATCTGATTGTTCAAATACACCTCCACCTCTCCCAAGTCTATGACGTAGAAGTTGTCCCCCTCATCACCTGAGCAGAGCAATAGCCTATGTACCAGAATACACAACACACTGGCTGCAGGTCTACAGGCTATAGTATTTAACTAGTTCATATCCAGTGTACAATTCAACTTCTCATATATGCACTATTGTTTTAAATTTCATACCCTCCTTGTACAACTTCTTAGTAAATACAAATTACAAATACTATTATATTACTAGATGAACACACTGTACGATGGTACACCCAAATGAAAAACAATATTTACTCTGACATATGTAGATTGAACATTTAAACCTGCTACATGAAAAGCAACCTAAATGTCATACCAGAAAAGTGTGTAAAACATTTTATTAGGTAAAAGCTTAAAATCAAAACCTTAGACTTTTAAATTAAAAATAAACTTATTGATTACAACTCTACTAACCTTGTCGAATGATTATCTCCCCTGCATGTCTGTGTACAGGGAACATGGCATCAAATATATCACTGAAACACAATATAAGATGAAATTATATAAAAAATTCTAATCAACATCAGGTCAAACAACTTAGTTTGTGATCACGACAACTATTACGATGTTACATAACTTCTAAAAATCAATGTGTTGCAATCAGCTAGACACTAAGTACCATTCATTTTAACAGAGCACCGACCCAACACTACCAGATAATCATTTAAAAGGGTGCAGGTTTAATCAAAAGATGGCGACCATATAACTCCAGTCTAGATGTATAAGATATAGCCACGTGTAGTCTGAGAGATGATGCTATGCAGGTAAACTAACCTCCTCTCATTCTCATCCAGGTGTGAGAACAGCACGTTGCTAGATATGGCCTTGGACAGCGCTGCCATAGTTTTGTAGTCTTTAGGCACCACCTACCACACAAAGACAGATGACAGAACAACAGATATTATACAGTTTTCTTCAACGTGAATTTTTCTGATCAATTATAGTATTGGGCAGTGACTGTGTGATGCAATTAGCTAGGTTCACACAACACTTTGCTTAGTTATATCAACATTTACAATCTTCTAAATAATTAGAAAGTTTTTAAAACATTTTTTACAGAGTAAATATATATAAACTAATAAGTCCTGAAAAAAAACTTTCCTCTGTTCATATTGAAGACAAAATCTCAACAAACATCAGCGGTATTTCAAGGTAGGCACAGCAATGGAGAAAAGCCTGTGTTCTAGATTAGAGAGGTTTAATGCCGCCATATGGACAGGCCCCTAAGCACCAACCTTACCATAATAAAAAGTGAAGACAGAAGACCTCTCAGTAATTACAGAAACTTCTAACATTATTTTATAACATTTTATAATTCAACTCCCAGTCCAAATTTCATTTTCTACACAAGAAACCAATACGATTGTTTCTTAAGATGTTTTGTGTGCTGGTGTTCCCCCTGTTCTACCCAGAAGTATATTATATACTATCATACATATCATGATATACTATCATACATATCATGATATACACCATTTGGAAACGCATCTATACTTTTTCTTCATGTCTGGAGACCAGAAAAGGTAGAAAGAGAAGCTCACCAAACAATATAGCAGTATAGCAATACAAGTCCAGAGTGACTTGCAACCATGGTGAAGGTTTTGACTCCTAATTTCAAGCAACTCAGAAAGTAGGAAGGGAACATACATTGCAGAATGAGTAAAATGACAACTCATAGTTATAATTACATTTGGACAGGTTTCTATTTACCAGCACCTGCTCAGTTGGCAGCACAAATATAGAGGAATGTGAGGAATAAGAACTTCAAAAAGCCCTGACTATATGTACGTTCTGGAAGGAGATAAATAGTGGTACAAGTTGATATAACTACTACTAGATGACAAAGAGCAGGTAGAGAGCTGCAGGTAGTAAGCTGCAGGTAGTAAGCTGCAGGTAGTAAGCTGCATGTAGAGATTGAGTGACCAAACCTGTGGATGACCAGATAAAACACTCAGCCATCAAAGGTCAAGCACTTTTCTAATCATTCTAATCATGTTGACAAATGTAATGCTTCAAACACTGTGACATCAGCAAGCAAATCCATCATCTACACTTCATATACTACACTCATCACGCATACTATACTTCTATACTAGGAAATACATCTTTCTAATGCACGTATATCCCTATGGAGGCAGATTCAGTGGAGTTCCAGCTACAGGTGATATAGAAACTGCCAAATGGTAAACTACAGACCTCACAAGAAGCCAGGACAGCAAGCAGGGAAGGCATAGTCTTGCTGACAGAAAGGTAGTAGTAAACAAACGTAAGGAACAGTGGCAGCAGGGAGGTGTGAAACATGTGAGAAATTTACTGACACAGATTGGAGCACAATTTGGTAGACTGAGTTATGCTAATGTTTATATGCTATACTTTTGGCCACCACAAATCAACAAACTACATTGTAGATTGTATGGAGTATTCCTAACATATATATATCAGTCAGTAATTCTAAGTATAGAGTCAGCAGAGTGTAGAGTCAGCAGAGTGTAGAGTCAGCAGAGTGTAGAGTCAGCAGAGTGTAGAGTCAGCAGCTCTGAGTGGAGTCAGCAGAGTGTAGAGTCAGCATACCTTCTTAATATAGCAGCTGGCCTCCTCTTCAGTACACACCTCTGCACTGACAGCCCCCCTTCTTGGCCTCACTTTGTTCATCTTGGTAGGGGGCAGATCTTCTGTGTCATTCTCACTGGATATAGAATTAGTGGAGAGTCTAGACGTGACTGGCCGAGGCTTTGTGGACTCTTCCTATAACACACAACTCAACTATGTAGAGCTGAACAGTCCACTCTAATGGATCAATACTGCTACACCCCCACACCACGTGCAGCGTACCACAGTGCTTTGAGTTCTACTTTAAACTTTCTATGACTTACAAGTTGAGAAAATCACAAAATATACAATTCACTGCAACTGTGACACTGTAAAATCAATGAGAGAAAACTACTAAATTTTATAAATCATTTCACTGAAAAATGTATAAATGTATACATTATAGCATGGTATAAGTTTACTCTGGTTACATAATACACTCGCAGAAAAATCTATACTTGTGCTAGTCATATGTATTTTCAATACAGCTTGTGGAATATTTCTGCAGAATTCAAAATCCTGACAAATAAGTCCCTTGTACAGAGTTTCAGAAAGGTGCAGAGAAATCAGTTGATGCTCAAGAGTGATAAAAAATACTGATGATTTTAGATTAATTCAGTAGTGCAGAAATATGTAATAGTAGCAGAGTGCAGAAATATGTAAGAGTAGCTAAGTGTAGATTAGTCTTTCAAAATTAGTTGAAGAAAAAAAGTAGAGAGACTGGAGTAGGTAACAGATGCATCTTAAGGAGGATAGACAGAGTAGAGTGATTGACGTGCAGTATTAATAACTCATGTTATGCAACTGGCAACACCTAATCCCTAAACCCACACAAAGCATCCCCTCTCCTATAGATAGCTCAGCCCCTGCACTGGCGTTGTGAAAGTTGGCAGAGTAACAAATTAATTGAACAAGATCTCACCGCACGCAAATGCAGGATTTTTTGATACCAAAGTTTTTCCAAATTTTCTATTTCGGTTCAATTTGTCAAAATAAATCAGATTGATGAGCTGATCAGAATTAAACTCTGAAGAAATTGACAGGCTCAGCAGTTGCTCAAAATTGAGTGAAACACTGAGAAAGGTGACATGGGTTGAGAGTTGTCCACTGCTTAACAGTGAAACGCTAGAACATTGATAAGGTCTTTTTGCCAAGGAATGGCTGAGTTACTAGAGAGAACTGCAACACATGCTTCTAACAAGTTTACATGAGGGCAACAGGTGATGGTAATGATGGTTATAGATGGTTTAGAGTTAGAGGTCAACACAAGTTATAATAAACTTCCATCAAGTGAACTGAGTGTCACCCCACCTTACAGAACATCACCAATCTTTGGTAAAAGTGATAGAACTGGTTTCAACACTGGTAGCTTTAAATTGTTTTGTTACATATTATCATGCACTATTTTAAGTAGATTACGGTACGAAATTAATTCATGGTTGAAGCCAACTCATTATAAACATCACTTCTGCCAAGTTTTATGTTTTTAGATATTAGAGGGTACTGGCAGAAGATATTGCTCAACATGGTTAATAATATTATTGTGTTATCTATTAAATTATATATCTATATTACTATATTTATACGTGCCAACGGTGTTGTAGTATTGTATTCATCAGTAGGCTACTAGGGAGGGAGTTGATAATTTGGTCTTATAAAAAACTCACGCCAGTTTATAGTCACTATGCCAGTGAGAACCCTGATGAAAAGGGGTTTTTAAAGTGGGCTAAAGACTTATTCTAAGTGGTACAGGAGAAATTATGACTGAATGCTCTTCCAAACATCACCAATGACCTTTACTGGGGATCAAATCCAGGACTTCTCGTTTACTAAGGTTGCTATATAATAATTTAGTTATATAATATACATACGCGTAATTGTAACCAAAATGAAATATGGATATATGCCAATACTGTAAGTGGCCAAGATATAGAAATCAATCTGGTTAAATTATAATATTCAGTTGCAGTTTTTCAACGCATGTCCAAAAAAAATTCTAGATATACTCTTCTTACAACCCTGCAACTGGTAGCAATTATAGGGACAGCAAAGGCTGGCACAAGAATTTATTTATAGAAAAGCTATACAAAATATTAGAAAAATTCAATATTTTATTCTACATTTCATTCCATGTGGAAATGGCAGAGCTTGTAGTGCATCAAGTCAGTTAGCATTGAATATGTTACAATAAAAGTTCAATAGTGAGTTCATGTTCATGTGTAACAAGTAATTAGCTGAACTTAAAATTAAAACAAATCAGAATTTCTAAAGCACCAATTCATATGGGAGTTGGTTGATAATACTGGTTTCAAATATTTATAATGCGGCATCAATAAACTCAGTTAGGTGCAGGTTGGTGTTGATGCAAAACATGCCCAAAGAGACCAAGTAAACACTGTGTATTATTTTCTTACTCATTGGTCTGTTTCTAGACAAGTCTGCCTGCAGATACAACCAACTCTCTCGTGATTACGAAATGTTCTTTTAATTGAATTATTGTAAGCATTCAACTATTTTTAATGAAGTTGAAACAAAACTTTGGCTCTACACTCTACAGCAACTATCAGGAAGCTAAACTCTATCACCTATCATTGGTCAAATATTTTCAGCCACACTTCTGTTCATTTGAATTTAAACCAATAGTGTCAGAAAACTGCCAATCTATCCTCCAGAACCTTCTAGTGCAAGGCTGTCCAACAGGCCGCCCCAGGGCTGTCCAACAGGCCGCCCCAGGGCTGGAATGGGGGACCCCAGCCGACATTTATGTGGCCCTCAAAGGCTTAACTAAGAAATTTATTTTTCACCAATATGTTAATTAGAGTGAAAAGCCACCTTTGAAAGGTCTTATTTATATAAATGCTACAAAACATGCAGCCTGCAGTAACTATTAGAACTTAATTGTGTAATGATTAGTAAGAATTTGAAATAAAGTATTTTGAAAATTACTAATGCTGTGGGCCCTCAGGTCAAACAAAAGTCTACCTCACTACCGGAATATTCCCTTTCAGTGGTCCTAGCTCTGAAAAGGTTGGACAGCCCTGTTCTAGTGCATTCTATTGAGCCTTCTATTCTATAGGGCCACTGCTGACTGAGATTGAGATTAGATGACGCAGAAAGATGGGTTTTCAAGTCAACCATGTTTCAGTGTCTTCCCTGCATGGCCTGGTGTGTAGCCACTAGCCATACACAGCAAGGCAAATCAAGAGTTATGAAAGTTGTTCCCAGTAAACAGCTCAACTCCGAATTCTAATTACACAATCAGCTAGATAGTTACCTTTCATTATATACCAATAGCTTGAGGGTTTCAAAAATTGCACGAATATTTCATCTTAATGGGATTACTTAGTGTCCATAGTCCATGTATAAATGTTTTCCTTTTCCCAATACAAAAGTCAGAGTCAATTAGACTGAATGTGATATGGTTAGAATCTTTTAATACAGGCCGGGAGTACTGCATTGCTACATATAGACTAGGAGAGTAAAATTTGTTATGTAGATTGCTTACTCGAGTTTTCTTTAAATTTAAATTTCAAAGCATACTCCCAGCTGAACAAAAAATTTAAAAGCCCGTTTCCAGTTGCCATTCCTTATATGTCGTTACTTTGGAATTAAATCTTAGTCAACAGCTTACTATACTATGGTATAACTGGACTTGGGCAATTAAAGCACCATAAAAAGCCATCCCAGCACTACAAATTCAGAATTTGTGGATTGTCCACTCTATTTAGCTCCAGCACCCTCTTAGAAAAAGTCAAAACTTAGTAAAAAATAGTTTGCACTTACTAATTGCACATCAGAGAGATGAGAAGTCACGCTGTTCATGGTGCTTGCTGCGTTAATCTGTGAAATAAAGCAGTGTCCGACCCAAGCAGCTTGGCCACTACTTCAAGTCAACACACTTACGTTATCAACCAACAATAAAATTGTCAGCTTATCTCAAAACTGTAATTTGAAGTTGTATAGACTAAGCGCTGCGTTATCAAGGCTTTACTTCGTCACACTCCCAGTGGGGAATGACAGTTTAAGGTTATAGGCTGACCATTGATTGTAGTATTTGCAAACTGAATTAATACTACGCGCTATTGTACCACGATGTTACGGAGATGGTCGCTTCGCGGTTGGCTGAACGTAATATTCTAACGTTAATGAGCATAATATAGGAGGTGTATTCTTGTCGGGAATCTAGCTGGGAGAATGATTAGCAATCAATGCGGGTCTAAACGCAACACAGATGAGATCAATCGAAGGTGGAGACTCACTAATCGCTTTTATAACCATTAATTTGTTGCTCAATCACATCCCGCAGCCCTCATGGCATTTAGGATAAAATAGCGTCCCAAAGAGAAAGCAACTCCCATAACACACGCATTCTAGCATTAATAATTAACTGACGACAATTTAGCATCTCTCAACATCAAACTCTACAAAATCCCAATAATTGTAGAGGCTGAAAAATTGATGACCAACAATTAAATGGTATACTTTATAAATGTGCATGCCCGAAGGAAGTTTTCTTGGGAAACAGAATGAAAATGTTATTTTTGTTATGCTATGAACTAATTTGAATCTAAAATTTAATTGAAATGCGAAATGCATGAACAGTGACCACAAACTAGCATGTAACAAACCCATCCTATAAATTAAAACAATAAAAAATTGTTGGTTCATTTTGTTTCTAACTGGAAATCATTTACACACACTTGGCAGGAATGGGTCAGCAACCAAGTGCACAAAACTCCAAAACTACACTGCAATAAATGCCTAATTTACAATATTGGTCATTCAAATATGTTGGGCAGACAACCCTTTAAGCAACCAGTTACAATTGAGCTTTCTGCATAAAGGGAGGGTTGAAATCCAAAGACTCATGATTATATATACTATATAACTTTACAGCCAGTTCCGAAAAAATCAAAATCTCAAGATGCAAGTTAGTCTTAGAAGTATAAAAAAATCTTTTCCATGTAGCTAGGACAATACTAAAGATTGCTCTAACACTAGTAAATTACCCCTTTATCCTGGTGTATAATGCTTGAAAGTTTCAAACTCATAGGCCTTAAATATGTTAGAGAGCCATGTTTTTATATTAACACGTGGTTAAGCAGCCTTTAGCATTAATAGTACCAGCTATTCTTGTAGCTAAAACTTTAGGAATAATTATTTTCTGACGATGGAGTGAATGTACATGCAGAATATTAGTATAAACTCAAATAAGTGTGGAGTTGCCTTTCCAAAGATTTGCTGCCTTATGACATGCGTATTGCATAGATAGTAGTCACCATAGTAATGTCAATAGCAAATACAGCTGGAGGTTTTACTACAATCAACAAATCAATAAGTTTAACAATCTAGTATATTGGGGTTGTTCTTTGTAGCTAATTAGTAACAATTACCCCAGAGTTTGACAATTATTGGCTGCATGTTCACATTACTTCCATTCTAATCGCAGGTCTGTCTATCTGCTATTAAAATCAAATTTGCAAGTCCATCAGTTTACTTTGAGTTGGCAAGGCAGACCGCATAAAACCCAAACACTTAGCAATGTTTATGAGAAAGAGATGAGCTGTTGAAGGCTTAATGATTATATTATTATTACAAGCACTACTTAACAGTGTACTTCACTGTGTGTTCTAACGGCAGTATAACCATCTGCATGAGTGAACTGCTAATTGAATAATTACAAGTCAAGAGTAAAACTATTACAAATGTTTATATTGTTGCCAAATAATATATAAAACTGCAGGTTAGCTGAGTGTAACAGTCACAGATAAGCTGGTGGAAAACAACATAGCAAAGCTCTTGAAGGCTTCCATGGTGTTGAAAAGAATAATTAGGCTATTAGGTTAAAATTACAGTACTGCCAGAAGAAAACATTGAAAGGGCATTGTACTTGCTCAATCAGGTTTAGCATTGAACCGCTGAAACATTATTATGAAGAGATAGGCCATGCATGGGTCACTGGCTAATTGATAACATCAACTTGAAAAGAGTGGATTATATACAAAAGAAGTCACAGATTTTATTTTTTACTCATTGCAGACATCATAGTTTCAATTAGTTTATAAGAGCTTTCCTAGTTGTTTTTAAACAATTCAAAGTAGAACTCTTACTCAAAGCAAGGTGAATACGTAGTAAGGGGTGAAACTGACATAGAAATTGGTGAAAAGTGTTGATAACTCCAGAAAAGATATGAAACTGATTTTACGACTCAAGTATAGTAGTCTTGTTTCAACAAGTACCAGTTAGTTAATTGAAAACACACAAATAACAGCAGTATAAGAGTACTAAGGGTAAATTTTAATCTCCTTCCCAAGAGAAAGTAATGTATGCATTTCCATGTATCATAGCTTAAATTAATGGCATTATAAACTAAAGTAATGGCTATTATATCTTTTGTCTGTCAACTATAGCTTTACAACAGATAGGTTCATTAGCTATTATTAAACACTGATTACCTCCCCCTTGATGACAGAAAAAACTGATGGAGCTGCAAAGGTTTGCCTAATAAGTTTGTTGTAAGATGTTTTCAGGGAGGGAAGAGTTTAAAAACAGACCTTTAGCTTATATTAATGCCTTTTCAGTTTAAACTTGGATTGAAAATAAAAAGCAGAAAACTAAAAGACTGATGACGCTACTAGAGCCACTATATACACCAGTATTTATGATTATGCTACATTTAACTTTGAGATTATAAGGCTATATGTATAAAGAAGTTAGCATTTAACTTCTCCAATCTCTGGCCTTGGTTTGAGGTAATGTAAATAATTCAATATTATAGCAGTAAATTTAACTAATGAATTTTTCTATTATAAAATCAGGCTAAGACTAAATAGTGAAAAACTATAAATGATAACCAAAATCAGCATGGATAGACAATTGGTATGACTATAAGTATTAGGGGGATTATATATTTTGATCATCATTCAATATCATTATGCTCCTTTTGAAATTAAATTTTATAATAAATTGAATATTAAAAATACTAGAACAAAATAAAAGTGAAATCCTTATAGTCATTTATAGTTATTAACTTGAACTTCGAGTAATTACCTTCAGTTTCAGCTTTGCTTTTAGTTTTAGTCTTAAAATAAAAGTATGTAAATTTAATTTTAATTACAAAGTTAAAGTAATAAACAAGTAGCTACTACTACTCGGATTAGCATTGCAATAGGCATAGCCTATAACTATAAGTATAAGGTATAAGTATATCAAAAGTAAAACGAGACATTTGATAAAATTGAATTTATTTAGATAATCATATTCATTATATAAATAAGTTAATAACCATAGGAGTAAGTTTAAGTAATACTTCCAAGGTACTGGTAGACTTAAAGCTAAAGCCTAAACTACGTTTTTAGTTGGGGCAAGTAATAGTCAGTCATAGCATTACTATAAGTATTACTATTAGTATCAACAATGAGTATAACATTTTTTAAATTTACTTACGGTTTCCAATTTTTCAAAGTACTCTTTTAAAAATTTGATAGGACTTTCGGGTTTGTTGATGCAGAGTTGCACAATGCAATCTTTCAAGAGTTGTTGGATTTTATGATTTTGAACATAACTTTCACAATCTTTCAAGCTTTGCTCCTCTTTGTCTGTCATGGTTAAGCAATTAGTGACGGACTCTGAGTTAGACTTGGTGAGTTTAACTTTCACTTTGAGTTTCGCTTTAACTTTAAGGTTGTTTTGCAATTTTAAATTAAATAAAAGAAAACTTGAAATTGAAGCAAAAAATGATTAAAACTAAAAGCTATGCTTTAAGTATAACCTGATAAAAGAAACAGGCTAACTGTTTTCACAATGTTTCTTCTAATCTAATTATTCCTATTCTGCAAGCCTAAAGTTGACTCCAACTTGAACTTGTGAAAAGTTTTTGTTTCTCACGACCTGGGTGCTAACTGCAACTATAGAAAACGGCTTCCGTTTTGACTGTCCGCTTTATCAACTATTTTCAATATCATTTCAAAACAAATTTCAATATTTTAATTGCATAAAGATTAATTTTTTATAATTATTTCATTAAAATAAATTTTAAATCAAATGTGTGAAAATCTGCATAAGATTGTGTGCGAAATGTTTTAGAAGTTGTCCTTGTAAAGAAGATAACTCTTAGAAAAATATTAATAGTATCGTAGTAAGTAGGCTACCATTTTAAGATTAAAAATTAATTTATTACCTGATTTATGTACAAAGTAAGCTGCTATTACTTACACCTGTAAAACATATCACTTGAAAAATTTGTAAGCATTTCTCTAAATAAGGTAAATATTATATAGGGTTTAAATTTTTTAAAGTATGTTAATGCCATGAAGTATGAAAAAAAATTTAATCTTATTGTATTGGACATGGTGACACAACTTTATATATTGTAATTAGTTTAACAGTATAATACCTTTAGTTAGCAGCTAGTTAGCTCATGTACATACTCATTTTCATAAATTTCTATTTTATATGTATTTACATATGTCACAAAACTGTTGGTAGCAGTGTGACGAGTTCGAAAAGTCTGGTAGTCAGAAGTGTATAGACAAGTAGCATACAGCTTGCTAATCCAGTCAAGAGTAAATAGAGTTGTGAATATGAGTAGACTTTATTTCTCAAGTAAGATATGCGCAGATGAACTTATAAAAATGAACTCCGAGAATGAACTCATAAAAAGGAACTTCGAGAATGAACTTATAAAAAGGAACTCCGAGAATGAACTCATAAAAAGGAACTTCGAGAATGAACTTATAAAAAGGAACTCCGAGAATGAACTGCTTTGTAAACACAACTGCCCCAGTATTTATAGTAAACAAAAAACTCTAGAACATTCTCAAGCATTCCAGTATAGAAGATTCTAGTAGGAAACATTCCCCACATGCCAATACTATTTATAGAAAATCAAAACAAAACAAAACACTGGAATTTCCATGGTTATTTCGCAATTATTGCGCAATACCTTGTTTACATTGCTGGGCAGTAGTTAACATGACTAACCAAAACAGTAACAATGAACAATGACCCATCTCTTTGATTAGTCTAGAATATTTATGAACATTCCTGTATAATCATGAGGAAAAACCCGGTAAGTCTATTTATAGGTATATGTACACTCAGAATTTGTGACAACATATCATGGTAGGATTGACTAGATATACTACATAATACATTCTAAGAACTTTGTAGGAAATACAAATTTAAATTGGTGGCTGTGGTTTAATTGGTCTTTATAATCCTACATTACTTAATTTTGTCAAACTTTTAGAGTTTGACTGAACAAACTAATAAAAAATGTGTAATCCTAACAACAACTACCAGCTTACAATTTATAAACTAAATCTATACGTAACAGCATTAGAAATATTATGTGCATAAGAACATATAACATGTGTGCAAACCAACTCTAAATACAATTTTATCAATCGCATCAATAATCCCAATTCAAGTTTTATATTGTTTTTCACTACTATTGGTAATATCACTAATAGCTGGAATGTCTTTTAAAATAGTGTCATTGTGATGAGATGGTGTAGAGATAGAGGCTTTGTGATTTGATGGTGCAGAGATAGAGGCTTTGTGATTGGATGGTGCAGAGATAGAGGCTTTGTGATTGGATGGTGCAGAGATAGAGGCTTTGTTGACGCTAATACTTAGTGGGTTGGAAGAAGGGAGAATTGTCCTACCACTCTTGGCTGATAGAATCGGCTTGCTGAGAGTCCATGACTGTAAGCTTGTTGTTTTCACTGTATTTACCGTATTCTCTAATTTGATATCCTCTTTCAGTGATTCTAGCATCTTCTTTTGAATAACATTATCTATTAGCCATGCCAACTTCTTTTTCTTTCTCGCTGATGCGCTTTCCATGTGCCTTTGCGATGATTTGATTGGTTTGGGATTGGACGAATGAGGAGATTGCTTTTTTCGCCCCTTTTCCTCAGCAGAAAACTTGTCCATACGGGACTTTATTACAGCCGCTTTGACAATTTTTAGGAACTTAGAGGATGGCCTTGCGTTATTAAGTTGGTAAGTGCTGACAGCCATTGAGCTGTTGGCAGTTCGGCCATCAAAACCCGTCAGCCATGCGGAGTCCCTGGTGATTGGGTTTGAAAATCTGCAACATTATCACATGTTGTATGTTTGAAGGATATCTGCAACTTTTATATTACCATTTATGCTTTTGCAAGTTTTATATGTAGAGCTTTTTAACACATCAAATAGTATATTACTTGAAAAGATTAATAATAATAATTATCATAATGATTACATACAACAATTATATTTGTAAAAAGTTATAGAATTAAGCTTTTTGTATGTTCATAATTATTTCAATAATTTCCAGTTCGCATAAGTTTTTATCTATATATTCTATATTATATACAATCAATATAATATACTGTTGACCTAATATAACAAATGCTACAAAGTACAACTATATGATGTAAACATATACATAATATTATTCAAACAAGCTATGTATTTAATATATGTATGATGTACGTACTATAAGATATGCAAAATATGATATGTAATACGGTATATTATGTACATCATGTATTATATAATATGTAATATATGATCTATGTATATGGAGATATGTAATATATAATATAATATGTATATGGAGAGGTGTAATATATAATATATGTATATGAAGAGGTGTAATATATAATATATGTGTATGGAGAGATGTAATATATAATATATGTATATGGAGAGCTGTAATATATAATATACGTATATGGAGAGCTGTAATAAATAATATATGTATATGGAGAGGTGTAATATATAATATACGTATATGGAGAGCTGTAATATATAACATATGCTGTATATGGAGAGGTGTAATATATAATATATGTATATGGAGAGGTGTAATATATAATATACGTATATGGAGAGCTGTAATATATAACATATGTATATGGAGAGGTGTAATATGAATTCAAAAAGATATTTCTTACCCTCCACCTTTTTCCTTCTGCACCTTCACACATATAACTGCAAGAACTAGTAATCCTAAAGCAATACCTACAACACAGCGGTATTGTGTAATTAGTTCAACTGTGTATTTCAATATTTGATATTTACTACTTTAATATATAATATGGTATGCTATAAATATACCAAAACATGGCAAATTATATTATAGATTTTGTCATTACAAAATTATATAGCTAATAGGCAATTTTCTTTTATGAAAAATTGCTATAAAATTCCAAATGCCAATGGGCTATATAATAGAGAGTAAACTAATAATAAGTATATAAACGGAGGGAGTGCAATAAGCTAAAATTCAGCTGATGGTGGCAATTGGCTTCACAACAATGCTTTCTTATATATGAATAAAGAAAAGACATTCAGTAAGTATAATATATAGCAAATATTATAACTCACTTATATAGGGTATAGCTTCTAGTATAATAACTTACTTGTATACTATATTAACTCATATAACTTGCATATATAGATTATATAGTAAGTCATATAACTTGCATATATAGAGTATATAAAGCATATATTATAGTTTACATGAAGTATACAGTATATAGTAACACATAATACAACTTATTTAGAGTATATTATAGTAACGCATTTAACTTACATAGACACGTGACCCCAGCTATTACCATAGACACATGTATAAATTTGCCAGCTGTTAGACCTACAACTAGCATGGTGATCCCTGCAACAAGAAAGCCCAGAAATGGGAATAATGCCAGAATAGTCAGTCCATATGTGTTGGTAAACTCATTTGACCCCTCCAGTCTCTGCAACATCACTTTAATGCATCAAATTCATGCATATTAACAATTATGGTAGCATCTAGGCTTTGCAAAATAAATCTAAGACCCAAGTGCCTAAAAAGGAACATAAATTGATTGAAAAAGTGATATATAAAATAAATATATTTATTTGTCTAATGAAAACGAACTAGAAGAATGATAAGTAGAACAAAAATGGCAACTTTAAGCTTACAAAGAGTATAACTTAATAGCACTTTGCATATTATATATAATATATAATTATATAATATAATATATATATATATCATTTACATAGTGAAGATGAGTGTTATGTATAATAAATATAGTCAAACTGCGTATTTTGTATCATATATGTAGTCAAGCTGTGTATTATATATCATATATATAATATATATAATCATGCTGTGTATTATATGTCATATAACATGGTTGAGATGTGTATTATATATCATATAACGTAGTAGAGATGTATATTATATATTATATGACGTAGTGGAGATGTGTATCATATAACGTAGTCGAGCTGTATATTATGGGTCATATAAATTTGGAATATGTGTTGATACTTACTTACCCATGACGGCATGATCTGCGACCAGATACTGGTTGTCTTAGCAAAGTTCACTGAAGGTTTGTAAACCATTATTAAACTCTCGATATTTAAAAACAACATCAGCTTTAGTTTTAGTTTTTATTTTGCTCCAGTGATCAGAAGAAATATGATTATAAAAAAATCTGTACAATAATTTAAAGCTTTTTAAAATTGAGTGTTTTGAAAATAACATAAATTCTTAAAATTTAGTAGATTTTTGCTGGAAAATACTAAAATGAAACAATAAATTAAGAATTCAACAGTACAGGTTGTTAAATTATAGTTGCCATATTTTGTTCTATTTTTAGCCATTATATAACTCCTGTAGATAGTTAACCTTATTCTAAAATATTATTTTTAATACCAATATTTAATACTCACTAAATTTCCCAAAACAAAAAATCGAAAACAAGTAGCACTTAAATTGAATTTTGTATCAAACAACTGAAAAATTTAAAGCAAAATCCATCATAAATTATTATTTACAACATGAGTAGAAGTTAAAATATTATATATAAAAAAAACACACCAACACTAGTTTATAGTCGCTATCCCTGTGAGAAAACCCTGATGGAAAGGATTTTTGTTAAAGCTTATTTAGATGAGACACAGAAGCAATTATGACTGGATGCTCTTCCTAACATCACCAATGACCTTTGTCTGGGCTTGAACCCATGACCTTCGTGTTTACTAGGCAAATGCTCTAACCCCTAGACCACGGCTACTCTCTAAGAGTTAAAGGCTGCGTGAGAGTTGAAATATTATTTATAGCTGATGCATAATTGAAATGTTTTGCTAAATTTGCAAATATAAAAAACCTAAAATAGAGATATTGATCTTAGACCAAAAAAAGATTGCACACTGCTAACATGCTCATAAAAAATGTCCATCTAGTTGAGTGGATAACTCCCCATGAGTCTAATACTTTGTATTTCTCAAATATTCTAAATATTATCAGAATCTACTTAACCCAAGATCATATTTTTTCTCAAAAACTATGAGTAGAATAATGGCAAGAGATATACCACCCAGTCCCCCTAAACCGTTAATCCAATTGAACGCTCTTTGGGAAAGTACACCTTGCTGAGAATTCCTATACAGAATTATCACAAAATTCAAAATGTTTGCGATGCCATCCATGAGATAGAAGAGTCCCATTGCACTACCCTGCATAGCCCTAGAGGCAGAGATAAACGTCAGCTCATAGCCTGTAATCAGAAATGACTGGATCAGTCTTTTCAAACTCTTTGATTAACAAACATTTGCATATTTATAGCTTTGACAAGATTATCTAGCTTTACTTTATATGTTATGTAATCGAAGCACATGCTAATACTACAAAAATGCAAGATTTGTAAGAAGATTAAACATGTTATATAATTGAGTTCAGTAATGGAGAAATTGAGAAAAGCCTGTGTTCTAGATTAGCAAAAAAAGTTATGTTCTCACAAAAACTTCAAACCTAAACAAGAATTCATTACAAAACTTTCAGAACTTAGACTATCTCAATTTCTCCACTACTGCACCAGAAAACGAATGACACTTACTCTAACTATATTGAAATATAATATTAGTAATAAAATTATGTCCATCTCACTACATGTTTCATTTTTATGCTATCTTGATACAGAGTGGGGTAATATGCATACATTACAGATATAGAGTAAGTCGGGAAATACCAACCTGTTGTATAGATAATAGCATTGGAAATTCCGAGTAAGACCATCCTTGCTATGTGTGTGGAAATACTTTGATCTAAAACATGGTATAGCCTGTGTGAGTAACTTTGTATTCTAACTAGTATTTTTGTATCTAAGGCTAAGTATATGTGGCCTTTATTCAAATTTCAGATATCAACTCTTGATAAACCAGGTTTAATTAATTTAAATGTAACATGGCGGCTTTAAAATTTGAACTTTGAACTTTCAAGTCAGCACAGTGGTTAGGTTGCATGTAGCAGCAATCAAAAATAGTATGCAATAAAAGTTAGCCTTAATTAGTATTATTTCTCTAATACCACAGACTTGAAAGCCAACTAGAAACGTCCTCAGCAAGCAATCAGAAATCTCAAACTAAGCCAAGACATGTTTGCACAAAATTAATAATTATAAAACAAAGCTGTTTGAGCATAAAACCCCCAAACAGCCTGTAGATTATAGTCAATATAATATTACATAACATATAAGTATTTTATGACCACATTAATGAAGTGTGTCAGAGATTCTTTGAAGCACCAAATTACTATGTAGCTGGGTGTTATCAAAAAGATTTATTTTAAATTTTTAAATAAGGAGAAGAATTTACCCGTTGGACGCAAGTTTTGAAATAGCATCATCACTGAGATTGACATCATCATGACTACATGACCAGCGATAAACCTGTGGAGGAAAGTTAAAGGTCTGTTCCGCCGTGCCATATGTCTGCCAAATACGTGGATAAGTGGAATAGTTAGTAAGGATGTGATGTATCTCACCATGTTGATGATCACCTAAAATGATATATCTGTTATTTATGAAACCAGACCAAATACTGACCCCAGTACTATGAGTGTTGAGTAGGAAAACATGAAACATCTTCAACAATAAGGGAATGAATAAGTTGTTATCTAGATCATATATATACCCTCTTTTATATTTCATTATATAATACCTTCTTAGCATCTTTTGAAAGAAAAATTTTTCAACGCCGAACAACAGCCGAAGAAATAAAATAAAAGTAAGAAAGAGACTCACTGTCACTTTACTGTTCTCGTAAGGCATGTGCGTTGAGTTGGTCGCCCTGATGGCCTGTAAAGGTACAAAGAAATCAATTGACACACAGAACTGGCAATTACATTGATTAGCAGTAGACATTTTGTATTAAATTTGTGATTATTCGGTATATATGTTTTATTGTTAGAATAACATTTAAAATGTCTGCATTGCAAACTGATTCACTATATTTTGACGAGTCAAGTCCAATCTGTTTTAAAAAATAACTAAAAACGCAAATTGAGATTGATGAAATATTTCGTTTTTTATATTTAACAAACTATTTTTCTTGTTGATCAATAACAATTTATCACAACACAACCAGCATATATATGATTATATAACATAAAATAATAATAATATAATATTATTTTAATGGAAAATATAAAAATGTGTAGTTTTACCGGTATAGTAGGTATAAGAGGAAGTGTGGTGGCAAATGCCACCGGGACGAGTAACAGCATAACCAGAGCAAACTTGAACATGTTAACTCTGTCTTCCACGGCTTTATCAGCAAATGATCCCCCAATGCTGCGTTTAGCCAAGTCCAGACAACTGTCTTCATCTATTCTTTCACTACAGTTCAGTTTAACAAATATATAGAATAATGTATTATTATACTATAGTGCATTAATATTACCATATACCATTTTACTAGATATCATGTAGTGCTAGTACATTATATTATTGCTAAAGTAATATACATGGCAAGATCATGTTGCATGATTTTACCATTAAAGAGTTTCAATAGTGTAAATTGTTTGTGACTACTCATGAGGAATTACTAAGTGAGAAATATGGTTATAGCATCTTCACAGTCATAATCATAGTAATAATAATTATTTCTATAGCAATTTTACATAAATGTAAAAATATAACCATGAATAATCAATGTAATCATATTATAAGTCTAATGACATTAAAACAGAATCAGAATAAAAGTACAACTAACTGACAGTAACATCTATATTAAAAAATACTTACTTACAAATACGTTAAAGAAATTGTGTTTTATAAAAGCTACAGCCTACTAAAAGTATATCATTGAAATGACTTCTAATGCACTAGTTACTATATTTTGACAAGGAACTTAAAGGTTTTACATGAACAGGTTGAGTGGATTAAACAGATTTCTGGTTGCAGATGACAAGAGAATAAAGGTCAAGGTCCCTGAAAGCAAGGTCAGCCGGTTAGTAGCAAAATAAAAACTTGTTAAATTTTAAAGTACCAATTTTGTCCTCTCTGCAAGAAATCAAATGCTGAACCCTTTCTCCTTGAAAACCTCACAAGGCTGTAAAAAACTTACTCTCTTCTTTGGAAGGCTTCTTTACACATGAAGTAGGAGTCTTGTATGACACTGAAATGTGGAGTTGCTTGTCTTGTGATCCTACCACACACCACTGTAAGAAATACACCACCGTGTAGACACACCACTGTATAAATACACTACTGTATGAAATACACACCCCGTACTGTGTTGAAGAAGATTTCACTTTGTTATTACAGATTGATAAAGGAAATGAATTGACTAAATTCAAACCTTACAATTTAACCAAAATTTTATATATTATTGTAACTCAGTAATAAAGTCTTACCTATGCTCACTGCAATTAAGGCCATGGCGCATGTAAATAAAATGGTTGCTCCCCATACAATGAAGAGTAACTGATAAACTTCAGTCGACTGAATGCGGGCGGGGTTATGAGCGTTCCATACTATGAGATAAACCCAACATAGTAGAGCTGACAAAGCTTCTCCTAACTTCTGACACCAGTAGAAGGCAGCGTAAAAAACCCGAACACCTTTCCTATCAGGTATCTGTTATAAAAGAGACATGTCCGCATTGAAATAGTTATACATTCATTTATCCATTATTTAAAGCCACATTACGTATGCAGCTCCAAGAATGTCTCTTCAAATATGAAAACATAACTTTAGAAAGTTAATTGCAGCTCATGAAATTCAAAAGTCTAAAAAGCTTTATTTTAAAAATTCTAATAGAAATTATTGTTGCAAAGACAGAGTATTACATATAGTAACAAACAGGCATTAATTCCAATTTGGTGAAATACATTTAGTTATTGGAATAAACGTTTGACCTGACACGACTATGTTGCATTGATAATTAAAAGAATTTTTGGGGTAGCTATTGAAGAATATTGTTCAATTATTTTGTCGTTGCCAAAATATAAATTACTTTATAAGAGTGGAGCCGCATGCATAATGACTACCCATTTTTATGACTTTAAACTCGGCAAAAGTATTTTTCTTATTTTAACATAGCTTCCCTTGTATTCAGAATAAACATTTCTGTCACATTTTATGACATTATTATGTAATACCTGGTCTCCACCTAAAGCTGGCAGAGCAGTTCGAACTACAGCGCTAACAACAGCGATAGCACATGCCCAGCCGACATACACGTCCAGACAATAGCTACCGTTTCCACGGTCACTGAGGCACCATGCGAACTCGTCAATCTTGCAAGATATAGACAGGTTGTTGGTAGAGTTGTCTTTCCCGCAGTGTGTATTCTGTGGTAGACTTAGTATGATGGCTGCCTGATATCCAAACCTAGAAAGTAATATACCAGTTAGTCACAACATTAGTTGGTTAGTCATCCTAATTAGTCATTTAGTCATCCATATTAGTCATCCTTATTAGTCATTTAGTCACAACATTAGTCATCCTTATTAGTCATTTAGTTACAACACTAGTCATCCTTATTAGTCATTTAGTCATCCATATTAGTCATCCTTATTAGTCATTTAGTCACAACACTAGTCATCCTTATTAGTCATTTAGTCACAACACTAGTCATCCTTATTAGTCATTTAGTCACAACACTCGTCATCCTTATTAGTCATTTAGTCACAACATTAGTCATTTAGTCATCCATATTAGTCATTTAGTCATCTTCATTAGTTATTTAGTAGAATAGAGATATGCTTTTCCAACTTAGGCTATCCACGAACCCAATTGTTGCACATATCTGCGCTGCAAGCACGAATAATGTTTTTCGAATGCATGAATCCATCAGCAAACCGGCCACCCATCCAAATGAGTAGAGAAGTATGAGCGATAGGACAGGTATCTTCTGCACACTGAAACAGAAAAGAAATGCTCGACACAGGAGAGAAATATGGATTACATAATAATTATACTGCGTACCTCATCATCTTCTATGTTTTTGGCCTACGGGTAAAGAATCTTTGCCTAATGATCGAGCTCAAAAGATCACAACAAAATTGGTGACTTTGTAAAAAATACTCAAATTATGTTAACATTTAGATTAATGTTTAGATTTCGAACTGGTATGATTGGCCAATGGGTAGGGTGAAGTGAGACTCCAGAGAGGGGAGTCGCTAGAAGCAGCACCGAGTTAGGGGTGAATGAGTACAGCATTTGTGTAGACATGGGCCAAACTCCAACCGCCCAACTTACTGCACTCAGTCTAAGTCACCCTCAACTCGGTGCTGCTTTTAGCGATTTCCTCTAGCGAGATTTAACTTTGCCTTGCTAATGTTCAATTAAAATTTACTTGGCAATATAAAAGCAACAGCAGTGCAAAAACTGCTTTGAACTGAAACCGAAACTTACTTTTCAATATAGCTAAAGTAACCATCCACTCCATTATTGCCATTGAAAAAGTAAACATTGAGTTCCAAGCTTATTGGTATCCAGGAGGTGACAGTAGTGAATGCCACCCAGTTGAAGAGCTGGCAGACTAGTATAGATCCTAAGGCTAATCTTCTTTTCCATGTTGGTTGGTATTCAAGTCGCTCAATACTGTCGTTAAGTGAGGAACCATCATCCTCCAAGCTACCATACCCTGAGTAACTTCTATAGAGTAGATTGGAGCTTGCTGACGATCTGTTGCCCATAACAACCTTGAAGTGAAGCCTTTAGAGAAAAGGCTAGCCCATATTGTAGTACGAAACAAACACCTATGCCCTATGGTATCATACACTGCATTCGCGTGCTCTTCCTACTATTATACCCAATGAACTAAAACTTCTCATTATAGTTCATTGATTATACCTATGTTTATAATTTGAAGACTCGGTCACGTGGTGTCAGATTGACTCATCAACTAGTAAAAATTTCTACGCTTGATTGCCAAGTAATAATGAACCTTTTGACTCCCAAAGAACTGCTGAAGCATTCAATAACAAACTGATTGCATAGCAAAAAACCGTGAAACCTCAATGTCTCACGTGATAGGGGAGGTACAGAACAAATGTACAAAAATCTGAGGTCACAGCTTTTAAACTGCTTAGTCAGCATTCAAAACAAACTTATCATTGGAGTGGTCAAAGTTAACTGATAACATAGCATACTCTGTACTCATTATCTAACTCATTGATTTTATAACCACAATCTTAAGGTTCCTTAAAGTTTCAAACAATATATGTTTTTATTACACTTATCTCTTGAGGAGACTAGAGTATTTGTATGCATTAATGTCAGTTCAACCCAGACTGATTTTGGAAATTCCCACTATTGCATCACTACTAAATATTTCTAGACAAATGAGTATGCATTTAGTACAAAAACTGCACAGGGAATTAGCTAGCGCAGTTCAAATGCTTCTTACTATAATATGAAACAGCTTGACAACGCATTATAATGCTTTTCACCAATATGAAGTATTTTAACAAGCTGTTGAGCATATTACTTGAACTTAGTAGCAAATTAAAGGCAAATTTGAAATTCTTTAGCCAAGCAAAAGAGGTGAAGTTTTTAATTTATTCAGTGAATTTATTTATTTGGTGTTTCGAATTATGATTTAATTTATAAGCCAATCAAAAAATATTGTAAGAATATGAAACAAATGGAATATAAATGTAACTAACCAAACCAATTTAACAGTACTAAACAAAATAGATGAGAATTGAGGTAAATATTTACAGTCATGCAAAGTGTATATACATAATTCACTAAACTGAAATTAGAAAAACTGTCTACCATATATTGTAGATTATAACAATATGCACTCAATTACTCAACAAAGAAGAGACCAACAGCAAGGCCACCAAATCAAACAAATTCATGTGTGTAATTTAAACAACAGACTTGAAATACACCATTAAAACATCAGGCACTTAAGCTCAAAAATTCCCACATGTCATATTTTTGCAAACTAGTGAACAGATAGTCTATGCTCCAATATAACAGAATTGAGGAGGGGGTTGACAGCTGTCCCGACCTAAGCTAGTAGTAGTGGGCCCCTTGGTCCTTCTGGGTGTTGAAGCTTGGCCAGCCCGAGTTCCTTTTTATCTGTGCATGTCTGTTGATCTCGGCTTGACTACAACACACCAACCCTTGCATAGAAACTAAGGCTAATACAGTTCAACTCATAGTCAAGGGTTGTATGTTAAAGGTATAGCCGCCTAGCAGTCTTTGTATCCTTAGAGAGGGTAGGTGGGGGAAATTGACCAATGAGAACATTTGCTTATAAGATTAAAAAGTACCCAAATAATTTAGACATTTCATATTTTGCTACACTTTAGAATATTATACTTTAACAAGGGTAAAACACTGGAGCTTTCTAATCTTACAAAAAGTGCTAGGTGGCAGAAGAACCTAACGAAAGACAAAGTCAAGGTTTTTACTGCATGCAATGAATACCAGAACCTAACTGAGGTACCTTAGCATCCAAAGAGCAATGCAAAGGTGGAAACTAATCAACCATGTTTGAACCTTTACCAGGTGCTGTGTTAGATTAGGCAGTTGTTAGAGAGTTTATATAAGTGGTAGGTGTCTAACTGCTTGCACTGACAGTTAATGCGACTATGTGTTAGTGATCTTTAGTTACTTGTGGGTTGTTCAAGTGTGATTAGTAATGCAGCATGGTTACTAACTATGCACATGCTAGTGTACAATGCACATTTAAACATTTGCTAACTTTGAAAATAGCAAAGTACAAGAACAAAACAAAAAGTAAAAGTTCCAAAAATTTTCAACTACAGACCAATGAAGTCAAGTGATAGTGAAATGGAAGTAAATAGTTGTCCACACAGGTGACATGAGAAGATAGAGTATCACAGAATACTATGAAACTGCTCGGAGATACAATTAGTAGAGCATTTATACCATAACAATTTTTTTCAGCAAAGGTATAAACGCCCCTTTAGAGGTGGGGAAGAGTATGTTGAACAGGATTATGATTGAACCAACAATAATTGAGGTAAACGATTACAGTATGTGCAGCAGATACCTGTAGACTGTAAAATAACTATTTACCATGGAACCTAGGACATAAAGTGGACAAACAGACAGACTGTGAGCTCAACAAATTTAGATTTGCATAAATAGATTTTCCAAGGTCCAGGTGCTAGCTATAGGTGGGTAACTTATAAAACTTATGACGGTTTTCAACTTGAGGAATAAAACTAACAAACTTCTGGCAGTTGGTTAAAGAGGCGAGGATAGGAAGTAAAAAATAAACGAATAGACAGAAAAAAGAACATGTGAATGCGGCTACACACCTTGAACAGGAATTTGACAGCACAAGTCTGTAAAGAAAGGCAGCCAATAAGTGAATGCGATGCAATTTATGCTGCCACCAGACTAGTAATTGATGTCTACCAGTGCATTTGTATAAAATATATTAATAATTTAATTTGTATTTTTTGCAAATTATAGTTGTGGAGTATAAAGCATAAACTAAACTTTACAATTATTATTCACCAGTTTCCTGTGTAGGACCGTAGTTAGGTTACAGCCAGTTCGAAACATGGAAAAATCATACATTGAACTTGAAATTTGCACTGCATTACTAACAAAAAATACTTCACTAGTAAGTAAAAATATAATCCAACTATTGCTATCAGTGTTTTTGCTAAACACTTCAGATTACTATTCACAACTTCAAACAGAGTAAGATGGTATATAAATATCTAGTAAAGCACAATTGTAAAAACGGGCAAGATTAGAGTAATTGAAATTTTTTTATAACTCTACTAAAATAAATTTGATCGATTAAAATGCAAATAACATAACCCAATGGTTTTATTGCCAAAGTTTTCGATGAGAATTGTCACTTTAAATGTACAGACCCAAACTTTCTACCACATGGTGCTTACATAAAAAAATGCAATTGAAAATACTGAAGAAATGAAAAAATATTTAAAGTGAATTGACATCAATACATGGGAAACTGGTGTATAATATATAATTCTAAACGCATATTGAAAATTAAACTCAAAAGTCTGGTACTACACCACTGCTAGAAGTGAAGTGAGATTTTATTATGTGGTTGAAAAATGAAATTTTATCCAATAGGAAGCAGTATTACAAATAAGAAATGTGATCACTATATAATTGGTTGGAGGTGCTAAACTCCTGGACTGGAAACAGATCTGTGATAGTGTGGTATATATCTAAAATACAAGAGAAACAACATGGCGTGAAGATGCTGTTACCAGCATATCAATATAGTGTTCAATCCATTCACTAAATTGGACTAATCACTGTGTATAATACAAACTAGACTATATAAATTTGCAAGGCTTATACTTGCAACCTGAAAAATCAGTCAAATTTCAAATTTAAATACAGTCACAAGAAACCACCATTTTCAAGTACCTTGAAATGTTATTAAATTTATAATTACTAACTTTTCATGAACTAAATATAAGAGCTAATTTATATGCTTCTTAGCTGATCATTAAAAATGAATTTAAACTAAATCCACCAGTTTGTAGAATTTTTAAGCACATAAACTTTTGCTGTATAACTGTGCTAATATGTTGCTCAATTTTAGTAAAGAAAAATTTCAAACAAAAATTAAATCTCAAACAAAAAGTAATAATAACAAAATTTAATGGAAATACTACTGGAAACAAACCAATAAACGAGATATAGATGTGCAAGAGAATTCAGTAAAGCACTGTGCAATATCTTAGATGAAAAGGGCTGATAGCAATAACTGTGAGAAAAAGCAACAGCAGCAAAAAATAGTGGTGGAATACTGCAAATGAAAAAGGATTGAAAGTAGCAAAGGTATAAATAGTGAGGACACGCTCATTTTCATTCTAAAAAGTTAGCAACTTGAGACAACTAGAGTCTGAACCAGGATTTAAGTACCCCCAAGAAACACTAGAAATAATGGAAAATAATGGAATTGGTGAAGAAGTTTCTAAACCAGTTAATACCCATAACCAAGCCCAACTAAACTACGGCTATTTGATGAGAAACGCACGTGAGCTAACCCATGTACCATCAACATATTAGTAGACATGCCGGGCTATGTTAGGTATAGTATATTATATACCCTACCTGGAACAAGTCATAGAAAACCATCGCAAATAGATTTTATCCTCTTGGGTGACCAATAGGAGAAAAGTGGGGTCTTTTGATGTTATACCAGAAATTGACCATTCCATTTAAATGGTTAAAAACAGATAGTCATGCCCAAAGAACACGGAATGAGTGTAGAGAATAAAAACACATTTTTTGTTGAGTACAACCGTATTTGTAGTGATCAAAGAAACCAGAGGAATGTGCAGCATTTTACTGTATAAAAAGCGGGAAACTATATTCCGAGACCAAAGAAGTTGTTTGTTCAATAAAGAATGAGAGAAAAGGTATTCCATGCAGAGTAACTCTTCAAAACTTTGATAACTATTAACAACAGATAACTATACTGAAATAACAACAAAGTGTGAACAATCTAACAAACGGTGATGAAAAATCAAACCGCTGGAAAATCAGCAGATATTGAACACCATGTACTTGCCTTCTCTTTTTAGTAAGAATATTGTTTTGACTATAATTAAGAATTTTATTGAAAAATTAGTATTGAAATCAGAAAACTAAGCAAGCATGAGTTGGTTAGACTAGAGATGCAAAATTAAAGACCAACAACAGCCCATTTAATGTGAAACTAATTCTAATAGTTGTTCTGCTATAATAAGATGTTAAAAAATCTCTGTATATACAAGAAAAGAAAAATCCATATCTGAAAGTTATTTATGATAAGTATAGAGAGAACCTATTTACCTAAAGTTAGAAATATTTCATCAGTAAACATAAGATAACAACTAACCAGAATATTCATCCCAATTTACAATAATATGATACAAAATAGCAACGCCAGCATGCAATTCTAGCTTTGAAACCCACCTAAATAACAGACTGGCACGTAAAGCCAAAAACTTGAATCACATGCTACGTTTGCTTATATAATTGACTAAATTAACTAGTTCTAAGGCTATAAACCTAGTTTTAAGGCTAAACAACAATTCAATATACTATTAACTAGTTTACTATACTATAAACCTGTATAGCTATAAGCCTAACTAGTAGCATACTATACACCTAACTAGTAGCATACTTGCTAGCACTTGGTGCTGACAGTAGGCTGGCAGGCTCGCCAGACGTCTGTGACTTTATTAGAGACCCGTCTCCCTTCAGCACACCACAACAACTCCACGTACCCAGATAGTTAGCTGTAACATCACAGGAAGGTGAAGGCCAATAATACTAAACTGAAGCATCAAACTACTTGTATAATACTTCCACTACTTTCTGAACATTTAACAGTTTGTGATAAGAGTAAGAACGATAAGAAGGTCATTAGGTGATGGCATATAATTGCTCTCTCTCATTCAGTCATTACTTCCAAACACTAGTAATTTTCTTATCGTACATTTAACATCCTATTTATTACATGGAAGTGATTGTGATACTTAAAAACTAGTTACACTCAATACCTATGTATTTATTACACAATTTCCTAAAATGTTATAATATATATTATGATTAAATAAAGGTTTAAATAACAGAGTCTATAAATATAAGGTGGAGGGGAAAGACTGAAATAATTCTCTAGCTGTTAGTGAAATATACATCACTTGACTAAAGTTTATATATTATATCCATAAAACATTAACAGAACTAGAACCAAGTTAGCGATCGATATGTTTCAAATTTGACAAAACACAAAATTCTACAAATTAATAAAATGCTTTGTAGCAAGAAGTAAGCCTCGTGAAAAATACTAAAGTAAAGTAATTCATCAACAAAAGTAAGCTGGTGTACATACATTTCCATAGCCTCACGCACCCATCGTCACCAGTAGAGGCAAGGGTGGTACCAGTTATGTTCCAACACAACCTCCAAACAGTCTGTTTATGGTCTGTAAACTGACCGACTATTTTCTGGTCAAACCTAGTGGTAGACTGGCTTTTGCTGGGAAGAATAAAATAACAATTAGACCAAAGATTATATATTATATTCTATAGTAACTTTGCTAATGAGAGTAAAGAGTATTTGCTACATTCTATAGTAACTTTGATAATCAAAATAGTCTTTTCAAAAATCTTATCCCGCTTAGCTCTTTCATTGATATCTATATCATCTATTCAGCCTAAATCAGAAAATGAACTGTACGCCACGGGAGAGCATATATGTTGTAGCGCAGAATAGTTATTAGTAACCAGTTATCTGCAGCGTTATAGAAGGCTTATACCAAGTTATTAGAAACTACAGGATGCTATGCTTAGTGAATGTTAGACCAACGCTTAGTCACCGCCATGCAAACACACCAAAGTTAGACCAAACCTTTTTAATATATTCAGACTCTTTGCTTAGAGGCAAACATCAGTGTATTAATCAGGAACGAATATATGACAAAGCTGTTGATGGCAACACATCATGCAATATGTAAGATAGTTTAGACTTACCCCTGACTTTTCAACTGCACTATGGCCACATCTTTAGTAGCTATTGCCAACAGGTTCACCGACCTTCCAATGTTAGGAGCAAAGCAAAGATCTTGCACAGGCTCGGTGATGGAAGGGATGGAGTCTATTTTTGTACATTTTCTACGAGACAATGAGACAGGCTGAGATAACTCCAACAATTTCCAATAATATCTTTACCTTTCCAGGCAGAAACGTTTAATATGCTTTCATAACTTAGAGAAACAGAAGCAGCATTTAAACCATTTTTAACAGGAAAGAGCTGAAACACACCTCATTCCGTCGGAGAATTCGTATAGTATGACTTTGCCGGAGGGAGATGAGCTAGGGTCATCACAACCCACTGCTATGATTGGCTGAAGACGCCTAAGAAATAAATCACACATTGATAATACAGTACTTACACTAAACATTCAATCATATATCCCTCACCTGCACTAAGAGTTGGGTATGAGAAAGGTTTGACAGTCTTTACCAACTGTTAGATGTGATGAGATACTAAAGGTGAGTATTATGTGTTGAAATCAAATGATCCATGCTATGTCAAGATGGCTATTGAAATGGAGCTTTAGTGGTTATACTCAATATGATAATGGTAAAAAGCATGAAAATTTCTTGGCAAAAATCAACTACAAAAATGATAGAAGTTAACATTTTCAACAAAGTAAGCATAAAACATAGAAACAGGCACAGTATAGAATCAAAGGAGCTCAAAGATTAAATGATTCTACACCTAAACTGTAATCTAATAATGTCAGGCCACCAGTTACATAGTTACTATTGAGTCATAAAATATTAATACCACATATGAGTAACTAAGCATACAGCTGCCTCAATTTTGCCATTTACAGTGACCTCTCCAAGTGAAATGCTATTGCTTACATAGCTGAACACCAGGATATGGAGCTGCAGCTCATTTTCACACCGATCTCTATAAGAATGTTCCACTGAGTGAGGTTCATAACGTCTGGCGCCTCGTAGATTCTCACTATACCATCGTTGGAGCAGGTGGCCTGCAAACACAAGGCTATGAATATATAACACATAAACAAGATTTCGCTATGCATAAAATGGAAAACAATAATAGAATAATACAGAATAAAATGACAGCACGCAGAGCATTCAATCATGTGATAATACAAATAACATTAATAAAATATATAATTATATTAATATAGTATAAAATAATTATAATACAATATTTAATAATAAAAACAAAGTATTAATAAAATACGAATTATTAAACAATATGATATAATGATGAAATACATATTAATGTTACAGTATATAATGACACTATTACAATATATAATAATAATTGAATATATAAAACCATGCTGTCATCTCACCAGCAACATTCCCAGGTTTTTAGGAGCAAACTTGACATCTGAGACGGATGTTCTGCTGTCTACGAAAGTGTGTTTAGAAACGAACTGGTTGTGGATTTCACCTGACGCTGACACACTTACTACAAACATACCAGATATATTCTATAACACATCACTATATATTACATCACTATACATTATATGTCTCTATACATTATATAACTATATATTATATGTCCCTATATATTACATAACTATATATTACATAACTATATATTATACATTATATCAATATAGATTATTATATTATATTACATCTCTATGTATTATTATATATTACATGACTATATTGCCACATAACAACATTGTCAGATGTCACATCACCTAAGGCTAGGATATAGAGTGAATTAGTTAAGAAGCATTATGTAAATTTCACTCACTCATTTAAACGGCATAATTTCAAACACCAATTTTTACTCCTGAAGATGTGAATAAATGAAGATGCGAATTATCTTTAAAATATCAATGAAGAAGCATTATAAACTAAGAATTATAAAATACATTTCAATACAATTAACAACATAATTATTATAGCTATGTTATCATCTTCTGCAGTCAATTAGTATAATGAATAATAGAGAGTTAGGATTTACTAACCCAGTTCTTCCCACACTATAGCAGTTCTGTCGAACGAGCAAGTAGCCAACACATTGCCAAACTCTGGGTGAGCCCAAACTACTCGCCAAATCGAGGCTTGGTGTGCCTGAAAGAGATAAAATTGAACTGCAATAATCCTTGGTTTGGAATATATTAGGTAAAACACTTTACAACAGGGAGGCAAAATAATGACAATTTAAATAAGCTTTAATGGCAAAGGCAGTTCAAATAAGAAATAGTGACTGGATTAAAATAAGCATATATGTAAAGTTTTAACATAAATTACAATTCACTAACATAAATTGAGAAACAGCATTACCTTCCATGTATTCTTGCAAACCCAATCTTCATTGGAATCTTTTTCCCAAACCTAGTATAATAAATAACAGCATTAAACATTCTAAGGTTTACAAAACTATTTAACATAAACGTGATTTCTAAAGGAAGTATCTAGCCAGTATACAGGTAAAAGTAAAGAGTAAAAGTAGATCTAATACAACGTGATACAAAATTATTATACAATATATCTAACCAAAATTTTTTAGCTCTAATTTAAATTATAAATTAAAAACAAAATTTTTCATAATTACATTTTGTAAAGATGTAAAATGAATAAAACCATCAACATAAATATCAGAACTACCAGGAGACCTAACTCTAAAATAATTGAATACAAAACTGATATCAAACCAAAAAGTTTTGGTTAGATATACAATATATCTAACCAAATTTTTTTAGCTCTAATTTAAATTATAAATTAAAAACAAAATTTTTCATAATTACATTTTATAAAGATTTAAAATGAATAAAATCATCAACATAAATATTAGAACTACCAGAAGACCTAACTCTAAAATAATTGAATACAAAACTGATATTCGATGGTCAGCAAGTTTAATCTAGAAGTTGATTGCATTGACATTCACATTGGCAAGCAAATTATTTTACTGAGTCATAATCACAACTCTGAACTCAGGGTAAATGAAACCATTAAATTTAATGTTTTAGTGCAAATATTTTAGATAAACTTGAAACTGTCAAGCTTTTAACTAAAGCCCTGAACATAGACCTTATAATAATAAAAATTATAATAACACCAGCATGAGCATTCCCCTTCTAGGACGTAAATAAATATTATAATTATATTAATATTATAATTATTCCTCATGATTAATAGACAATATGAATATGACTATCAATAATTATTCATGAGTCATGAGTCATGAGCCATGAGTCAGACTTTAAACATCACGACAGTCCTTAGGCTAAGGCTTAACATAATATTAATTGCAAACAAGAAAGACAAAATTAATTTAAAGCAGACTCTTTTATAAATTATATTCTTATTTATAAATAAAAAAATTCAACTTGCTTTTACATGCTGATCACTGGAACAAGTTGCTAGTCTATCGCCGTAGTAATTGTACGATACATCGTGAATCAAATCTTTGTGGTTTGTTAAAGTTCCTTTCACTGATGATGACAGGGCCATAGCATTAACTGATTAGTATTTAAAGTGGATCCTAGCATGAAAAATGCACTGAAGGAAAGTGCAATCCTAGTCCGGAATTCTTATAATTGGTTAAAAGTAATGGCTCTAAAATTATTGCTTGCCAATGATCTATCTTATACAGCTTAAGCAGTTGAATATTGAGGACCAATTAGGTTATTTGTTTTGTGGAAACGGCGAATTATCTCTTAATAAAGTTTAAACGTAGAGGAAGAGATCAATGTTGGAGGTCGTTTGAAAGTGAATATTAACCAGTGTTCTAAAACATAAAACTAATGATAAATAGAGCGAGTTCATATCCATTCTTACAAAAAAAATATAAATTAGGATTTCAGCTATAAGTAACGTAGGTCATTTTTCAAGAACACTCTCACTGTCTGCAATCAATAGGATTTCAATAGCTAAGTTCTCCTGCAGCTGCAAAACGCACATATTGATATTTACACAGTATCATACGATTATACATATTATACCTGAGATTGCGATTACAGTAAGTGCAGTTATTGATTGTGACTATAGTACCATTACTCAAACCAAATATTAGATATGCTGATAGAAAACTGAAAAGACCCCACTCATTCACCCAGTACGAGTATGAGTATGAGTATGACTATGACTATCACTATCACTATCACTATGACTATCATTTACTATGAGACTATCACTATGACAGAATGAGTATGGGTATCAGGATCACTTTTCAGTATGAGTATCAGTATCAGCAACTCTCAATATCAGTATTGAGTATGACGAATGGTTCTATAACTGTATAAGCAGCTTCGAGTTGGGGGTGACTGAGTGCAGGAGTTTGCGGTTCTTGAGTTTGGAGTTTGAGTTTATTGAAACAGTGACTGAGTCAGTGAGTGTCACTGTTAGCGTGAGTGTGACTGTATGAGTACGCGTGTTGCTCATTTACAAGTGCTGTGTATCAGTATGACCACTTCGCTCTGTATGAATATTACAGAATCACCATTACTGTTAGTATGTTAATCATAATGATAGTGGTACTTTATGCCCTATGGCTATAGTTCATCACTCTATGAGCACGAGTGTCACTATCAGTATAACTATAAGTACGAGTATCAGTATGAGCAGTATTCTGCTGCACTCAGTAGATGTGGTTGCATTGCCGTATGCTATGCTTACTCAATCCTAATCTTAAACTTATGATAATACTAATAATAATGTATCTATTTTCCTTAGTATTTTAGTCTATTTTAAAGCACAATTATAGTACTAATAGTTCTAGGGCCGTTGCCTATCTATTTTGTATTGCTGTTTACTTATTTGATAACATGTTTAGTTGCACTTGCTGGAAACAACAATTGCAAAACTTTGAAAAAATTGTTCTTATAGTATTTGTGCGGTTGCTGTATTCATGTTGAAATTTATAAATACTGGAAGAAATTGATTTTAGTAATTGAATTTGAGGTTCCTACTACTATTGTGATTTTACTTATATTGACCTTAAAGTATACTTTGCCCTCTGTTTGTACTTTTTAAATTATTTTTTTCAAGCTATAGTTGTTCTACAAACACATTACATTATTTATACTGATCATTACCTTATTCAGATTGACAGTCGCACTGATTGATAATGGAAGATCGGTGTTTAATAGGGTCAGTGGATCAAGGAACTAGCAGCACAAGGTTTCTGGTATGGGTCAATTTTAATTGAGTTTCTTATTTTTGTTTAATATTTTTGTTGTATTGCACACTCTGCATAAGTAACAGTCAATAAAGTGAAATTTCACTTAGCAAGTTGTGAACAAAATTATTCATATTTTTTGTTTCAATTGTGATTAAAAAGATGTGTTTTAACAGTTAACTATGACTGACAGTACACGCTGTCAAATACTTGCTGATGGTTGGATGGTTTCCATGCTATTTTAGTTTTTAAAAGTTTAGTATGGCCTATGCAGTATCCATGTAGCAGCGATTATTATATCAGAGTAAAATGATTAAATAATGCAATATTTGACTGCTATTGCAGTGGCGGGCATTTTAGTATTAGTTTAATTTCAAGTTGATTAATTTGAATAAAGCTGTTGTCTCTGCATCAAAAATATTTAAATAGTATTCATTGTCATAGTTTTTACCAGTTCAGGTTCACCTGCCGCAATGTAGTTATAGCTGAGCTAGTAAATTACGGATTATTATATTATCATTAAGATTTGACAGACCATTGTTAATATAGTCACTAGTTTTTGATGATAGTATTTATATTTCTAAGTCTATATAGTAGAGCAACACTTTTTTATTTCTAGATTGTTCTAGATTGATTGTGCTTTTAGGTTTTTGACAGCAAAACAGGAGAAGTGGTGACTTACCATCAAGTTGAGATCAAGCAGTTCTATGCTCAGCAAGGGTATGTTGTTATCTCCACCACGCTGAGTCGCTTTCAACATTAAACAGCATATAGTTGAAAGATGTATTTAGTAATAACATATGTTTGGTGTTCTATATACTAGTTGTCACAGAAATAAATTGAGTTGTTATACAGTATTATTTACACATGGACTTACTTTCTAGTAACTTCTATCTGGTCTCTAAACTCTTACTGTGGTAAAAGCTGTAAACTCAGTGGCATAGACTAATGATGTTTATTTATTGGTATTATAAAATATGTGATTTTGTTGTGTTTCTGAGAATCAAGTTTTGAATATATAGCCCATAGACCTAAAATTGATTTGTATCTGTTATTAGGTGGTGTGATGAGGACCCCCTAGAGATTTTAGAGTCAGTGAGAATTTGTATTCGGGAATCTTTTGAAAACCTAAAAAAGCTAAATATCAATCCATCTAATATTAAAGGTGCAGTTTACTATTTCATTTGTAATCATTAGGTGTATTTTATTTAGCAGTCATTATTTTGCTTTATTTTATTTAGTGTTTTGGTGCATTACTTTGCCATAAACTGGATAAATAGTATATTCGTATAAGCATCATATTATTCATTATAGAAGATAGTATATATTCATATAAGCATCATATTAATACTGCTGGGGCTTATATCCAATTAGTGATCAGTAAGTTTTAAATTGCCCCAACACTGTTGAACCTGCACAACTTTCTACATATCCGTGATAAGTTGATATACAGCTCTCTGTATCCTGATCTGCCATCAACATATGAATTAATTATGGATTAACAGTTAACTGTACTAATTATACAGTGTCTAGCAGAGCCACCTGTGTCAGATAGTAATTAACATTCCTCACTTCAAGCATCTCTCTGTAGCACATCAAACATTTGTTAACAGAACATTGAACCAAGAACTTATTTGTTCAGAATTCAGAGGTTAATCTTTAGTATGTTCATTAAATGAAGTTGAACAGCTGTATAACTTCAGAGTTGTTTCTATTAAAGTTTATAACTCAAAGTTTAGTCGCTAAACAGGATTTGTTGGAAGAATTTTTTTAAAGTGATACTATTTTGCTATGTTGCTAAAACACTATAGAATCACTGACCGAATATGCTTATGGACTCCAGTGTGTTAAATTTTTAAATTATGGATTGGTTTATTTATAAAAGCTGCTCCTAATATTGTTCACATTCTATTGACTATTTGGTATATACTGTGGGCACTACAATTGTTGAAATAGCTAAAATAGTTGGGTGCTAAAAGCTAGCTCGTGATCTTTAAATCTATCTGTAAGAACGTTCATTATCTAATATAATTAATATATTAATCATTTACTATATTTTGTTCCATCGCTCTAAACTACATTAAGTATTGCTACAGTGTATATTATATGAAATCTATTAGCTATAGCACTAGTATATTCTGTCTATGGACTTGATTGACTGTATTTTGTTTTGCTGTAGCTGTTGGAATCACTAATCAAAGGGAAACCACTGTAGTCTGGCATAAGACTACTGGTAAACCTTTATACAATGCAATAGGTAAGTAATATTTACTCTATACAATGCAATAGGTAAGTAATATCTACTCTATACAATGCAATAGGTAAGTAATATCTACTCTATACAATGCAATAGGTAAGTAATATCTACTCTATACAATGCAATAGGTAAGTAATATCTACTCTATACAATGCAATAGGTAAGTACTATCTACTCTATACAATGAAATAGGTAAGTACTATCTACTCTATACAATGCAATAATAATAATACTTTGTACAGGGTTATTATATTTTTAATTGAAGTATAAATGTAAAGATGAATATGAAAAGACGATTCTTTGTTTATTGTAAGTTCCTGCAGGCTGTTACTATAATATACAAAATATGCAGAGTTTTTACTCAAGAAAAACATAGAGAATTGTTTTTGCTTCTATTGCATATGAATATATAATAAGCATATATTAATAATACAGCCATACTATAATATGAAATGTAAACATATGTATGTCTATAACTCCACTGCTACTGCTGCTGCTGCCATACTCAAGTTGCACAATTATTGTGTTGTAGTGTGGCTAGACGGCAGAACAGCTGACACTGTGGACTCACTCATACAGAAAACACCAACCAAGACTAAAACTTACTGGCAGGTAATATAGTCTGAGAGATAGTCTCCAGCATGTAATATTGTCTGAGAGAGAGTCTCCCGTATGTAATATAGTCTGAGAGATAGTCTCTAGTATGTAATATAGTCTGAGAGAGAGTCTCCCGTATGTAATATAGTCTGACGTGTGCTAGCTGTATACAGTTATTCTATGTAACCTATTCCTTCCAGACCACAAAGTCTATTGGGCTACCCTATACTATAGCCTTTTATTTTAGTGTAATAGTATGCACATACACGCCCATGTATTCGTAAAACTTGTTTGGCATTTTGTAGCTGAAGTTTCCTCAACCTGGTATACCATCTAACCTCTATCTAAGGCTGTCTTAGTTGCCATTATCATAATACCAGCATAGTATTCTTAGTTCATCAGCTACATTTATTTTCTGGTCATTTTATTTTTTAATTTACTAATTCTGGTGAGGGGTAAAACATTTCACTGTCTGTGCTTAGACTTTCCATAGCTAACTAACTAAAACTTGCTATTATATCTTCATATTACAACGAAACTGGTATATGCCAGAACTTTCTACTGTTTCCAATCGTTTGTGGCTGGCAATGTCTTTCCACCATGTGGTTTATCTCCACATGCACAAGGTCAGTGCATTAATGTTACAGTCAAAGTGTGGTCTACCAATAACAACATACTTCAGTGCCAGCAAGCTGAGATGGCTAATTGATAATGTGGATGCAGTAAGGGACGCCGTGGAACAGGGACAGTGTATGTTTGGCACTGTGGATTCATGGCTAATTTGGGTGAGTTTGAAATATTCGTAATCTTTGTTAATAAATATATGTAATTAGTTTACCAACTGCTGCAGGGAACCGCTGCAAGTCAATGGATATACTGCTCTAGTGTATAGTGTGGGCTGATTATTCGTTGCCGGACTCTGCCTTTGCCCTACCTTTAGGTTGTGATGCCAGCATGCCTGGGGCGAAGATATACCCAACTAAAACACTTAGCATCGCTTCTTGTATGAAATTATTATGACTACAGGTGTAGGATAAATGACTAAACATGAACACCACATATGCTTATGCAATATTCAATATTATCTACTTCCCCCTCCTCTCTACTGAACGGCTAGTTGAGATATTAGCTGATCAAACAGAATTAAGTTGATAAGAATTTATCAGAAGATTTGATGACTAGAAACTACGTAGCATTGTTATCTATTTACAGTACACTTACACAGCTCATATATATGATACAGTATACTTACACAGCTCATATATACTTACAGTACACTTACAAAGCGTGTATATATATATATATATATATATATATATATATATATATATATATATTTACAGTACACTTACACAGTTTATATATACAATAATATTGCTTTTTAGGAATTGTCTTCTCTCTACAGATCAATACGTAAAATGACTTTTTCAGCTCTAATTCTTGAAATGTTACAATGATAGGAAGTTGAATATTCTTTTACAGTAAATATTCTATTCTATTTAATAACATGCTCAAGGGACTGTTGGCCATAACAGTGGAGTTGAACCCTCGGATATGGGGGGGGGGGGGATTCTAAGCAGCCAATGCTCATAGAGCTGGTATCATGTCATAGTATAGTTGTATGCTAGTGTATGGACATGTGTGGTGCTTCTTTGTACATGTAATTTATATGTGTAGCCTTCATTTTCTGTAAGCAACTGGTTTTGGGTTTTATAAAATACTGTAAACTGTTAGAATGTATAATCATCAAGAATAAATAAACTTTATGGAATCACTGATTAGAAACTTAAAGCCTTAGCACCTGTATTTAGCCAGGACCTCTACCACAGGGTTTATGACTCATCTCTGCATATATCATGTTATTGTTACAGAATCTTACCGGAGGTCTCGATGGAGGAACCTTCGCCACTGATGTTACCAACGCCAGTCGTACCATGCTGATGAATATACACAGTTTAGAGTGGGATCAACAGCTTATCAAGTGAGTTCATTCATATCTCGGGTAAGAGAGGGCATGCCCCCCACTCAGAGGAAAATAAATAATTAATGGCTTTCTACATCTTGATTGCTTTTCACAATATATTGTGATATTCAATGAACTGATGATGTGTTATACTTATTACTATGATTATATTAGAAAGATGTGGGGGGTTGCTGACGTATTCCATATAATTTTTATTGTTTTATTCTTTGCATATCAAAACTCAAGTAATCTCATCATCACAGTAAACACAGGAGCCGTTTTAAAACATACTTAAGTTTCTGATTTCCATTAATAGACATTGAGCTTCTTTTCTCTACTTATACTATCATAGTGGTTACTGTAAACTTATTATTTTATGCAGTAATTTCATTAGCCCAAGTTTTTTCTCTGCCAGTTTTGGTTTGGGGTCTGGATTGAAATCCTTGTGAGAAAATAACTACTTTTTCGTCTAGAAAACTGGCTTTTCCCCAGTTTCTCTATTACTGCACCTACATCTGAGGAATTTGAAATCTTACAAACATTGTCATACGGGCTTTTAACAAGGGAGAAGTTGAACTGCTGTATTGGGTTCTGTCTGTTGAATCTTACATAAGTTGTATTGTTATATGGATTGTGTTTTACTTGTAAACTGTAAATAATGAGAGCATGTAAGAGTTAGTTGGCCCAAACCCTGAAGCTTTTCTACAGATTTTGAGGTATTGAAATGTTTGTAGAATAATTCGTGCCTTAGTCCTGGACACAATCACGCATTGACAATGTTTTGATAGGGTTTTAGTTTGTCTTGTTTAGAATAGGTTTGTTATTGTCTGAATGAAACAGTGCTATGTGCACATTGTGTCTCTAAGCTCTTACAAAATAAACTTTTAATTGATTGGTTATCATAATTTATATCTCAGAAATATTCAAATAAAATAACATTCATTTGTTCTAAAAATACAGATAATATCAATAAAAGAATGTATACTCATGTTCGTTTATTGAAGTGGTTTAAATGAGGTAACAGGTTACCACATGTCTTAGCTCCATGTATAGTTTAGCCTGGTTCCATCCTAACTAGTCAAAGTAAACAGCTTTACAATGTCACACTCCAGCAGTTGTACTGCCAACTTGTTTCCGCAAACCGCTACGGAGAAGGGTTGATGGTTCTGTAACATCGACTCGTCTACTAAATCAAAACTGACCTCTCCTTCATTAGCTAGCATGATCACCTTCTTCTCAACCACGTCACAAACGTAGATGTCATTGTTACCGTCCACAGCCACTCCGGCCACCCAATCAAATTCGTCGTAGCTCCACAGAACTTCCCCATCTAAACTCAGACTAACAAGGGATGGCTCGTCGCCCATGCATGTCACAACTAGCCCCGTTAGGGTCAAGGCTATATATTGCGGTTTCCTAATCTCTTTATTTTTGATGACTCGCGTTAGTTCGCCCGTCAAATCATAAACTCGGATGCAGTGACTGCTTGCGTCGCACACGTAGAGGTTGCCTTCTGCATCTATTACCATTCCCTTGTGTTTACCTGCTGGCAGCTGCCACTCCACGACCTTGTGACCTTTCTGACTGTAAATCTCAAGGTCATTTTTGTCGCATATTGCGTTGCGTACAGCCACAGCGCCTTCGGGTCCAGTGGCTACACAGTAGTAGCTGCAATTGCTGGTGAAAAAGGGTTTAGTTTGAGTATCTATTGAGCACTCCACGACTCCGCCTTGGGATGGAGTTTTCTGCCCAATCACGGTGCTGACGTAGAGTGTGCTGGGGTCACGGAAGGAGAGACTGTGGGCTCCTGGGATACTCACATCTCCCAGGTGTTCAGCTTTAGTGTAATGTTTTGTCTACAGTAGTATTACAGTAACATACGACAATAGTGTTATAGTAATATATGACTATTTCAACTGAAATAGCAGCATCGGTATAATTTTAGATATATTATATTCACAAATTTTGGCCTGGTGGTGAATTAGCTTTACTGGTTTTGAACACTCATTAAGATGGTTACCACAGCAACTTCTAAACTTCTTGGATTTTATATTCTTGTATCATTCTAAGCTGTGATTGGTTTCAAATGAGAGGACATTAGATGATAATTTCAGTTAAACTTCTAGTTTATTAAAAATGTTGTTTTGATTTGAAAAAAAAATCAGAAAAGTTTGTGTACATGAAAAACTTACCATACTGGGTTGTTCAACTATGCCTTGTTTACTACCTTATAAAAACTTCGCTGCCTACTGAGTTAGCGTAGAACGCTGCCTTATTCTATTGAGTCATCAATATTTCTAAAGGTTATATGAGCTTGCTAGCCTCTGTTTCTAGACCTTAATCAATAGAGTTGGGGGAGGTTACTTGGTGCCCCTATTATAGTATAGATTGTAATAATCCTACCTGGTCTTTTATTGATCATTCATTAGTTGTTCTAAGTAAATGAGTTTGTAATGTTTGCTGACTTGTTATAATACACTGGAAGCTAACAGCTGCCTTGATTCCTTTGCTGTGCATTCAGGATATTTTATCACATCACCTCAGGGTGTGAAACAATGTTTATTAAAATGCATCCAATTAAAATTTTTAAAAACTGATAAGTTAGCAATCTAGATACATATAGAATGTTTCTCACCTAGTTATTTAATCAATTATAGATTTGAGTTTAGTAATTAGTTACAGAGTATTTAGATAAAATTACTTGTTAGGTTGTTGAACTCTTCAGGCATTGAACTGATACAATGAATACTCTTTCCTTCCAGCAATATATATTGTGTGTACTGTTTATTTACAATTTATTTATAACATTATAAAGTAACAGGCTGAATATTTATTATTTTTGGTCAGTAATGTTGAAAATTGGAGCAGTGAGAGTGTATTTTATATATTTATGTAAAGATTTATGTAAAGATTGCCTGGTATTTGTCATCTGCTATTATTATTATAGCAGCAAATTTAAAATTTTCTTTGAAATTGGTTTAAGGTTTATTATAAATTTTGAGAAAAGGAGAAGAGTATTATTTTAGTATTCAAAATTAAAAGTAAAGTGAGTTTGAAATTCCAGTTTCTATAATACTTTCTTATTTTTACGTTTTTATTTTATTATATGCATTATAAATTTGCACAGGGAAACTTTCAACATAAATATTTACTTAAAGATTATGTATTTGATCTTTAGGTACAACAGTGTTAACTAATACTAAAACTTGGTAAAGCATACTTACCCTAAATGTTTTATTTCACTATCAAATATTGTTTCAGTTATAAATATCCAACTTTTTAGTTGAAATATGAGAACACAACTTGAAGTACTCTTTCAATCTTAATCTTTTCAATCTCTAGCCCTATACAATGATATTATATATATACATGTTTGAATGTGTGCAATCTTGTATGTACAAGTATTAGAGTTATTTCCGTTATATTTACTAGATTTTTCGATGTTGAGAAAGTCTTATTGCCTGAGATCAGAAGCTCAGCTGAAGTTTACGGGACGCTAGTAGACGGCCCCCTCAAAGGTCTTCCAATTAGCGGAGTACTAGGAGATCAGCAGGCTGCATTAGTTGGCCAACTCTGTTTCAATAAAGGCCAGGCTAAAAATACGTAAGACTCTATACAACTGTTTTATGTGGACTTTTTTGTTCAATTTACCCAAATGTTGTGTATTTTATTCAATAATTTCTGCTATATTCAATTATAGGCTTTGGAGTTTTTGAGTATATAAAATTTTTCTGGTTACCAGGTTTATTATATTTTTACTTTGTGGTGAAAAAGACTGATTATGTGTAAATCGTCTCCACGCTGTATTTTTGTTCCTGTTTAGATATGGAACTGGCTGCTTCCTACTCTACAACACTGGTGCTGATATTGTCCAATCAGATTCCGGTATTTTGACTACTGTAGCCTATAAGCTGGGCAAAGATTCACCCACTGTTTACGCTCTTGAAGTAAGAATATTCTATATTTCACTCAATGTTATCTAATTCTACGTCATCAAACCTTTATATATTTGTGCGCTACTGTGTTTATGCAACTCTACAACTATACTATTGGGAAGTTGAGAATTATCCACTCTTGGCAGTTATAAACAGCGTAGAAAGTTTATGGCTGAGTTACTTTCGTCTTTAACTGTAAAACTAGACAAATCAGTTTACTTATCTTTAGCTTTCAATCAACTAGCTGATCTTGCTATGATATTATAATATATTATATATAACACAATTTATTTAGCCTGTGTTCCAATGTTCACAGGGTTCTGTAGCTATAGCTGGTGCTGCCATAAGATGGCTGAGGGATAACTTGGGTATCATAAACAGTTCTGAAGAATCAGGTATTCAACTCTTCATATTCACAGAGTAGTAACTAGATTTGTAGGTGTGAGTCCTTTAGACTGGCTATTTAGAAATATCTCATCACTTTTTGTCACTATTCTATTACTATTATATTACTAATCTATTACTCTCTCACACAAGTTTATAGTCGCCATCCCTGTGAGAAAACCCCTGACACAGAAGCAACTATGTCTGGATGCTCTTCCTAACATCACCAATGGTTTTTGTCGGGGTTCGAACCCATGACCTTCGTGTTTACTAGGCAAACACCCTAACCCCTGACCACAGCTGCTCCTTATTACTAATCTATTACTAATCTATTACTAATCTATTGCTAATATATTACTAGTCTATTACTACTCTATTACTATTCTATCATATTCTGTAGAGAGTTTAGCTGCCAGTGTGACAGACACAGCAGGTTGTTACTTTGTGCCGGCTTTCACTGGACTTTTCTGTCCCCATTGGCAGCCTGACGCCAGAGGGTAGGTAAATATATTCTCTCGTTTACCTGCTACAGTCTTTACACATGTGTGTACCAAGTCTATGCATGTGTACCAAGTCTATACATATGTACCAAGTCTATACATGTGTACAAAAGTCTTTTTCCTTGAAGATTCTAATATATACCATCAGAGTATCATCTCCACATTGTTGTAGCACCATATGCGGCTTGTCCACGGTAACCACTAAGGCACACATCACCAGAGCTGCTTTGGAAGCTGTCTGCTTTCAAACAAGAGAGGTCAGTGAATGCTGGTGTTGGTGTATAGCAGAGTTGTATAGAGACCAATGTATATTCTTAGTATAAATTAGAGTTTCAATTGGTTAGATATCTGTTGATACTTATGATAAAATGTGTTGCAGTGGCCGTAGTTCACATTCTTACAGTTGTTTATTTATAGCCTTTTATACAATTGTATAGACATGAATTATATGCCTACAAGATAGTAGTTGTAAAAATAATAATAATAATACTAGATGTTGTATCAAAAAGATACTATATTAAATATAGAAATACTAATATTAATAGCAGTGGTGAGAATATTAGGGATGTAGCTTCACTAGCACCTAGTTTATTCTATAATATAGAGTGTGGAGGTGTAGTGGAATTGTGTTCTCCAGATTTTAGATGCCATGAATAAAGACAGCGGAATCCCTTTGACATCCCTGCAAGTAGACGGTGGCATGACCCAGAATTCTCTGCTCATGCAGCTACAGGCAGACCTGGTTGGAATTCCCGTCGGTCAGGATTTACTTCATAATTACAATTTTCTGTGTTTATCTCTCCCTATGTGTCATTTATGTGTTGTACTTTGTGGATATACTGTATATATGTGTAGTGATACTGTATACATGTGGTTATACTGTGTATATATGTAGTTATACTGTATATATATGTAGTTATACTGTATATATGTGTAGTTATACTGTATATATGTGTAGTTATACTGTATATATGTAGTTATACTGTATATATATGTAGTTATACTGTATATATATGTAGTTATACTGTATATATGTAGTTATACTGTATATATATGTAGTTATACTGTATATATATGTAGTTATACTGTATATATGTAGTTATACTGTATATATATGTAGTTATACTGTATATATGTAGTTATACTGTATATATATGTAGTCATACTGTATATGTTTAGTTATACTGTATATGTTTAGTTATACTGTATATGTTTAGTTATACTGTATATATGTAGTTATACTGTATATATGTGTAGTTATACTGTATATGTTTAATTATACTGTATATATGTAGTTATACTGTATATATATGTAGTTATACTGTATATGTGTAGTTATACTGTATATGCGTAGTTATACTGTATATATATGTAGTTATACTGTATATATATGTAGTTATACTGTATATATGTAGTTATACTGTATATATATGTAGTCATACTGTATATGTTTAGTTATACTGTATATGTTTAGTTATACTGTATATATGTAGTTATACTGTATATATGTGTAGTTATACTGTATATGTTTAGTTATACTGTATATATGTAGTTATACTGTATATATATGTAGTTATACTGTATATGTGTAGTTATACTGTATTTGTGTGTAGTTATACTGTATATGTATGTGTAGTTATACTGTATATGTGTAGTTATACTGTATATGCGTAGTTATACTGTATATATGTAGTTATACTGTATATATGTAGTTATACTGTATATATGTGTAGTTATACTGTATATGTTTAGTTATACTGTATATATGTAGTTATACTGTATATATATGTAGTTATACTGTATATGTGTAGTTATACTGTATTTGTGTGTAGTTATACTGTATATGTATGTGTAGTTATACTGTATATGTGTAGTTATACTGTATATGCGTAGTTATACTGTATATATGTAGTTATACTGTATATATGTAGTTCGGCCGTCTATGCCTGAGACAACAGCACTGGGCGCTGCCATGGCTGCCGGACACTGTATTGGAGTCTGGAGTCTTAAGCCTGAGGACCTAACTGCCATCACCACTGATGTCTTCACCCCACATATCACTGAGAAAGGTAACATTACTATCCCCACAGTAGTATTATATGCTGCATCAGCACGTTTCGAATCTGTTTTACATTGTGTATTTTCTTGATGTTTATACTTTGATGTCAAATCCTAGATCGGGATGCGAGGTTTCACTGCTGGAATGAGGCTGTGAAGAGATCAATGCACTGGGAGATGTCTGCTAATCACTCAGGTATCTCTAGAACTTTTTATGACTAATCATTTACACATGACTAGTAGTACCTAGTAATTACTAACTACTGAGTACTGACTGACAGTACCTAGTAACTACTGCAGGGCATATAGAGCTGTTGACAGCACAATAATATCACTCGATCTTCAGTCTTTCAAAATGCTATTCTCTTAGATAATTTTTGCTCTCTAAATTCAATAACACTCAATCAGAGTTATCCTCTCTAGCTCCACCACTTTTTCTTCCTCTTCAATCAGTAGTCATCTCCCCATGTGTAGTTCACCAAATTAACACTCACCTACCCTTGCCTGTGTGTGACACATATGCATGTGTCACACACATGTGCGTATGTGTCACACACATCTGTGTATGTGTTACATACATCTATGTATGTGACACACATATATGTGTGTGTGACACATACATCTATGTATGTGTCACACATATATGTGTGTGACACATGTATATGTGTGACACGTGAATATATGTCACATGTATACGAATTCAACTAATCAGCATGGTGTCACAGTAGCCGAGTTTCTCACTGTTCAGAGGGCACCTGCTTAGGGGGGGGGGGCACCCTGCATCTTTCACACTTCACCAGTTCTTCTCCGTCTCATAATAATAAGATATTGTATCCTGTTTTGCAGAATAAAAATTAAATGGTATGTCAGCTGCTTGCGCTGCCTTTGATTTTCTTTGCTCGTCTCAAATAGTTCACTCCACCTGACGCATCTCATTACGCAATACACTGTGATTACCTCCCCTGCAGTACTGCTCCATGTTTCCTTGTAAGATTTGCTGCATGCGCACTACTTGACTGTGTTTAGGTTACAAACTGTTGTTTATGTGAGCATTATTCCCTTCCAAAAAGGTCTACAAGTAAACACCTGGTCTCCAAAGATGTGTTTTTAATGTTTCAAATAATTTTTAATGTTTAAAAGAGATAATGACTTTTGGGTCATTATAAGTTCCTATTTTGTGTAAACTGCCACTAGATTTTTTATTGTGTCAATTTTACTCATCGGTCAAAAAAGATGTCATCAAATTTTCAATTCTACTCACATTTCTTATCCTAATGAAAATCAAAAATATTAACCTGTCTCAAGATGCTGTAATTCTATTCCTATAGTTGCATGAAGATGTAACCTCTATTAATTGACAAATTTTACGTTAAGCCTGGGCAGATTGTAATTAGTGACTTTTTAAGGTTAAAGCATGAATTTGCATGTAGTTTCACTGATAGATATCTACAAGTCATCAGTTATTTATGTACGCTGAGTGAATATGTTTAACCTGAAAATGTTCCAGACTAACTAATATGAATGTCTCATTCACTATTGGCATGTTTAGTTTATACAAATCCATAGCACTTTTAGTTGCATTGCTTCATGTCTTTTAGTATTGCCAATTTATTTTACAGCATCACAAGCCAGCTGGTCTGCTGTTGCGGGTGGTATGTTTACCCTCACTACTTTCGGTTTAGCTGCTTTAGCCGAGGCTATGAGGTGAAACTCAACTCTTCATTTATTAGAATAAATTACAGGAGATACTACAAGTAGCAGTGTACACCCAGTGGCCAGTAGACAATATCTTCTTGCATGGTGCTTTCTTACTATGAACTAATTTTCAATTTATATTATATACAAGATTTATACCTGCATAAATGATTTCTTAATTCTTTCAATTTATAATTGTGGGCATAATAGCTTTTCTACTAGTAAAAGCTCAGTATGGTAATTTATACTGGGGTAATTGACAAATTTACCTTTACTGCGTGTAGACACTCTGTTAAAGTATTGCTATTCCAATTTGTTGGTCCAAAACAATTATTTAATTTATAACTTAGTTGTTTAAATGCAATGATTTTTGTGGTTCATTTTGAAATACAGATCAATTGCTAAAATTAATGTTAATTTTATTCACTCAAACCACAAAATATGTAATATTCCACCTAACACTGACAGGCTAGCAAAAGGACATTGTATTACTGCCTACTTTACTAAAGCATTAATAAACATGAGTTCAACATAAATGAAAAACCAATTAAGTTTCATTAGCCCCTTGGTGGGTAAATTATTATAGCTGATCAACTTATTTTATTTATGCAAATTATAACAGTCTGGGGTATTTTACTGCTTGTTCACCGTTTTCTGAAAAGTAGTTTTCAACTTAATAATTATCTGGAAAAGTGCTTATTGGTCATTTAAATGTAGTTGGGGAAAAATATTAATAGCCTGAGCTCTTTAATTTTCCTAATATTATTTGTTTGGGACCCTTCTTGAAACGCTTGCAAAAACATAACTTCTTTTGCTGTTACTGCTCTTACATTATACATGATTGCCAATAACTACAATATGTTTTGAAGTTTTAGTAGAACTTTTGCAAGAGTTGGTATTACAAAAAGGTAGTTTTTAATCATAAATGAGCATTTAAACAACCAGTTTAAAATATCTCCAAATTGACACATCGGTATTCATACATTTGTATCTTTCAAGTGAGATATAAAATAGTCTGGGATGATAGGTTAAACTGTGCACACTAGTTTTGCCAGTAGTCAGTAAATTCTCCAAAAAAGTGAATTAATACAATATTTTATTTCAATTCACTCAGTCACTCCTTTCTACGGACAGTTTATGAGTAAACATGGTGTTTATGATGCATCAATGAAAAGTTATTTGTGGTTTGTGCTCGAAATAATATTTTTATATCACAGTCTTTGGTACTGTTGGGAGATAATTTTATTTTTGTGTTTAGTGAATAAAAGTGATTGTTTGTGCAAACTTATTGTTTTAACGTTTCTCACCCTATACGGGTCATTTTTCCTAATTTAGTACACACTGGAAATCTCCAATTTTTAGCTATTTTTATAATTTAGCTGCTAATGAACATGGGATTTTGGCCAAAACTAGTAAAGTATCAATAAACACACCTAAATAATCAAGGTTCTTCTTAATTTTGCTTGATTTCTCTTGTTTTTTCCTATTTATTTAGCTGATACTTTACTAGTTTTGGCCAAAATCCCATGTTCATTAGCAGCTAAATTGGGAAAAATAGCTAAAAACTGGGGATTTCCAATGTGTACTAAATTAAGTAAAATGATCTATCCTGCTGACTAAAAGTGTCTTATCCAATATATCCCTGTTATTTGCTTTGCTCTATTAGTTTGCATTATCACTACAATGAAGCAAAGACACAAATCTAATCAAAATTTAAAGTAGCGGACAATTTAAGTATTTATAAAATAAAACTGTATTACAAAACATAAATGATTATACAAATTTTACAATTTGAATCACCATTGAAACCATGGAGCTGTTTTCCGATAGAGTTCTTCGTAGTACCACTCTGTAAAAAACTGTATACTAGGCACATGGTAGAATATCCTCTCATCATCTTCGGAGATCCAATATGGCTTCAAAATCTCCACTATCCCCTTATCATCCCCTGTAAAATATGACAGTTCAGTGTCTGGTATCAGGGCACCTTGCATGCTTGCCGTCCTGTTAACTAGAATTCCCATGTACACATCGTCTGTGTGCATGTACTTGGTACGCAGGGCTGTGCGAAACAAGTCTAATGCGTGTCGTGGTGACAGGAAGTAGACGAGTCCTTGAAACCATGTAGGATATTCTTTGTGAGGCCACACATCCTTAGATACAAACCATTTGCTTTCAGGATTCCTATTAGGAGAACTGTCACTTAACGGTACTCCTGCAAATATATCAACACTTCGTAAAATGTATCAGCATTTTGTAATATATATCAACACTCTATAGTATGTATCAACACTCTATAATATATATCAACACTCTATAATATATATCAACACTTTGTAATATATATCAACACTCTATAATATGTATAAACACTTCGTAATATATATCAACACTCTATAAAATGTATCAACACTCTATAATATATATCAACACTTAGTAATATATATCAACACTTAGTAATATGTATCAACACTTCGTAATATATATCAACACTCTATAATATATATATCAACACTTAGTAATATGTATCAACACTCTATGATATATATCAACACTTGATTACTAACCTATATACAGTGAATTGTGATGAGATATCCATCTCTGTATTTTCTTGGCTAGACTTGACAGTTTCGAGTCTTTAGCTAACACGTCGTCATCCAGTTTCATTAATAATGACGCATTAGAACAGAACTTTGAGGTCCAACTACAATTTAATACACACGTTGAAAATTTAATATCCAAATGTTCCTCAAATTGTTGGCAGTAACTTTGGCACACTCAATATACAAGAATATGAGAAAGGGTGTGTTGTTATCATATTTCAAACTGAACAGTTGGATATAATTTTTGAAGACAAAAGCAGATTGTGTTCTTTGCATTCATTCTGTTTGAACCTTTTAATCTAAAGAAACTCAGTAGCTTTGTTATTGCCACGCCACATAGTCTACTTCAGGTCAAAACTGTCCTTCTGATTAGCATATTCAGAGAAATGACTTCTAAAGTCAGTAACATAGTCTAGTTGGTCAGTGGCCACATTAGCAGTCATAAATCATATCCCTAGGCAATGATAAATGGAGTTGTGCTACACAAAATATTCCACTATAAAATGTATACATGTAAGGATGCATTATATGTGCTTTTTCGACCTGCCATGTGGCTGGGACTTTATATTAATCTATGCTATTTAATCAGTTGCTATGAAAAAAGCTATGTTTGGTTAATTGCTTTAGTGTTTTTAGAAATAATACCCCTTCCCCTGCCTAGGGCTCTAGGCCCTAAGGTGTTACTGGTATGCATACACATTTGGTCAACTTTCTCTGCATAGGCTACAAGGCATGGTGGTAATCAGGTTACAGGAATATAACTTATCCAATAGTAATACCAGCATAAAACACACTATAGGTAACCATCTATTTATTACATCAGCTGTGAAATGCCTACCTAGTTCAATAACCATGCTTTGCAGTAACACTATACATATGCACATATGCACCGCTAGTATATTTTACACATTCAGCCTTACATCAAGCTTGTTTTTATTGTTTAATGCATCCCCATGTTATAAAAATAGAGAAATTAATCAAACACTCTCTTCAAAATTAAACTGACAATATGTCTACGATAATTGTCTACTTCATCCCTATTCTCTAAATCAAAAATAGTACAGGAGTTACCAAAACACTATTTCAACATTCAACCTATCATCAAACATGTCAGCAGCAATGCTGGGTATGCAGTAAACTTGTCATACTGTTTTATCCTCAAAATTTTAGAGAATAGTTAAAAACTAGGGATAACACAAACCTCTTAAACTGGGAGGGGAGTTATTTAATTCATCTCATGACCCAAGAATATAGTTTAATTATTCATACAAATCTGTTATTAAAAAGTGTAATTTCATAAACTATATAGACCCTTACTGCGTAGTCTACTGATGCTCTCCTTAAATTCAGATTAAATCACACTCAATCAAAAGATATGATTTATAAAGCTCGTTCTATGTTATAAATTGATGTATTTTATTAATATGCGGTTTCAGTGACTTCCTATATTGCGGTGTGTTATTCAGAAATAGACTATATATATAACTAACATATGGAAGATAGAGGATTATATGTAGGTTGAAGAGTAACAATGGTTTTGACAACATGAAGACCTTTGCTAAAATATTATGTAATGAATGCTGTCTATATATTATATTATATAATGGTATGTTATATAATAATATATTACACTGCACTGATTAGCTTGCGTGAGAGATACAATCATATGGTAAACAATCAATATTAACACAACAATGATTGAGCCACTTTATGCTGTATATAATATCTTCTATCTAGAGAGGTTATTAAATCAACACCTTTGATTTCTAAATAAAATTGTCCTTAGTGACCTATTTTTATAAATGTTCTGTGGGTTATAAGTATAAGATGAGATTACATCATATCTATTTATTTCGCATTAAAATTATGATGGTTGGTGAGACATGTTATGTGAGAACAATTAGAATATATATTTGTATGACCAGGGTGTGCTATAAGCACTATAGATTAAATTCCATCTATTTGAATATCTTTTAATCTCTATGCCAATAACGAACCTTGCTAAAATACTTCTACCATAAACAGAAGCAAAAGAACTTTAAGCACTTCATCTGTATGCAAATCAGTTGGAATCGATTTAGTGTAAACGAGAAATTTGGCATTCTATTTTGCTACAAGCCACACACCACTATTCATTACATTTATCATGACGTGATGACTTCGTCACAACTAGTTTCAACAATTGCAATCCGTCTAAAAAACTTCAAAAACCTGAATTATAAAGAAAATCTTTTCCATAGATCATACGTATTTTTAAAAACAACTATTCATGGCCAGCTTAAAACTTGGTTTTTATATCAAAACTGAGAAGGTTTAGGCTGTTGAAATTGATAGTTACTGCAGTAGATGATTTTGTAATTAAAGAAGAAAACTAACTGTATATATCATATGCAGTTGCTGTAGGTATTATGTAAATACTTACAGTAAATATGACATTTACTTGTAGGTATTATGTATATACTTACAGTAAATATGACATTAACTTGTAGGTATTATGTGTATAAGTATCCTTAAAAGTAGACTGCACTATATCTCCATACATCTCATTTTCATACTCTATTCTCAATTGTTCTTTTCGACTATGTGCCATACCAGTGAAGAATACTATTTTCACATTTAAACCCAACTTCCTGCGTAGCAAACTGCTGTGTAGCCAGGTGTTCCTTAGTAACATTCGTCTGTTCCTATATGCATTCTGAAATAGAAATTCCCTAGTAAATTAGAAAATCTTGGGTTAGAGAAAAAACTAGCTCAAAGAAAATTGATAGATGCAGCACCAAGCTGGGGATGACAGGGTTTGTATAGCCTGGGTGTCCTAACTCAAAACTCCATACTCGAGACCACCCCCTCCTACTACTGCACTTAGTAATCACTAATTTCAAGCAATCTCCTGGCACAAAACTATAAACCAAACAGTCTTCATGCAAACTGATTCGGATATAACTTCCAGTCCTACACCCTATAAATCTAGTATTTAAGGCAGCTTGTCCAAAGTTACACAATCACACTTTAGGCTGTTAGAGGCATTCAAAGATTTTGTAATAAATTTTACATTTTTAGCTGACATCACAAACATATATGGCATGAGAAATAGAAACTAAGAGCTATAAATTTATGATTATCTATAAAAAAGAAGTTTGCAATTTCTCTATAAATCAGATGAAGCTAAGCCTATGAAACTGAGGTGTGGTTGAAAAACAGGTGAAGAAGTCAACTAGAACTAACCTCTCTAGTCTAATGTGTCATAACGACTGCTATTTAAAAATACTTATTTTTGTGGTTTACATTGGAGATATATTAATTTATTAATAGTGACATCGCATTCAAAGAATTTATACACTCATCATCATCTCCTAACTGTAAACCAGGCAAAAAATTCATCTGGCAGTACATGCGTCATTTGAACACGCTTTCAACAGTCAAGAAATCTAAAGAATAATTTACTAGCTTTCAAGTGATCATACATACCTTAGTAGAAGTGTGAACTACTATAAGTATCTTCTGACTAGGGGTACAAGGGGTGGATCGAAGTACGAAATCAAATTTATAGGGGTTGACTATAGGCATGTCTTTCGGTGAATACTTTTTGAGCTTTTCAAATGAGCCTGTATTCCAGTCCGAGTGAGACATTTTACAAATTGTTGAAAGTACCATTATGAATATGTATAGTTTTTTAGTATCCAAGTGCATTAGTTACGCTGTTGGTTAGCTCCCCGAGAGTGTAGCAGATGTTCATGTCAGTTAAACTCATCTCACTACAGCAAGAGAACAACCAACACTGTATTAGAATTTCTACTAGATTATCTGAAGTTGTGCAAAAACTTAAACTCTCTTCTGAATTATTTATTAGCTATAAATGTTACACCTGGTACTAATTGTTAATACATTATAACTTTCCAATGTTATGTCTGTAAAAGTTCAAACGTTATTTTCAACAGTAATAAATAATAGTTTTAAAAACTGTCTATACCAAAAAGTTTTCTACATCGCTGCTCTAAAAGTGACCGTGACAAATCAATTAGCAATGTCTGCCCCAAACAGAAGATTATTCGTAAAAAATGTGCTATAAATCATAGATGAAAGCAAGTTTGAAAGCCTAAGCTTAATTTTTTGACGCCTTAAAAATTGTCAATATAATCAAAACTAACTTACAAAAATACTGGTGACTAGTCATACTAAAACGATTGAGTTTTATTCAACAAGCTTTGAATTGCTTTGAAAAGTTGATGTAAAACTTATAATAATTTTCAAAGTTTTAAACTCTAATATTATGCTCAAAAACATTTTTTTTGAACAGTTGACAAAATCTCAGATTTGACAATTTATACAGTTTGCCCAGAAAAGTGACTTTAGCCATAATTTACCATTATGATTCCCAACCTTGAAAACTTATGCAGAATAGCTATATTATAAAACTATTAAAAGTGTACAAAGACTACAAATCTATTTTACAACTTATAAATCGTCAACCGTTAGTCAGCTGGTTTTTCCACCATTTTATCAAAGTTTAAAGCAGCAGCACAAAACTACCGGCAGCTGACTTTCAACATCAAGTTAACAAATTTGATAACGTCAGCATCTTGCTAACTCCTCTGGAACCATTTTGATACTCACTAATACTAATATACTTTTATCACTAATCTTCATATCCAGCCAAAGCAAACTGAAATGGGTAATATACCAAATAGAACTATCTTTAAACTGGTAATATACGGTGTGAGCATACACTTGTACTATCCCATTTTCAAGTTAATTAATGATCTGCAGTAAACTGATACTTCTAATAAATACTCCTGCATCTACCTGTTGATCAAAGTGGTAATAGGTTCACCTGGTAGTAAGGTAGTAGGTACACTTATTAATGTAACTGTAGGTTTACCTGCTACAGCAGTGTTCAGTGTACCTTAAGATCAATATAAATTGTGCCAATGATTACATACCTTATCCTATCTTTCTCCTTCAGCTTTTATCCACACAGTGGAACTCCGTAACTGATGGCGTAACGTTACACTTGCCGTCTTGATTATAGCACAGGAGGTGATACAAACACTGAATGTTATACACTCATTATGCATGCATTGTTACCAGCAGAATGTTGAAAACCCTAGCTGGTGGGAATTTAGAACTACAATGATTATATATAAATAATTTTCTTTTATAATCCACTTCGAATATATAATACACTTTCTAGTCTGAGAAACTTGTCTCTTGAGTCATAACTTGGGCTCAAGGCATACAACCCTCACCTGAAATTGAGTACTTCTACGTCCAACGACTTACAATCATGCATTTGGTGGTTTCCGTCATCCCAGCATTTCCATGTCGGAGCACACAAAGAGGGAGGTAAATTCTACATAATGAACTGGTTACAGCGATACCCACTGTATGGGTGTGTCATGTCACCTAATGATTAATTACTGCATAATCCTATACACAATATGCAACCCATGAAAGTGGGACTAGCAACAAAAAAGTAATTTGCATAGCATTCATGATTTAAGTGCCAATGTAAGATGAGCTTCAAACCAATTTGAGTTGTTTTCGACTTCATATAATACCAAGAGACTTTGTAAGAATTTCAGTTGGTACAGTAATTATGCCACCTGCAAGCACTAGGGTCTGTTCTTGATAGAAACCATATTCAAAGAAATCAGCTAGCATCAACTGTACATCATGTCCTATTTATACGCTTTCAATATTGTTATTAGCCTGCTACATTTTCAATTGAAAGATCTTTAAACCACTAAAAGGATGAACAATTCATTTTTCATTTTTGTGTATGTAAAACTTTACAAATTGTGGATAATACTTAACATTCAAAAGTGAAGTGTGAATTTATTGTGACAATATTGACATGTATTGAATTTTGAGATTAAATATAGTTTATGAAACAAATTGGAGTAAACTGAACTAATGCAGCTGGGAAAAACTAGCTGAGTAACATTAAACAGAGAGTTTATTTTGAATGCATAAGAGTAATCTATGGATTACGAAAGATCAGCTTTAATAAAGAAAACATGATGAAAGTTTAAAATACCATCTCACATGCATTACGTTAGAAAGGCTAGTTTTCAGTTAGTACTTGAGAAAAATTAAATTTGATTATTTTTGCTTATTAGTTGAGCATGAAATTAATTTTTAAAATCAAACATCAGCAGAACCAATTTTTTTTAGATATAATGAACATGAAAAGCATAACAAACGGTATTAATATTTTTTGCGGTGAAACCTGAATATAAAACTATGCACTGGTACAAGTACATGGCTTCAAGAAAATCGATTTCCTAGACATAATTTAAGAGACATGAATCGCTAAGGCTACGGCGTAGACTAAGTTACCGGTATGAAAAGAAAGACTGAAGGATGCGATGTGATGTGGCATAAGAAAAGAATCACAACCAAATACATTTTTGCTTAACCATCAAAAGCCACTTTTACAAATAATCAACCACTTTTACATAGAATTAACCACTTTTACATAAAATTAACCACTTTTATATAGTGCTAACAACTTTTACATAGTACTAACCACTTTTACATAGAATTAACCACTTTTACAAATAATTAACAGCTAGTAAAGTCAATGCTGCTGGCTTCCAGGTGAAAAACTCTTAGCTAGAATGAAATTCCTCGTACGTATGCAGCCACAGTTGACCAGAATGCTCAAGAGATCTAAAACAAGAACCCAAAATGAGATGAGAATTTCAGCTGGTCACCAAACTATTCCAATAAAATGCAGTAAATTACATCTGCACGGCATAGAGATGACATAAATACTTGAAAAAATAAAATAAATACATTTTAATAATGGATATAAGACTGTGACACAACAATTAGTATTTAAACTACTGAGAATAAACTGAGCTGTGGATATTCAAGATAGACCGAGTTCCGTCATAGTGTACTCACCTAACAATGTCCTTGAAGGCTGTGAGCAGAGGCTTCACTTTGTATTCTATACCGTGCTTGGTACAGAGAGAGCTGACCAGTGGCGCCACTTTATAATAGTTATGTCTCGGCATTTGCGGGAACAGACTACAAGACAGAATAAACGCTTCTTCTAATGGCAGGAGAGAAGACAATTGACAGAGAAAGATACTGGAGTGAAAACCACAGGCTAACATAAACTTAGCCTGTGGTGACCTCAGAATTTAGTGACAATATTTACCATCCTTCTTATATCAGCGATTGTTCTATTTAGAGAATCTAGCATATCGTAACAAGCAATGCACTACGGCCTGGTTTCCAACCAAGTCCTCTACAGTGTAAATTCACATAAAAACGAACATTCTCTACTGATACTGGTGGAGGATTTGTTAAACTGATTACAGATCTAGCCTTGAGAACCTAAATTATTCACTGTGCATTAGACAGCAATTCCACCCTTCCCCCCTGAACTGGGACCACATGCTATCCTCAGGCAGTTCTGAATTTATTTAAGAAATATTGAAAAGGGGGATAGTTCGGCATTCCTACAGTTGATGATGCAATAAACAATATATAAATATTAATGCATCAATAAGATAAGTGAAAAGTGGATGAATGCAACTCACTGGTGCTCCACTTGAAAGTTGAGGTGACCAGTAAACCAGTCATTGAAGAAGGATTTCTCAATGTTGCAAGTTGCTTTCAGCTACAAACAGATGTATTGACTTGCTACAAAACTGAATGGGAATTGTCTGCCTATTTAGATACACTGGTGTGCTGAAGGGCAAACACATATATTATCAACAGTAATCAGAAAGGTAGAAGAAATTTTGCTGTTGAATGACTGAAGCAAGTGAATTCCGTAGACAAAGATTTAGTTCTCATGGACAAAAGAGTTTTCAATATTTTGGTTATAACGATACCAACTAAAAGATGAGAGAGTACTGCAGCTAATAGTTCGACAAGCTAGATTGGAAATATGTATTCAAATGGTAGTATTCACAAATTTTATGCCTATTTGCGACGAATATTAGGAAATTTCCAACACACCTGGGCAAGAAGCCATGCTCTACCAGTTGGCTCATCTTTTTCTATAGTCATGGGAATATGATTGGACTGAGTGACCCAGGTAAACCAGTGACTTTCTATAACTCTACAGTGACACGTGACAGCATGTTGCGACATGTGACAGCATGTTGTGACATGTGACAGTATATACTGACATGTGACAGTATATTGTAACATGTTACAGCAAGTTATAACAGGTGACAGTATACAGTGACATGTGACAGGATGTTGTGACACGTGACAGTATACAGTGACACGTGACAGTATACAGTGACACGTGACAGCATGTTGTGACAGATGAAACAAAACATAGTACTATACAAAAGTTATTCACATATAATCAGACAGTATCATAGCAGATACAATACACAATATTACAATACTATAACACAACAGATGTTAGGATGTGCTACATTATAATGCGTTAAAGTACTATATAATACACAGCAATGCTCCAACACAATGTGTGATTACACACCATATTGTTATGTTTTGTGATTCCCTGTGGTAATATGAAATTGAAGTAGCTGTGTAGTGTATGTCTATTAATAAAGCACTAGCAGGCAACTGGCTAACAAGTAAAACAGGAATAAGTAAATGCAATGACAACTATTCATGTGGTAATAATAATAAAATAACAGTTTACATAAGGATGAATGACAAACCACAAATAAGAATATGAGTGTATATAATGGTAAACAAATATTTTACAGCACTAAGCTGCTAGTCAGGTTATGCCATTGTAAGACTATCTATAAGTATGCATCACTCCTCCCACACAATTCATGGCTCATATCTTTCAGGAGCTTTTCTTATGCGTTGTGGATAGCGTCTAGTGGTGGGATACTGGCTATGCTCAGATGTTGGCTCCGCATCTATGCTCTCATCATTTGGCATACTTTCAGTTGCAAGTCGAATTTGCAGTTGGTTACAATGTCTCTTCCAGATTCCTCTATCAGTGTCTACTAAGAATATTGTGTTGCCAACTCTACGAATTATTTTACCGGGCACCCACTTTGGTCCAGATGAGTAATTACGGGCATATATGAGTGAATTGACTGCAAACTGGGATGATGTGTTGTTGTTACTTTTTGTTTGGTAATTGTGATTGTTGGAGGGGTTAATTAGAGACAGCAGGCAGCGTGGTTGACGGCCATGTAAGACTTCAGCTGGTGTTTTCCATTCTAGAGCAGGGTGTGGCAGAGATCTGTATGTAGCAAGTGTTAGTCTAACACTGTCTGTGAGAGGCACTCCTCCCACACAATTCTTTTCAACTGATTTTTTGAAAGTCTGTACGAAACGTTCAGCCTCACCATTTGATGGCGGATGATGTGGTGGAGATGTGATATGGCTGATGCCATGCTGTTTACAAAATGCCTCAAAATCACTTGCGGTGAATTGTGGGCCATTATCAGTGACCACAGTGTTAGGAAGTCCCTCCAGGCTGAAAATGTCTTTAAGGACTTGAATAGTCTGCTTGGCAGATGTTTGTCCAATTTCCATTTTCCCCATGTACGGAAACTTGGAGTGGGCATCAATGCATATGAGCCACATTTTGTCTTTGAATGGCCCAGCAAAATCAAGATGAATACGTTCCCATGGGTGTTCAGTTTTAGGCCAACCAGTAAAGCACTGTGTTGGTGCAGCCGAGAGTTGTTTACAAACGTCGCAAGCTTTTGTGAGTTTTTCAATGTCTGCATTCAAAGAGCTCCACCATACATAGCGCCTAGCTAGCTGTTTAACTTTAAATACACCCCAGTGAGATGAGTGCAGGGTTTCTAGAACTTTAGTTTGCAGGGCTTTTGGTACTACCACTCTTGAGTTTGTGTCTCTTTGTAGGAGTACGATATTATCATGAAGGACAAGAGACTCCCTTTGTGCCCAGAGTAGTTGTAACTCTGGCTCAGCAGGTTTGTTGTTAGGCCAGCCCTCATGAATCCATGTGACAACTTTCTGAAGAGTATCATCATTCTGAGTTGCTCTTTTTATCTGCATTGAATCTAATGGAAATGTATGAATTTCTTCCCGTATTGTGTGTGATACTTCCATATCTTCTTGATGCTCTGCAGCATCAAATTGCTCATCAATACCTAGTGGTAGCCGTGAAAGGGCATCCGCATTACCATGCTTAGAAGTCTTTTTGTAGGCAATGTCATACTGGAAAGCCATTAGTGTTAATGCCCAACGCTGGAGTCGTTGAGCTGTTGTAGAAGGGATATTTTTCTGCGGTGAGAAAATACTCACAAGGGGCTCATGGTCTGTTATTAAGATAAATTTTCGGCCATAAAGGTATTGACGAAATTTTGTTAGACCGTAAATTATTGAAAGTGCTTCTCGTTCAATCTGAGAATACTTCTTTTGGGTCTCTGTCAGAGTTTTGGAGCTGTAGGCAATAGGAGTTTCATTACCGTCAGCATCTTGTTGTGAGAGAACTGCACCAACGCCATAAGAGGAAGCATCAGTTGCAAGCACAAGGGTTTGTGACTCGTCGTAGTGCGACAGATTAGTAGCATTAATGACGTCTTCCTTAAGCTCTGTAAATGCTTGTTGGCAACCATTTGTCCATGCGAAAGAAACTCCATCTTTGAGGAGATTGTACAAGGGAGCTGCTTTGTCAGCCAGATTTGATATAAATCGGCCATAGTAGGTGATTTTTCCAAGAAAAGCTTTCAATTGTTGAATGTCTTGAGGTATAGGCAGTTGTTTTAGTGCAGCGATGGATGACTCTGAGGGCCTCTTGCCTTCTTTGTCAATGACATGGCCCAGGTATTCCACTGAAGTTTTAAAGAATTCGCATTTGTCCAATCTTAAGCGAAAACCATGCTCTTGTAACTTTGCCAGCAGCCTGTTAAGGTTTGCCCAATGTTCATCTACTGTGCTACCAGTGATGATGAGGTCATCAAGGTATGCAGCTACACCAGGAAGCTCTACGGTGAGAGAGTCCATGCATCGCTGAAATTGTGCAGGACTTGATGCGATGCCAAAACACATTCGATTGTATCTATATAAACCAAATGGCGTATTAATCACACACAATTTCTTGGCTTCGTCATCTAACTCTAACTGAAGGTATGCATCAGCCAGGTCCAGTTTTGAAAAGTAAACACCACCTCGCAGCTTTTCCATCAAGTCATCAAGTTTTGGTAATGGGTGCTGATCTATTGATATACGCTGGTTTAGCTGCTTAAAATCACCACAAACTCGAACTTTTCCTGACGGCTTTGAAACTACCACAATAGGTGCTGCCCAGTCACTAAAATTTATTTGCTCGAGAACGCCTTCTGAAACTAATCGATCAAGCTCAGCCCTAGTAGCCTGTCGGGTTGAATATGGTATATTACGTGGTTTAGAGAAAGCTGGTTGTGCATCTGGTTTAGTGTGGATTGAAACTTTTAGTGATTTGCAGCGTCCAATGCCTGGTTTGAATACATCTGAGTAGCGTTTTTTAATGGTTGTAATGTCTGATGTCGGAAGATAGTCATTGGTGGGTTTCTTGGAATTAGTATGTATTGTTTGGACTATAGCGGATAACCCTTGCTGTGAAAGACCAAAAGCGTCACTCCAGTCAAGGCCAAAAAGGTTTGATCCTTCATTTGAATCAACAACTAGAAGTCTTAGTTTTTCTTTTACAGTTTGCGCCAGTTGTACATCAACAAAACATTGACCCTTGACCTTTAGCGAGGAATTTCCATATGCATGTAGTGTAGTGTCAGTAGGCTCACAGGGGGGAGACCCTAGTTGTTTATAGCCTACTAAACCAACCATTGAGCAAGTGGCTCCTGTATCCCATTGAAATTTAGCTTGTTTTCCATTGACCAAAGCATTCAGCCATATTTGTTTACCTTTACGCTCATACATGCTATTAGCTTTTTCAATCACTTGGTAAATGGTGCTGGTAGTTTCATCAATTACATTGCTTGAATTGGATGCATTAGTGGGTTTCGATTGGCACACGGAACTAATGTGTCCTATGCGCTGACACATATTACATTTTTTATTTCTATGAGGGCATTGTTTCCTGTCATGCTGTGTAAAACATTGCGGGCAAGATTTAAGTTTAGTTATCTTACCAGAATCTGGGTTGTCGCTGCTGTCATAATGTTTTGTGGGTTTGCGTCTGTCTTTATAGGAGGCAGACATCTGGTGCGTAGTCACCTCTGCCAGTTCACCTTTGAGTACTTTATCTGTCTCAGCAGTAGTTATGAAAGTATTAGCTTTCTTTAGAACATCGTCTAGACTGGGATCGGTTTCTAGTAAACAGAGCCTGCGTACATCAGCGTGTGGTGTTTCTTTAATGATGACATCTCTTATTTGTTCATCAACATAAGCTTCACCACAGCCAGTTTTCTTGCATATAAAATTGCAGTTGCGAGCAATTCCGCGTAGGTCAGCTGCCCAATCTGAGTATGATTGTTTTGGCTTCATCTTGCAATTATAGAATTCGTATCTAGCTGCCTGCACATGCTTCTTCTCCACAAAGTGTTCACTGAGTTTTGCAGTGAGCTCATTTAATGATTTAGAAGTTATGTCCTCTTGTCCAAAAAGTTTGGTGAGAAGTTCATATGTTTCTGAGCCAACCCATGAGAGCAGGCAAGCTCGCTGTTGAGTTGCATCTGTTACCTGGTAAACAGTGAAGTGTTGCTTAAGACGTTGTAAATATTGAGCCCAGGACTCCTTCTCTCTGTCATAAATTTCAAATCTAGGAATAGTGACGGACACTGTTGTAGCAACAGGTTGTGTGTTACTAGTTTTAGCTAAATGTCCAAGCATTGTATTAAATTGTTCCATCCGAAGCTTCTGTTGCGCTTGCATTGCAGCTATCAGTCCAGCTAGCTGTTCCTCCATATTATCAGCTATGGTATCCCACTCCTGACACCAACTGTTATGTTTTGTGATTCGCTGTGGTAATATGAAATTGAAGTAGCTGTGTAGTGTATGTCTGTATTAATAAAGCACTAGCAGGCAACTGGCTAACAAGTAAAACAGGAATAAGTAAATGCAATGACAACTATTCATGTGGTAATAATAATAAAATAACAGTTTACATAAGGATGAATGACAAACCACAAATAAGAATATGAGTGTATATAATGGTAAACAAATATTTTACAACACTAAGCTGCTAGTCAGGTTATGCCATTGTAAGACTATCTATAAGTATGCATCACATATAACTTCACAATGTAGCATATAAAGCTGTAATGCTACAGGATGACGTTATATAACATGTATACACATTATACAAATCTGACCTACCTCATCACCTCATAGTACACAAGGACAGCCCCTACGCTCCCCAGGAGTGGATAGAGTAATACAAATACTCTGGCGTAGTACAAGATCATTAGAAACCCCTCCTACAATACAGCAGCAGTTTCATGAAACCCAACTCTCTCCACGTGTAACATAATCAGTACAGAGGAGCATCAGCTGAGATGTACGAGCTGTGGCAGCTGCCAGTTACTGTTCATAATGAAAATTATATGTTTGTTGGACTCTAAAAATCAAGAGAGCATAACTCTCAGTATTACAAACAAACAAACAGAATGAGTAGACAACAATGAGCAACGTGGCTAATAACTGAAACATTTCCAAATCTGGCCAATGAAAGCACCAAGGAATAGGTTTTTGGCACATGTGAATGACAGCTCTCGGAGAAGTAAACTGACGCCCAAGTTGTGAGGTGCAGCGCAATCATACAAGCTACTGTTTAGTCACTGAAAGAAATATATACAGGGGACCACAGCATGACCTTGCCAGTGAGGAGTTTACAGAGTAACCACACCACTTACCAGGTAGAGACGGCGGGTGTAGGCGTGGCGGAACGTCATGAATTGGAAGTAAACAGGGAAAAGTAATGGCGGCCCAACTGTAAGATACACGAAGGGTATTGAAGGAATCAGACAACACTATCTACATATATGCTATACATTCACAATCGAAAAACAAAAAATTCTTCACAAAATTAAGAGAAAAATATGTTTACCATGCCACAAAAAAGTACAAATCAAAAAGAGCTGAACAATATTCATGGTGTGTTTGAACACTTCAACTAACTTGCTATCTAGGAATTTCTAATTGTCCCAAAAACTTAGAAATTGATGGTCATAAACAACAAATTTATAACTACTGATATTCATTTCAACTTTGATTATGGAAAATGTAAAAAATGTTGTGACTTTTGCAAAATGTTTTACACCCTCTATTAAAAAGTAGTTTGAAATGACCAAGTTTAAATTGAGAGCTACGCAGTCTCAACGTACACTCGTAAGAGTTTCCAAAACATGGTGAAGTAAAACAGAAGTAAATTATATATAGTAATGTGCATTTATATTACTGTATATGTAAAGTACTTAGGAAAAAGTAGTTGTGTTGCTTTTGGTACGGCATGGACGGTTTACTCTCCTCCTTTGCTTTCTCTACTGGCATTACGTTTCCAACAAGGAATAGCTTATCCATCCTAACATCAGGGTCTTTACCGATCTATACAGGAGAGAGAGATACAGTATAGACTAGTGTAAGTATATGTAGGCTAGTGTAAGTATATATAGACTAGTGTAAGTATATGTAGGCTAGTGTAAGTATATGTAGGCTAGTGTAAGTACATGTAAGCTAGTGTAAGTATATGTAAGCTAGTGTAAGTACATGTAAGCTAGTGTAAGTATATGTAGGCTAGTGTAAGTATATGTAGGCTAGTGTAAGTACATGTAAGCTAGTGTAAGTATATGTAAGCTAGTGTAAGTACATGTAAGCTAGTGTAAGTATATGTAGGCTAGTGTAAGTATATATAGACTAGTGTAAGTATATGTAGGCTAGTGTAAGTATATGTAGGCTAGTGTAAGTACATGTAAGCTAGTGTAAGTATATGTAAGCTAGTGTAAGTACATGTAAGCTAGTGTAAGTATATGTAGGCTAGTGTAAGTATATGTAGGCTAGTGTAAGTACATGTAAGCTAGTGTAAGTATATGTAAGCTAGTGTAAGTACATGTAAGCTAGTGTAAGTATATGTAGGCTAGTGTAAGTATATATAGACTAGTGTAAGTATATGTAGGCTAGTGTAAGTATATGTAGGCTAGTGTAAGTACATGTAAGCTAGTGTAAGTATATGTAAGCTAGTGTAAGTACGAGTATATGAAGGTGCATATAGACTAGAGTAAATAAGTATACACCAGTGTACATATTATAAATTAGTGTAAGTAAATATTGGTTAGAGCAAATGTAGGTTACATGTATATGTAGGTAAGTAATATCAGAGAACAATAGCATATATCATAACACTCATGTTGACAAGGTACGGGACGGTACGGGACGCACCACGTTGGGTTTGGAGTGGTGCTGGTAGTGCATGTGGTTCCACCAGTGACCGCACGTCCCCTTCAGGAAACAGATGAGGAACATGTGATACATCCTATTGAGTTTGTTATTTCTAAACACTGAGAGGTGGCCCGCGTCGTGCTGGTGCCAGCCGAGTTGAGTCTACAAGAGAGAGCAATGGCCTTCTGCAACGATGTCTAGAGGGAGAGAAGTTCTTACAAAATAATCTACACTAACAAATGACAATGCATAGTTTTATTACATACCCTGCTACTCCAGGCGGAATAGCAGATAGCACAAGTGTTACATACATATATAACATATATAGGAATAGGTTTACACATCAATGTGGGTAAATAATTTGTAAAGGAATAAAAATACAATACACTATTTTATAGTAAACTTTTATGCTCAATATTATGTTGATAGCTTGACATCATATATTATTATACCTATAAAGATAGTATATAGCCAAGCTATGTACTGAAATATTAGGTAAATAAAACCTATACCATGTGTCCAGCACATATTAAGTATATACAGAATATAAACAATAAATATTCTTTTTAAAGCAAAGAATATCCAACTAATGGCAGTAGATTTGAGTTGAGAGTGTGCAGTGGGACACAGGCTAGAGTGTTGAGTAGGACACAGGCTAGAGTGTTGAGTGGGACACAGGCTAGAGAGTGGAGTGGGACACAGGCTAGAGTGTTGAGTAGGACACAGGCTAGAGGGTGGAGTAGGACACAGGCTAGAGAGTGCAGTGGGACACAGGCTAGAGTGTGGAGTAGGACACAGGGTGGAGAGGGTTTACGTACCTGAGCTGTGGCAGCTAGAAGAACACTGGCTATCCAGGTAAGCCAGTTGACACCGTAATAACTCAGGACTAGGTAACTGCCCACCTCTAGGGCAAAGATTTGCAGCAAGACGAGGGCAAAGAAGACATAGCTGCTGTTGAACAGACCCTGCATATGAAGGTGAAGGTCACATTAGATGGGTCACGCAGTGATAGCAGTCTTCAGTGTCAGCACGGAGCACAATAACATACGTGCTCTTAGATAAAAGGGGCAAGTAATGTATACAGATTGCTTATCACCAAAATATCAATGCAGAGGGCAGAATACAGTTTTAATATAATCAATAAACAAGATATGAAGAATTATGCAGCAAATGCTACGGACTAGAGAGTTTAAATTCAGAGCAACTGACAACGTACCATCTTTTCAGCAGTCTGCCTCAGCTTCTCAAAATCCTCCTTCACATCGGTGTGGGGGAGAGACTGGCCTTTCTCTAACCTACCAATACGCAGCGGCTTCAGGAACTTACGAACATAGTCTATGCTGTTTCTATGAAATGCTGCAAATGCTTCCTACAAGAAAAAATTGAGCTGCCCGTCAGCTTCAACTTCTACAAGTATTACTATGAAAAAATATACCCAACTAATATAGACATGGCAAAAAATTATAAAAAAGCAATAACAAAAGAGATATTAAGAAAAGTGTTACTTATATATAATAAAAAGAAGCAAAAGTCCCAATTTTTACAAATAAGAGCATAAGGTTTGGAGTTATCTTTCCCAGACAATACAAACACAATGCCATATGTAGTAATTCACATGACTATCTAATGAGTATTGGTGCACAGTGCACTGAGTGATAGCAATATGGAGAAGGGAAAAGCGTCCGTCCGACCCACTAGCCTGATTCTAGGCTTCTCTTTAGCATATCAGTTCATACTGAACGTAGTCCTGGTGCTGGTAGCTTATGAGATTATTAGACTACAGCCTGAGGTGCAGCAGCTTACAGAGAGGGCTTCAGTGGTCAATCAACGTGGTGAACAGGTGAGTTCTAGGGAGACAGGTGAGTGCTAGGGAGACAGGTGAGTGCTAGGGAGACAGGTGAGTGAGAGTGAGGCAGGTGAGTTAGAGTGAGCAAGGGCCAGTCAGTGTGAGCAGGTGAGTGAAATGGAGCAGGTAAGTGAAAGACAGCGGTTGATTCAGTGATGTCCGTCATACTTATGCTAAAATGGATTGCATTTATAAACTTCATTTCTTGTAGATTAATAAAACGACTGAATTAGGAGAAGAATTTAGAGAGAAAGTAAAAAGAGCAGTTATCGGGAATAACAGTCCGACAAAATGGCTAATTCGACAGGGTGCTCCAGGAGAAGATGGAAAAGATGGAAAGCCGGGTCCACAGGTGAGCTTATGCTGTTTACTATAGATAAAAACTTTATAAAGATAATAGATAAAATTCTTAGCAGTCACATGCCAATCTCTCAGTGTAAATAGCAATTAGTTTGACTGAGTGGTGTTGGTGGTGTAGGGACCACAAGGACCCCCGGGTGCCGATGCAGCTAGTATACAGAGGGTTGAAGACTATGTGAGGGCTAAGATCAAGGAGACCACTGTGAAAGGTGTGTAGACAACTCTTACAAAGTGAATCCCATTAAATTTAAACCATTTCATATCCTGATACAACCTATTTTTTGCCTTTAGAGACGGTAAGACTGAGGATGACAGTGAACGATATACCAGTGGTGAGTGGCAACACATACGTCAGATGGGGCAGAACTAGTTGCCCGCTGCTACACTCCGAGTTGGTATACAGCGGCAGGATGGGCGGATCACAGTACGATAGAGGTGGTGGATATAACCCCCAATGTTTTCCCGACGAACCCCAGTACCTTACAACCACTACCAACACACAAGCGCCGCGAGTCACTGGAGCCGAGTACCAAGTGAAAGGGAACATTCTAGAACAGCAATCTTTGACCAACAACAACGTGCCATGCAGCGTGTGTCTGGCGACTGGTAGAACGTCCATCTTGATGATACCGGGATACACAAGGTGCCCGGATGACAGCTGGACTAAGGAGTATGTAGGCTACCTCATGGCTGGAAAACATACTCACAAGAGAAGCCAATTCCTATGCCTCGATAAAGAACCGGAGAAAATGAGTGGGTATGAAGATAACAGGAATGGGGAGTTACTCTATCATACTGGTGTATTCTGTAACAACTTTAATAATTGTCCTCCTTACAAAAACAATGCTGAGCTTTCTTGTGTCGTATGCAGCAAATAAATTTATTAAATAACAACATTACTCCATCAGTCCAACATAATGTCAACAACAATCGAACAGCTTCAAAGTATAAACATCTAAGGAAAAGACTTGACAAGAAAAATACTAGCCAAAAAAATTTGAATTCAATCAAGTTTTGCTTAAGATAAATAATTTTTCAAATAATATTGAAAAATATTTCACTGAAACAGAATATATTATAGTTTAATATAATGTTGTCCAATAACAACAACTGATATCTCTTTTCCAGTGCCATATGCTGATTCACAGGGTGTGAGGTGATCTGATGCAAAGTATAGGTGATAGTCAGTTTTACATGCCTGCAATTACCAGGTAACAATGCAAGACTGTCAGCTGCCGCACACTACTAAATGTAGCAAAGGTTTGCTTGCTGCAACTGTACTGTACAACATCTGCCTCACCGCCATTGCACTAGCATGCAGTTTGTACGTCTGGCAGCTACACGCAGACGTAGCTAAACTCTCTGACGTTCTACACAAAGAATCAGTTTCGGACAAAATGAAAGAAAGAACTTCCAGCGAGGTAAGCAGTATGAGCCAACTAATACAGAGAAGTATTTCAACAAACTGGCTTCCTCTTACAAAATATGCCAAGAAAAATAAATTAACATTTTCACAGAAATAGGAAATATATGTAAAAAAATCAAAAATGATGGAAAATTATGAGATGACAACTTCTAAAATGTTAATAAAAATTAAAGTTAATAAAGCATGGCGTGACATAGAGGCTAAACTGAAGGCACAAGACATGTTTTATTAATAGAAAATAATTTGCACAAATGAAAAAGTAAGTACACTACATTGAAGCAAATCCCACAAGCAACAATATCATTTCATCACTCCAGTAACCAGTCTAGTAATCAGCTTTTGTCAATAATATTGATCTGATGCAATGACAAAGGTCACATAGACAGCCATGCATGCCACTAGTGTTACCAGACTACACTAAGAGAGGCAGAATGCTACTAGAGAATGTTATAGTTACTAATTTGTTACGTGTCATCAGCAATGTTAAACACGATGTGGGTTTATAGCCTAGAAGTGTAGAGAAGAGGCAAGTAGACGAGGTGCCATCTTGGGTAGTTGGGCCACCAGGCATACCGGGGAGAGACGGACGAGATGGAATACCAGGACCTCCAGTAAGCATGTTACTGATATTACAGTGAGTTCAGTGTAACAAAGTCCACAGAGATTTCTGTAAATTTCACTGGCTGAAAATGTGCTAATTAGATGCGCTGTGCACATTTTGAAAAGCAATGAATAAAATATAACTTTCAAGAATAATAATGCCTGAATTGTTAGCTCAAACCCACAACTGCTGTGTTTCAGGGTCCTCCAGGACCTAGTGGTAAAGACGCAGTCAGCTACCCAGCTATTGATCAGCACATAACCTTCGCTGTCGCTGGAATGGTCACTCAAGGTAGACACTGTATATTGCTACATTTACACCAACAAGATTATATGTTTTATAAGGGAAAACCTGGCACTATTATTCTTTCAAATGTTGAGCCATGACAAGCTGTTAATATGAATACTGAATTAAATAAAGAATAACAATGTGGTGTGATACAAAAGTAAATTGTATGTAGAGATAGAAATCAAGATGGTGACCTAAATGTACATGCTGCCAACTAATGCAATGTGACAGATGTAGTAGTCAGCACTAATCACTATACAGCTAGTATGTTTATCTTCACAGAGCGAGAGAACCTCAGAAAGATAGCCAGAACTATTCCAGGAGTGTCAGGAGCCACGTACATAAGGTGGGGACGCGACGAATGCCCTCCCTCCGCAGACCTCATATACAAAGGCAGGGGCGCAGGCTCGTGGTACTTGAGTGGAGGCGGATCCAACGTGCAGTGTTTCCCTGAGGACCCAGCCTACCTGAACACCACTGGAAGAGCTACAGAGTCAAGGGTTCACGGGCTAGAGTATGAAGTGTGGGGCGGACAATATTTCGACAGTTTCAAACACATGCGAGAAAAGAACGTGCCCTGTGTAGTGTGTCAGACGCAGTACAGGTCGAGTGTCCTGATGACCCCAGCTAAGACCGAGTGTGAGGACCAAAGCTGGACACTGGAGTACAATGGCTACTTGATGGCGGGCGGCCCCGCCCACCAGCGAATGACCTTCATCTGCGTGGATAAGGACCCTGGTTCAGTGCCCGGCATGGATGACAACAAGAATGGGGAGTTACTCTACCACACAGGAGTATACTGCAAGGGGTTCGGCCAATGCCCCCCATACAGAGATGGGGCGGAACTAGCATGTGTAGTCTGCAGTAAATAATACTTTTTTAAACTATCGGAAAATCGTTTTAAATTATGAATATACAAAAATTAACGAAGGCAAATTTCATATCATTGGTTGGTTGGCTTATACAAATGCAATAAATGCCCTAAGTCAATATTATCCAACTAATAAATGTGTCACATAACAAATTGAGTAGAGTGAGAGTGATAACCATAATTGCCACTTTTCAGTTACTAATTATGTACAGCAAGAAACAGAGTGATGAGTTTGACCCATAATGGCACACTGACCGTTGCGTCCTGCCCGGCAAAGTGACCAAGTAGAATGCTGCCTCCCGGGTGCTTCTTAGACCAGGTGGTGACATCATAGACGTAATCATCTACCACTAGCCACCTGCTAGACTTTTCCTTATGTTCAGCTATCTCCTCCCAGCTGTAGAACAGGGCATGCAATTTGTCAGTCAAATAACCGAGCATGAAAAAAATTTGCTTTTTTTTTTTTAGTACAGAATAATATTATAATATCCTACAAAATGCAATTATAATATTATTGGTAATTATAACATATAGTATAGTAATTATGATATTAGTAACTATAATTACACATTATAATGCACAAGATTGAGCAACTAAATTGAAAAGCAAAATCCTTTTTGATGGAAGCCATTAATATGCATGCAAAACAGTTATAGAGGTCAAGTAACTGCAGGTAAATTAGGAGTACTGCCCACCTGTACGCAGGTAAAGATGACACGCCATTGCTACTCATTTTGTTCCCTTCCCTTCCTCTACAAAACAGAGGAAGATCTTCAAATTAACAAATTCAGTCTTTTGGAGTTCAAAATAACACGCATGTTTTGTGTAGCAGGAAAACAACTTCAGTTCATGCAAAATAAACACATCTTTTACTTTGGGCACCATAACATAATACTTTCCTAGCAGCTTTAGTAAAAATGTGCTTGAGCATTTGCTAACTTAATGGAAAATATATTTCGATACGAATCATTGAAACATTTCACTTTACTAATGAACACAGAGGTTTGTGCAAGTCTTGTGAAATAGAGTGTTCTCAGTGTTCAACTTATTTCTGGTTTTCCAGGACATTGAGCAAGGGGACATAACCCCAAGATAGAAAAGCAATGCATGGCAATGCACGGAGTGCAGGTGAAGTCATGTGGAAACTTTGTACGTGACTGCCTGCACAAACCAGTTGCAGTACCAAGGTGTAATGTTTGACCCTTAGATAAGAATTGATAATTGTGATTGTATTCCAGCACTGTTTGTCTACTATGACATGCAGTTTCAATATTGTAAGAGTTCATAACAAGCGAAAGTTAATTATATTTTGTTATATTCTTATAACAAAAAACTTAACTCAAACTGCTAAAATATTTCCGGAGATGTGCAGTGCACTCCACAACACATATGCAGCAGGATGTAGAAATTAGGCTACAGCTTTGTTATATATAATGGTACACAGTGCACTGATTGAGCAGTTATTATACAGTTCATAGTTCACTAGCTGTGGTAATTTGTTTTCGTTGTTTTCAAACATAAAAAATAGATGGCTGGTTCACACAATAAATGTGTATACAAAAAACGTGATGAATAGCAACCCCAACCACAGCATCAAACTTGTCTCACGTTACAAGTCTATAGGAGCAACAAAGGTCAATAATAAGGACTAAAAATTAAAGACATTTCAACAGGGCCCAACAAGAGTCACTAATAAGTGGTGTTTATTTCTGTAACTGTGAGTAGACCTGGGATAGGGTAGCTGGAAATCAAGAGGTAATGGATGCTTGCAGCTAGTTATCAAGTTCTATAATAAAAAAGCATAATGAAAATATGGACATTAAATTTAATAGATAAAACTCAAATTCCTTTGAAAATGAATGAAATTGCCATGTTTCTTTTGAATGAAACAAATTTTATCATCAATGACCATGGCAAACCTAAGGCTTCCAATATTCTGCTATTCAACATGCATGACCAGAAATGAAAACAACATTAACAAATTGAAATAACAATGCGAATAAAGATGACTGATAGGTTATTTTTATTCCATTAGGCCTACAGGTATAACAATCACAACCATTCCCAGTTGTACATCAACTTTAAAATGATTTATTCTAAAAGCTAATCACATTCAAATGGGCATTGGCCTTGGGCAGATTGGAATGCTATCAATAAGTATAACACTGGCACTCATATTGAATAGTCCGTGATTAGCCCATTTCTGGTGTCCATTAGTCTGAAACTTTCATGCAGCAAGCAGTAATGAGTACAACTCAAATTCAATGCCATGCAATCACTATCAAAATGAGCATCGGTATGAATATGACTATGAATATCACAGTATGACTACGAGTATGAGTATGACTATCAGTATTACTATCACATTTTTATTGTGAATAAAACTGACATTGAATAACTCAATAATTCAAAATAAATAACATTAATTGAGTGACACTGACAATATGAATATTTAATTCAAAATAATAAATAGCATCAGTAAGTCGAAGTGTAACTAAAAATTATTATCGGTATCAAGATGAATATCAATATCAAAATGCATAAAATTAAAACTCTAAGGGCTAAGAGTAAGAGTAAGGAGTAAAGACAAACTCTAAAGCTAAGGGACAGGGTAAAATCACCAACTCCAAGACTAAGAGTAATACTAATAGTACTACTATAATACTAATAGTAATAGTAAATACTCGAATAACTATAAGTGAAATAGTAATACTATTACTAATACTAATAGTAATAGTGATAGTAATAGTAGTACTAATTGAAATTGTAGAACTTAAACTCCAAGTACAACTACAAGTACTGAAGTACATGATGATGAGACTAACTCTAAGAGTGACTATTAGTATTAGTATTACTATCAGTATCAGTAAAACTACAAGTACAAGACTACAAATACAAGTAAAACTAAAAGTAAGAGCGAAAATACAACTATGAACTAAAATTAAATGACTAAACAGTAAATGAGTAATCCGGCTAGTAACCAGTAACACTAGTGACTATCACTAAAGACTATCACTAACGACTATCACTAACGACTAAGTGACTGAGTAACTGCAACTGTAACTGTAAGTGTAATCAGTAATGGCACTGACAGCAGTAAAAATTGAAACTCATGAGTCACACGCAAAACATTTTTCCTGCATTTCTCAGTCAACGTTTAAAAAACTGACTTATAGGCATTATTACCTCAAATCCGTATGGAAAGAAAGTTAACCAATCGAAGGTTTTTAAAAAACCGGGTGGTTGGTTGGTGATGGTGTGACCAGACAACAAACAGGATCGTCAGATTTCCCTGGGGTCGTCTGATAATTGCTATATAGTTACATAGTAAGTATAGAAAGAGAGTACAAATTTAACAGACATCAATGCACAGACCCAGACTATACTTATAGACTGGGATTCATAAATATTACTCGAATCTTTAGTTACTATTTAAATGAAGATTTGAATTTTAGTTTATTGCAATTATTAAAGCATGATGTTGCTAACAAATAACATATTTTAAACTTTAAACAACATACTCATTATATAATTTTTATGATGAAAATGTTTAATGAAAAATAATTCAAGTTTTTCTAGCAGAAATGAAAAGTTGGTTCAACTTTCATTTTTGCGTAATAAGAGGAACTTGGGCTAATAGTTACGTAAGTCGTCAAAGACTGAGTTTTAGAACTTTACTATGAAGTGTAATTCGTAGATTCGTCTGTAAACCAAAGCAAAGGTAAAATATTAGAGTAATGGGCTTTGAAATCGCGAATCACTTATAAAACTTTATTCAGTTTCTAACCGCAGTGGGCCGTGGACGGTTTCTCAAAAAATGTTCAGTACTACTACCAACTACAGTATCACAATTATGATAATCATAATGATATTTTAATTTTGAATTGAATTATCATAATAATAATTATTAATTATAATATTGATGATTTAATATTGTTATTATTAATATTATTTTTTTATAATAACTTTATTTATAATTATATTGTTATTGTTATTAATACTATCAGTATCACTATCACTATGTGAATATCAATATCAAAATAAATATAATAGGCTATTACTATTAGTATTAGTATTATTGATAGCTGAGGCTAAAAATTAAAATAAACTTTAAAGCATGGGAAAAGAACTTGCGCTACTGTTTTTATAGCTGCAACAAATTGAAATAGTAATAGAAATACTAATAGTAATACTAATACTAATACTAATAGTAATGCTCTAGGTTTAGAATACTGACAGTGTGAGTCTCGTGGCTTTTTTAGAGTAGGCATCAATCAAAGACAAGTGTATGACATTGACTAGTCACTATGAAAATTTAATTTATATGAATGATTTTCTATGCACTAGACTGCTACTGCCTAATAATTGGCACTATCATACAATACAAAAGTACAATACTATCAAATGCAGTTAAAACATGGCTATAAGTATAAGTATAATGTTAAAAAATTAATAATGCTATTACTATTAGTATTACTATTGCTATTACTCTATTTGTATTGGCTTTTACACCGCCATATGGTCAATTGTGAATTTGAATTTTAAAATTAATGCAACCATTAGAAAACAATATAAAAACAAATTGAGTAATTATAAAACCTAATCTAATTTCAATTTTTTTTACAAAATTTATTTGTCTAGATTTAAAAAGTAAATGCATATGTCTCAGCTGTTTTAAGGTTTTTCCTTTGTTGCCATTATGAAAATTTTATAAATCTGGGTGTCCAACAATGGCATGATTCTATGTTATTTTAGTCAACTCAACTAAGAAGATGTCATAATGTAATTTGCTGAAATTTTATTAAATATCAGTTTATTATGACGGACATTTTATTTGGCGTTATCATTGTGATTGAATAAAAAGAAACTAAAAAGATTGGCAATTAGAAATGAAGAAAATATTACAAGTTTCAATTTAAAGAGACAAATCAATGTTAGGCAGCAATTTTTTAAGTTTGCCCTGCAGTTTAATTTTAAAATCGGCTGCTCGAAATTTATTTAAGTTTCATATATAAAAGAATTTATTTGCCTAATTTTATAACATTTTTCAGCAAGGTATTATTAATGCATTTTTGAATCTGCCATTTTTTTGTGAAGTCGTTTATATAGAGTGTAGGCTTTTACGGAAAACTAAATAAAAACAGCCCCCCCCACTTACCAAAAGTTAGCATTGATTCCCAGGGTACACCATTCTGGTTTACAAGTCTATTTGCAAGAATTCTGGCGCTCACACAACTTAATATTATAAGCAACATCATCAGTCTATAATTATAATGGTCTGTGTTGTGTTTCATTTATTGTAAAAGTAGTTGAGCTCCCTTGTCAATCCAATAAATTTAAGAAAAGCTCTTTTACGGAGGAGAGAGTGAATTTTTTTATTTGCAGCGTGGGAAAGTGAAACTTTATACTTAGTCTCTAAACTTCATGCTGTATTTAGTAGGTTAAGTCTTCTACATCAGGAAGAGATTAACCAAATAAACCAATGACAAAGACCCATTAATATTATGTGAATCAAGTGAACTCACTCTGTTCATCAGGTACTTATAGTTACATCATATTTTTGTAATTAGATCGTTTTATTAAAGTTGGATTCATTTAGCCAATAGCCAGCTTCAATATGATTTAACAGTGATGGGCACAGCAAGCCAAAATATGATGTGCTACAATTTGGGGTGTTATTGCAAATATTTGGAACTTTCAGGGTTGTATTGATACGTTTTCATTAAATCTAATTATCTTCAACAACCATGTTTATTTAGTTAATATGTAAATGATTAGCTAAATAATTTTTTCTTCAAAAGCCCATGTTATGTAGCTGGTTGCTAATCTAATTGGAATGAAAACTTTTCTCAAGATGTTATTGGTTGTTATTGTGATATTAAACCAATAAACCATTTTCTACTCTTCACTGTCAGTTTATTGTAATGAACTTTGGATTGTTAAAGACTAATTGCAAATAACCTTTGATTTTATAGGAAAAAGAAGTCCCAACAATTGGTTTAACACACTGAATTCTAAATTGATTACCTATAATGAGTAGCAGTAGTCTCAAGAAATTCTGGTACGGCGGTGGCCGGTTTTTGTTGATAACAATTCCTTCATTAGCTCTACTGCATTATGGCTGGTTCAAACTGCAGTTTATGGAGGAGATTATTCCCGAAAGAGAGCGTAAAGATGTGATAAGAGCTGGAGCTATACTGATTGACAAAGATCAGAATATTTCGCTGATAAAGCCAGGGGAAATGCTCATATCTCATGAATCTGACGATCGAAAAGCTGGAAAGTAAACAGAAAGCCCGTTCATTGTACATTATTATTATTATATAAATTAATGGCAGGTGCTGATGTTTTAAGCCTGTTGTGCTATTCCAGAACTTTATCATAATGATATATTATTGTGTAAAGATGGCTTCTGTTGATGATAATATTGATCAAGGTAGAAGTTGTCTATCCAATTTCTCTACTGCTAAGGAAAACATGTGTATAATGCTGCATATATTATTGGTGTGGTCCTAACCGTTTGCTTTATCAGCCTTATACGTCTAATATGTATAACCTTTAACTTTTAGTATAAATAAATTAAGAATAATTGATATAAAATTATTTTCAATTTTATTTGTTTGCATTTTATTTCATTTTCTAACTATAGACCAGTCTTGCAAATACTGTTCTCTATTGAGAAAATTGAATAACTTGGGAGTTGGGTTATCTCAATTTCTCTACTACAACAACTAGTAACTGTATTAGGTATCATAAGAATATTATACATGAATACTTGTCAGCTGGTAGTCATAATAATTATATGCTAGGCCCTCTGGGATTGCTAGAGTTCATTTTGTTCAATAAGCTAAATAGATTTCTATTATTCTAGTTCAGATTTCAATTGATCGTTATGTCAACAAGTAGACAATAGTTGCCACTAGTAGAAAATAATAACCTGCTAGTACTAATACAGAGCGTTTGTCACGTGATAATCATTGCTGCTTCGATAATTGTCAACACCTATCATAGTTTCGTCACTGCTTTTCTACAGGTAAGTTTTATACTGTTGACATTGAATATATACTTTACTAATGAATCTTGTACGTGCATCCTTATTCTATGTCACTATAAGCCCATGTCTTCTACATTCATTTACCAAGTACAACTTTCACCATAACTAGAACTGAGAATAATCAAGTCAAATACCAAATAGGTATACTGATTTATTTCCAATTTCCCTTCGCTAGACTATTGTTTGACCGCCAGGTTATTCAGCTAAAACTGTTTACGATGCTTGAAAAATTGTTAACCTGAACAACCATTTGGCAGCTTGGATCATTTATTATTTTGAATATCTTATAATGTGTAATAATGGGCCATGTGCATTAGACACAACAATATGATGCTTAGATGTTCCAAAGCCACCAAAACTGTAAACTCAAGCTTCTTGCTTATTCCTTAGCAGTTTCCTATGCCATGACCTGTTTTGCAGCAAGTATTAACGCTTCACTGTGATATTGCATTGTTCATTTTTTCCTTTGCAGATTACCAGCCTGTGACTCTTAGGTATATAGAATGTGAAAGTTCCAAAAGCTCCAAGAACAACAAAGACCATGTTTTCTGCTAAATACTCTTCATACGTATTTATCATATTTCTTACTGAATTTGTGAAACTTGCCGAGTGCGTTGAGAATGGTCATTGTACGATGGAGGGGGCATTATCAGTGGATACAGACTGGTACGGGTTTGAGCAAAAGTTTGTCTATGCGTCTCGTCAGATGGTGCAGTTTCGATATAACATAACGTACAGTCTTTATCACAACCTGGGTGATGAGCCTATAACTCTTATGCTGTACAGCATCAAAGTACACGATTCCTCAAGTGTGAGTATAGTTTATATATGATAAGCTTATTAGAAACTATTTTATTCCGTTTTAATATAATATTTTCTTAAATGTCTAGTTCTAGATTATCATGGCAGATGGCAGATTATAGTTGTGGTTTCGGTTGTGATTATGGTTGAGTTTCTATTTTAAAATTACACGAGCATGATCCTTTTCATGTTGACATTTTTTTTAGAAACTCGGTATTTCCATGTTCATTCAGATATATAACATAATTAGCAAGCCGTTTCTGTTTTTTTCTTTATATATTTTATAATTAGTCATCAAAAAGAAAAATAATATATGTTGTATTAAATTCATGTTGCTAGAGCTACCTGCTACACAAGAACATGTAGGATTAAATTGATATAATTTGTTAAAGGAAAAGCAGGAAAAAGATCAACATATATTTTTATGATATCTCCATTTGGCTAGATGATTCTGGTGTGTCTAAACTCTAAAATGTAGCTGATTGCTTCAAACTAAAATTTCCCACTATTAGAGTTTTGTAAGCTAAGGGCTGAGCTCTGATTCACTGTAACTTGTAGTCAGCTTGATCCACATTCAGACCAATAGCACTTTGGCAGCAGCCATTAGAAGTTTAGTAGCAACCGCTGCCTCATTCACCTAAAATGTTACTCATCTTGCACATACAGATGCTTTTTGCACATGGTTTCAATTTTTCATTAAATATTTGTTAGAAATTTCTGAAGATTGTTGTATGGCTACTACTATAGGTTAATTCAACAGCAGACAAAGAAATAGCTTGATGCAACCTAAAGTTTGGAGTCACCAAGTGCAGTAGCTACCATTTGAAATTTGAACAGTTATTTATACACAAACACTGCACTCGGTGGCCCTAAACTTTGTGCTATATCTAGCGATTCAGTCATGCAAAAACAAACTTTTGTTTAGAACTTTAGATGGTTGTAAGCAGCTATGATATACATGGTGTCAGTAAGCAGATGAACTGCAACACTATATATTCTGCATTAATTTCAACAGCAAGTAGTTTTTACCACTTACTGTGTTTTCTGCTAAATCTGTAGACGGAATCTCAACTAGCCTGCTCTGAGAGTGCGTTACAGACCGGCGACAGCTCCGATACCACAAGAATACTAAAAACTGAGCTTTCTACACAAACCTTTTGGTCTGGCTGTGAAGATATTGGTTCACACAAAATCAGATGCATAGCTGGTCGAACTTTTATGACACAAAGTAATAGCACTTTCACCACCGTAGTCTCAAGGTAGGGTAAATTGCCTGTATACCAACTATCAATTTCATCTTATAAGTTTAATGAGTTTCCCTGGGAGTTGTCCCATCATCACTAAAAATGCTTATTTTCACAGCACTTGCTAGTTGCATAAACTAAGTTTAGCATTATATTAACAAAGTAATTTGTTGTACTATAGACTTCATTGCTGTTACCTGCTTCCGTGATTGCCGGTATAATATCGTACCCCGTGCATGCATATGAAAAAGCATGTATATTGAATTATACTTGAATTTCCTACTTACTTTGAATTAATAACAAGCTGCAATATTATATATTTTCATGTAATGCAATACTTAAGTTATTTCTATATGCTTATATATAGATGCGGGGCTCGCAATATCGAAATTGAACATTATCAGATAGGATTTACAGGCTACGAAGGTAAATGTGAAGGAACATTGTTATTCAGCTCAACCCCCAAGCCAAAACTGGACAACAGTCTACTTATTGTTACAATCGTCTGTATAATCAACTCAGTAATCATATTGCTAGTGATCATTTATTTGATATGTCGGAAATGGCGAATGCGAAAAGAGTCTATACAGTTTTCAGATGACATTGCACTAAGTTCAAGGTCATCGAGTTTGATGGCATAGAATTGTCTTCCCAAATCATTATGTAAGAGAAATATGCCAGCAAACTAATACCACCAAGGTGCTACTAGCAAGAACTACTAGCTTGCTGTCTAAAGTTTTCAATATCTTCCTTATTTTATATTCTAGTTTTTCTTATTTGTATTTAACCTTTTTATGAGCTCACAAGTACAATATTTATGTATACTTGCTACCATTTATTTTTCTTCTTACCAATCTCCGTCTCGTTCTGTTCGGGTAGCTGGACTTGCCACCATTTATGTTACTTGTTTATTTGCATGCTGATGGCTCATCAAAAGTGGAAGTAAATTATTCCAAATAAAAGTATATTATTTTATCAGTGCCAGATAACTTTATTAGAATTGTATAACTGTAAATTTTACACATGTTCGTTGTGACAATAGAGGGGTTTCAGACATCCCTCCAGAGGAATTTGTATTTTAAAGTTGTCTCCCCCTACAGGTATTAGGGGCAGTCTCAATGATATATAGAAGGCCCATAAAATAAGTAGAGATGTATGGTTTGAGTGAAGACTACTACTAGTATAAGTTTCATTTTTTCTGAGATTAATATTTTGGCATAGGTACACATATGAGCAGTTTCAAAAAAATTTTAAAAATTTTTGTTAATGATAAATGGCACAAAAAGAAAACTTCAAAGCATATTTGTGGTTTTGGTTATTGAGCAAATCTGAAGCTGGCAGCTGTCATTATTATTTGCTTTGCTGACTGTAACCAGTCTGGTTAGAGCTGCTAACCTTTCAACTCTTAGAACAATAATAACATGCTCGTACACTATATAGCTGCACTAGTGGGCTCTGTCTTACTGAACTCCAAATGCTCCAAATTATGGGTTGGAACACATGCCTGTACGTTTATGAAGGCACTGGCTCATTTGTATTAACATGTTCACGTACTTACACACCTATACTATGAAAATAACTAAGCCACCCTACTATCTAATATTTCTATATATCAAAAAAATTATTATAAATATAAAGATATGTATTAAAATAGATAGATTAAATTTGTAATTTCAAACAACATCTTATCTAAAAATGCCAAACACTGTATAACTATATATATTTTTTAAAAGCATTTGTTTACATGGCATGCCTGCAAGTCAATGAAAATATTTAGAGAACAGTAAAAAGAAGCATATAAATTTCAGAATAGTTTCTTCTTTTCTGAGATGAATATTTTGGAAATGTCCCACCATTCAACATTTAAATTAATTTCTGTAAAAAAAATTTCACAGTGTATTTTCAATAAATAACTATTCTTGCAAGCTGTTTGTATACCAACATTCCTAATAAAGAAATGTTTTTGGAGCATTGTAAATTGTATACTGCTGCATTGCAGAAAAAAAATCATCAAAAAAAAGCACTTTTCAGCCAAAGCAACTTATTTTGTTTTCAAAAAAAAGTTGAAATGTACATTTAGTACCAGCTGTAAAGTATAGAAAGAACGAACTATGTCATAATGACTGCATTCTTATGACACTAATAAAATTAAGATTGGCTTTACTCCATACGGATATTGCTCAAAGGTGGAGTTCTAAATAATGCTACTAAGTTTCACTAAATTCCCAGCTAATACTTTTTATATCAAATCATTTGGCTTTACTGATTTAGCTATATTATGTACATTTTGTACTTATTTATCTCTAGGTCAGTTTTCAGCCATATATTTGACCGCATTGCTATACTTCCTTTGTGCCAGCATTCTCTCCTTTATATCTTTTCTGTGGTTTCTAATAATTTTCAGTGGTATGTCACTGTATGTAAACTATGTGAACCATCAGGCTATCTCTTATACAATGCATGCTGCTACAAGAATAACAGCAGCTGTTTTGTATTCAATCAACCTCGTTGCAAGAATTTTGTTTGCTTGAAGCTCTCTGTTGAGTAGCTGTCTCTATATTACATAACTGCTTATTCAAGAAAGTGCACGATGAGAACTGTCCAACTTTAGCTGTCTAACTTAAATTACATTATATAGGATTACATCACTACATAATAAGCTGATTAAACAACACATATAAATCGGCCAAAAACACCACACACTTGACTAGCTCTAGTTTGACTCATTTATATTTCGAGTTTTTCACATTACTTGAACACGCTTTAGCCAATTTGTTGCATTATTTTTTAATCCATACATGTAATACAAAGATTTAGTATATTATTTCTTAGGTTTGGATTGTCTAATAGGCAGGTATCGCAGATATTTAATCAGACTGCGAAGTTGCTTAGAGAAGCTCTAAATCCAATGATAGTATTTTATCAACACAAGGAGGTTAATAAAACAATTCCACCTCAATGAACTTTGACCTAGTTAACTAGACCACTGTAAAATGGCATGCCAGAACAAACACAAACCAGCTTGCAAGAATAATTATTCATTGAAAATACATTGCGAGAAATTCTTTTACAGACTTAATTTAAATGTTGAATTGTGGGACATTTCCAAAATATTTATCTCAGAAAAGAAGAAACTATTCTGAAATTTATATGCTTCTTTTTACTGTTCTTTAAATATTTCCATTGACTTGCAGGCATGCCATGTAAACAAATGCTTTTAAAAAATATATATAGTTATACAGTGTTTGGCATTTTTAGATAAGATGTTGTTTGAAATTACAAATTTAATCTATCTATTTTAATACATATCTTTATATTTATAATAATTTTTTTGATATATAGAAATATTAGATAGTAGGGTGGCTTAGTTATTTTCATAGTATAGGTGTGTAAGTACGTGAACATGTTAATACAAATGAGCCAGTGCCTTCATAAACGTACAGGCATGTGTTCCAACCCATAATTTGGAGCATTTGGAGTTCAGTAAGACAGAGCCCACTAGTGCAGCTATATAGTGTACGAGCATGTTATTATTGTTCTAAGAGTTGAAAGGTTAGCAGCTCTAACCAGACTGGTTACAGTCAGCAAAGCAAATAATAATGACAGCTGCCAGCTTCAGATTTGCTCAATAACCAAAACCACAAATATGCTTTGAAGTTTTCTTTTTGTACCATTTATCATTAACAAAATTTTTTAAAAAATTTTTGAAACTGCTCATATGTGTACCTATGCCAAAATATTAATCTCAGAAAAAATGAAACTTATACTAGTAGTAGTCTTCACTCAAACCTTACATCTTTACTTATTTTATGGGCCTTCTATATATCATTGAGACTGCCCCTAATACCTGTAGGGGGAGACAACTTTAAAATACAAATTCCTCTGGAGGGATGTCTGAAACCCCTCTATTGGTGAATTAAAACGCATTCAGATCCAACTTGCATAAATAGAAGAAAACAAAGCTAAGGATACAGTGAACTGTTATGAGTTGTTAATTTGGAAAATTTATCGTTTATTTATCTGAGAAAGAAGAAAGACAGATAATTTATTAGATATGGACATGATAGTTGAAATACACTATAAAAGCAGCATACATAGAGAGAACAAAGTAAAGCATTTCAGCTGACAATCCAGAGGTAGATATCAGTTGGTGCTGCGTTACTGTTGCACACGAAATCACTTGCCATCAGTTAAACAGTTTTAGTTTCTAATGTTGGCACACTGATTAGTACTCGACTCTATTTACTAGCTCCAACAAGCTTCTTTAGACCTTCAGTGCTCATAGACTTGGGTCTTTCCAGAGGTAGCCCGAGAGCTCTGTCCCAAATAAGTGAGGAGAGGACACCGAGGGCTCTCGATACGCCAAACAGCACTGTGTAGTAGTTCATCTCTGTCATTCCATAGTACTGCAAGAGAAAAGGGCCGCTAACTACCAACCCACAACTAATGACACAGTAGAACCCCAGCTAATGGCTCACTGCAGCACATGCGCCAGCGAGAACAGTTTCTGTACCTTGTTTTAGCTTCAGTGAAGTTGTTTATAGGAGCATCCAGCTCTTGGTTACTAAATATTATACTATCTACTACACTTAGTATATACTACATTCAGTATATACAACACTATATACTACACTATATGCTATATACTACTCTATGCCATATGCTATATACGACAATTTACTATACTATAAACTATATGATATAGCTATAACTGCGGTACTACTATAGCTACAGAACACATGAGTATACAATGTTAAAAATACACATGTTAAGTAGAATACCTGAAGAAGGACACCACTGTGGGCATCTACATTTGGCCAGGGGTTGGCAGCCTTGCCATGTTCCCTGAGTACATCTGGTACGATGTTGTAGAGCTGAGACACCAGGTGGAACATGGGGTCATCAGGGAGGTGTTTGAGAGCAAACTCTCTCTGTACCATGTATCGGGGATCAGTCTTTCTGAGTACAGCATGTCCGTAGCCAGGAATAACCTAAACAGTGAGGATAAGAGTAGTGCAGGGGTGTAGCAACAGTAAAGGAGGGGGACTAGATATTTGTTACTGAAGCACATGAGTTTAGCTAGTAAGTTTGAATAGTCAATTAAATGTGAATTTTACAGAGCCATCTTCAAACACAACTCTGCAATACATTAACACTTGGCAGAGTCTTAAGATTATACACTACAAATTAATTACCAAGTCATTCAACCAATACTGTACCTCTTTTCACCACTGTTACAGATTGCTACTGCTACTACAGATTGCTACTGTTACTACAGATTACTACTGTTACTACAGATTGCTACTGTTACTACAGATTGCTACTGTTACTACAGATTGCTACTGTTACTACAGATTACTACTGTTACTACAGATTACTACTGTTACTACAGGTTGCTACTGAATGCTACTAGTACTACAGAATGTTACTACAGGTTGCTACTGTTACTACAGATTGCTACTGTTACTACAGATTGCTACTGTTACTACAGATTGCTACTGTTACTACAGATTACTACTGTTACTACAGATTACTACTGTTACTACAGGTTGCTACTGTTACTACAGAATGCTACTAGTACTACAGAATGTTACTACAGATTGCTACTGTTACTACAGAGATGTACATGTAAGAGAGACATACCCCAGTTTTCAGTGTCTCCCACACAAACTCTTTCAGCTCATCGTCGGTGAAGCTGCTGTGTTCACTGTGAACTTTATTCAACCAGATAAGTACTTCCTGATTGGCCAATCCATGAAGAGGTCCGGCCAATCCGTTCATGGAGGCAGCGAAAGATAGATATGGGTCACTGAGTGCCGAGCCGACCAGATGGCAGGTGTGGGCGCTGACGTTGCCACCCTCATGGTCTCTACAGAACACAAACTACAACTGTGGAAACAAGGCTAACAAATAGGACGACTCCAACTATTTGCTTTGAGAGATGAATAACAAATCAAAGATAAGTCATGAGGTTATTTGTAATGAGATAAACCAGGTAAAAGCGAATGTTTACATACTGAATCAAAAACACATACATACCTACATACTACCTAGTAAGCCAGGCATTGTGTGGATAAGCCTATATCAGCAGAGAAGTAAGAATAGGCACATACAAGTGTATAAGCACTAATAAGCACATATGTGTGAATAAGCACTAATAAGCACGTACGTGTGGATAAGCAAGAATAAGCACATACGTGTGGATGGTGAGGTAGAGTCTCATCAGCTCTGTGAAGTCTTTATTGTCATAGCCTAACATCTTAACAAAGTTAGCAGACCAGTCCAGGTCTGGGTCTATAGGAGCCACCTTACCGTCTCTATACAGATTCCTGTAGATTATTGAGGCTACAGTTGGCAACTTTGCTATGAGGTTCATGGTATCTTCATATGCGTACTAAAATGCAATAATACAAAACTTTTCAACAGTCAAAACTTCATTTGAATGACGGTACACAGACACTTAATAGCGCCAACTTACCACTGTATGTACTGTACAGAGAATAGAGATTTCTTATACATTATACACAAGTGTATGCACATATAAAGTAGTATAGGAATATTCTCTGTGTGTGTGTGTGTCTGACCTGCCAATACTCTGACTTCTTCACTCCGTCAGCATACGCTTTACTGAAGAGACTCTCCGTGCTGAGAGCGTTGCAGGCAGCACTGAGTTGCGCCATAGGATGCACCGTGGCGGGGAAATTATTCAACATGGTGACAACATGGGTGGGGACGTCCGCCCTGTCTGCCCATTCCTACAGAAGAAATGGTGTGTAGGTACTCAGTCTAATACTTGCTCTTTCTAAATGTCACCATACATGGATACAATGTACTAAGTAGAAGTAGAACTATGAACATAAGATAGATTAAGTAGAATAAAACTAGTTTCTAGCAATGACCGCTGAACAAATCTAATCTCTTCAACTATAATGAGTCTGAACAATCGAGTGCAATTTTAATACACAATGAGCTCTAGCTTGTCTAGACAGCAAATAAGTCTCACCTTTGAGATGGCCTTGGTCTGTGCCTCCGTGGGAATATCTCCCGTACACAGGAGCCAGAAGAGAGCCTCGGGAAGGGGCTCAGCACCTCCGGCTGCTTTTGGTAGTTTCTCCTGACATTCAGAAATGCTGTAGCCTCTGAATCTGATGCCTTCATCAGCGTCAAGGACACTGGTTTCAGTTACCAGCCCCTTCATTCCCCTCATCCCTCCGTACATCTACAGATAATATGAGTGTTCAGCTGTCACCACGCAAACACTCACTTTAATTCATTAGCTAAATCGAGAAGAAATCTAACTGGTTGGTAAATTATCATTACCAACTGCAATTCCAGTTTAAAAAACTTGCTAATGATAAATAATTATAGTTATTTTTCAAAACTTATTTTCAAATACGAATTGAATTCTCAATTGAGGCTTCAACTGTTGGACAGAAAAAATTGCATTATTAAATTGGCATCGCAACTAATATTTATCTAATGCTGAAACCCCAAACACAAAAAATTTAAATTATCAAGAGTAAAAATTGTAACTTCTTCCATTGATTGCATAAAACACTGCCTGAACCAAAATGTTAAGTATGTACAATTTCTTATCTGTGAATTCCACAGTCCATAAAACAAACTGCATGCATAGTAAGGACACCTGCAGGTAGCAAAGTCCAAAGTCCATTCATTGGGCTATCATAGAGCAGTTAAAACTACATAAACTAGGTACTGGCTAAATTTCAGTTCTTAATGACAACTTCAAGCTGTGTCTAAGATGGTTGATAACAGCTATTAATGTATGGCCCTACATGATTTATCACAGAATAAATGATGCTGGTATACAGTAGAAACCTGCTACCGGTACAGGACAAAGTGGAGATAGGTGAGAATAGGTGAGAGAATAGCGAGCTAGTATGATGTGGATATGCAGTTGTCACGAGCTGGTAGAATTGTACCTTTTTGAACACAAGAGTGATTTGATACTGGTAGACATTGCTACTTTACCAAAAATTGGTTTGGCTAAAGTAATATTTCTGTTGGGCTAAAGCGTGACGTTTTTGTTCAACCAATGTGTGACATCTGTGACAAGTGTAGTTCCCTTTGACTCACTCACCATGTTCACTGTGATATCTCCAACCTTAGCATCTCCATACTCCTTCCTGAATGAGGCCACTTCTTGCTGAAACGCCGGAACCTTCTCACCGAGAACTGTTTTCAGATCCTAAGCACATCAGGACAAATATACAACATAGATGTATAACGGCTGTTCAATATATTTTCATCATAACACATATTGCTTAAAATATTCCCCATTCAGCAGACGTTACAGAACCCTAGCAGACAGGTTATCTAGTGACCCCTGAACTATGACCTTTAAGGTCACTAGCTATCAACACACACATCACACCTGACTTACTGTGGAGGATGAAGAGCTGTGTCTGGTGGTATATGAGGCAGCAGCTGGTATGCATCTCTGTAAGATTACAAGAAAATTATATGACAGCAGAGGTAACCTATTCACCATTCAGTAAAAAATAACTGTGAATAAAATCATCATTAGCAAAACTCAAACTTTTATCATGAGATTTCCTACCAGCAGAGCATGAACGGTTATTATATTAGCTTTCAGTTGCAAGTATGCTGGATAAAAGTTTCTAACAAGATTCATGAGATTCACTGTGTTACAGTTAAACAAAAACAAGCCATTGTAAAGTAATTTAGTGGTGAATAATAAAACATAACTATTAAAGTAAACTAAAATTAATTACAATGCCTAAATTAAAATAACCCTATTCAAATTGACCATCAAATCTGAGATTAACAAAGAATAAAATTGATTGAACTCTTGAACATAAATAAGTTCCTTGTCAAAACTGTTTAATCAACTTGATATATTAACTAATTAAACTGATAGATTTGACTAGGGTGCTTGACTTTCTGCAAACTGCCCACATTTGGGTATGTGAACATCCGAGACCAGCTACCTTAAGCTTAGAACTTATAGTAAGCTGCATGGTTTAGACTCTTGCTTCATATACAGATAAAAATGAATTAAATAGTTTATCAACGTTCACTGTTCTAGTTGATTTTGGTTTATTAAAACATATGCTAATATTGCTACAATTATTCACTAGAAATATATTGAAACTAGTGCAGCATAGTTAAATTTCTATCTTTATGAAAATTTCTATTCTTTTGAAGTTTAACTGCAGCAGGTTGAAAGTAAACTGAATGCACTTGAACTTACCAATTTCTAACAGTCACTGTAGTCTATTAGTATTAAAAGTAAGCAGTTAGTAACATGTATTTTAGTAATTTGAATGCCAATTCAAATTTATATTATTCATGTTGATTCGTATGTTGATACTTGAGTGGCTATACTTAGAAACATATAATTATTTGAGTTGCATGTGGAAGATGATGGAAGATGAAGTGTAATATAAGTGTGATTGGAACCCTTTACAAAACTGAAATAAGCCCCTATGACTTGGCCACTAAACACTGAATCAGTCCTAATAAATGCACACAGTTAATCTTAATAGTGACTGCTAGTGTTACTGTTATATTGCTGATGACCAGTTTTGTGATCACACTCACAATGCATACAGTAAGAATAATACTAAAGCTACATTGATATTAACTCTACACTATAGGCACATTTAAACATGTGCTAGTATTTTACAACTAAAAGCTAAAAATTAGCTAAAATCAGCTAAAATAAGTCATGATAAAAATTAAAACATAGAAATATTAATTCTCTCAAAATGGGTTTAAGTGAGTAAACTCTCTTATCATTAGCCAGTTATTGTGAATGTGATCACATTTATTACCTCTAACAGTAACTCTAAGACTAAACCTAAAAGTAACTCACTAACAGTAACTGTAACTACAACTGCAAGCCAAAGTAAAAATTCTACCACTAAGCCTAATGAATAATGCCACAATGACTAATCACTAATTAGCAAGACTAAATCTAAAGACAGTAGACAGTAACTGCAAGCCAACAAATAGCAAGTAGCAATTCTGCGACTTAGAAGTATTTCGTAGACCAAAACTAACCCTGAGAGTAAGACGAAGACTAAGAGTAACAGCAACGCCAACTCTAAGAGTAACAATAGCACTAACACTAACACCGTAGGCGTAACTGTAAAACTAAGCAGTAATTCACAGTGTAACTCTTAGTCTTAGAGTTAGTAAAACTAAAAGTAAAAGTAATCACTGTCAGAATAGTAATTAGTAAGTATAACAATAATGGTACAATTAAATGACTATAACGCCTTAGTCATCAGTAATGAGTAATCTAAGACTAATAATTAGTGAATAATGAGTAAAACTGATAGTAATAAGTTAAAGTTGTGTAATTTTTATTTTAATTCAATTTCAATATGATCAAACTGAAACTCATTTCAAATTGAAATACCTTGGCTAGCAAATGAGGGACTCCGGTATACAGTCTTGATAAAACTCCCATATTTGCAAATAATATTATATTGCACACTTTAATTAGGAGTGTTGAAATATTAAATAATACGTGTCCAAAGATTAATATGGACTACAAGTAAGCCCCAACCAAGTCACATTAACTGAAACTGAATCCCTCTTGATAGTATCTTGGACACTGGATTCGACCTCTACGCAAGCGCCGGCCGGCGTTGATCAATACTCATTTGATTGGGTAAAAATATAGGCTTTGATCCTAAGTATAGATGCAACTCTCGACCCTTCTGAACACTGAACTGGAAAAGACCATTATTTTGAGTTGATTAGTTCTGAACCCTGAACCTGTACGATTTGTTTTGAAACGTGGGTAATATTCGACCACTCAAGTTAAAACGCTTCTAATTACTGCTCAGCAGCGTGCCCATTACAAATCATTTTTGTCTTCATCAGAGCGATTTGATTATCACAATTGGTAATCATTATCATAATCATAATGGCAGGTGCTAGGATTGAACGAGTAAGCTCTATTTTTAAAAGGTAAGTGCATTTTACTTTTTGCAACATATTGATATAGTGTTGTTCAATAATAATAGTATTGTGATGGATATACTGATGCTCATACTCATACTCAATACTGAGTGAATCAGAATGTAAGAAGTTGGCACAAGCCAGTAGTGAGTAGCCGTAGGCGTACCCGCGTAGCCACAAGGAGAATATCAATATGAATATAAGAAAAGACACGACCATGCCAAACTCAATGTAGCATCGATAATTAACTGTGAGTTGTGTGAACTCCATGGGTTTCAGAGAAGCAAGAATTGGTACTACCCATGGAGCAGAATCAGTACTGGAAAATGACAATATAAAAATCTTGTGGGACTTCGACATACACTTACAGTTACACACCGACAGAGTCATCCGCCATCGAAGCTAGGAGGCCTGATATGAGTGATATACTTATAGTTACAGTAGTAGTAGTAGTACCAGTTGACAAGCACAATGCTGAAACAACGATCATTGGTACCGTAGTCCCTGGTAACTACAGAGTAAAAGAAAAAGGATTGGAGAAAATAAGAAAATATCAACAAAAGTCATCCTCATTGTAATACTAATTCAAATTGAAGCCCTTTGATTTTCATACAAGACTGGATGGCACTACTTGGAGTAGCTGAAAACAAATACTCACTGATTCAGCAGACAGCCTTATTAGATCGTATCCCGATCAGCTCACATCTTGAGGAAAGTTCTATCCATCTCAGCCTAGTGGAACTGGGCCAATGGTAGAAGGTTACACCAGCTAAAAAGTTGTGATACAACCAATAATAGTATAAGTATCAGTCATTAACTTAAACTTAAAGTTAATTTTGACTTCTTTTCATTCTAAGATTTAATTTTATTTTTATAATTAAATTATAATAATAATATGAATTATTATTAATTATAATATTAAGGATGCAGATGTTCATGCTCTATAACATTCACTCATAACTATAAGTAACAGTCACCAAGTATATTAACTTCAAAGTACTGTAAGTGTAACACTAACTAATATTAGTAATAGTAGTAGTAAAACTAATAGTAATACTAATAGCTGCCATCATCAAATCACTGAATCAAATTTAATCACTTCTAGTTCTATCCCATTAGATTTAGTCATCAGACTCAGTCAGCTATTTTATTAGTCTACTATGGCTTATATTAGTTTATATCAGGCTATTTTACACTACTGATTAGTCTATTGCACTCACAATGGCTGCATCGACAATGAAATTAGATATATTTCTGCATTGTATATTATTATAGATATTTTATTTGTAAAGTATTTAGTAGTGAGTGGCCCTATCTAAGTATCTGTTTCAGTTAATTGACTCTTTAATTTTTTAAGAACTTCTGCTAAATTGCATTAGCATTGTGATTAGCTGTGGCTGATGTCAAAGTTTATAAATTTCATTTCTTATTTATTTATTTAATTTATATAAAAAGTTCTAACTGTGTACTTTTAACAAAGTACACAGTTAGAACTTAAGTCTGCCTGGATCAGTTTGCTTTGTCTAACTTGTTTATACAATGCTTGGATTATTTTATATTTGGTGGTTCCTGTTTTCTACATTATGTTGGCATTTTAAAATGCTATCCCTGCCATTGTCACATGAACACTACGTCATGCTGATGGTCACTAAATAATGTCACAGTAATATTTAGCTTACCAGTAGGACTAGTTACACCAAAGTAGCTTTGAAAGTTGATATTGATAATCATTCAAATATGTTGGCTCTGTATTTGCAAGTTGATATGTTTCAGAGTTGAGGGTTTGTACAAAGGATGTGTGATTGGTGAGCATGAACTACCCATATGGTTCAGTGTGTATCAGGCTTTCCCTCCTAAACTAGAGCCAACAATGGAAAGACCAACTCCTCCTAGCAAAGTTAAAAATCTGATATATCCTGAAGACTATATTAGAGGGTAAAATGTCATGAATCTAAATTAGTTATGGCTAAAACAACTCTGCTGCCAACAAAATATCATTTATTTGTATCTTGATAAAACATTCTAAACTGTAATTAGTGATTTTCTTTATACTGGTGCAGTTCTTGAAATAATCTTGTTATTAATAGATTAGAAATTTTGTGTGCTATGACCTAGTATCTAATTGTGTGAACCTAAATTAGTTATGGCTAAAACAACTCTGCTGCCAACAAAATATCATTTATTTGTATCTTGATAAAACATTCTAAACTGTAATTAGTGATTTTCTTTATACTGGTGCAGTTCTTGAAATAATCTTGTTATTAATAGATTAGAAATTTTGTGTGCTATGACCTAGTATCTAATTGTGTGAACCTAACACCATACATTGTCTGTATGCTAGCTCTTCTGTGTGAAGATGTGTAGGTTTTTTATGTTTTCTAGAAACTTCATGAAAACGTACGATCATAAGAATACCAAGTATGTTAGACTTGACGATCCCAAAACCTTGACTGATCATGTCATGGATAAGTGAGTAACTGCTGATGTCATAATCGCATGCAGTGCACATGTTAAGACTAGTCTGGAGAAGGTGAAGAGCAAGCATTGCATCACCTGAGTTACTAACAAATTGAAATTCAACAATTATATCTAATAGAAATTTAAATAGGAAGTCTTTAGCTTTTTTTGTAAATTATAAATTTTTAAAAAATTGATTTTTGCAAGTTTATAAAAACATTTTATCTCTCTACCTAAGTAATCATAGCTAGTGATAATAGCCCCAACAACGCAAGTAAAATTCAGTGGTTGAAAAAATTAATAAACATGTCAACAATGGGGAACTGCTTTCCTACAGCCCATGAAGTTATCCCCTCTATGGTATAGTTTAACTAATCGAGTTTTGGCAGACTGATATAAATTTTGCAATTTTAATTTTTGTAGGTCTGCATCTTTTTAAATTACTATTTACCTATTTATCTTGTTATTTCAAGCATGCAGGAGGCTTCGCCTATATACTTGCTTTTATTATTGGGTAGGTATGTGAACTGTTTCATAGAGGTTTCCCAGAGAGATGATGGTAAAGACGCTAAGGAGGTAGTAGCAGCTGTAGAAGCTATGCTAGCTAATGATGGGATTGTTTTGACTCGAAAGCTTGTTGAAGGAAGCAATAAGAAAGAATCATAGCCCATTTTCTGTCTCTGTTACTACACAGATATGTGTGTGTATAGTGAGGGGGGAGGGGGGGGAGGGTAGCCCATTGACTAAGTTACAGCACTGAAGAACTCTTCTCATACTTGCCAAAACCAGAATTAGTCCCAAACAGATAAAGGCATTTTTCTAATAAAACATTTCATATGAAATATATAATATCAATGTATATATATTATATATATGTGTATAATTATATATAATGTTATGATCTACAAGCAATACATTATTGCGTACTGTTATTTAAATTGCTTACTTTTTGATTGCAGAAATTTGCATAGACATATAAAGTTGAGAGTATCTTGTATATATTATTATTTGCAATTAAAAATTTATATGATGAGAAATTTTTAGTACTACTTCAATCAATATTTCATTATAATATTTAATAAATATTAAAAAGTAAAATCTGTTTGTGTCTTTACTCTATAGTTTAGGTTACTACAGCTTATGCTAAGCATCATTAGGTCAATTAAAATATGGAAGCATTGCTTTTACATAAAAGAACGTACAAGTATACAGAAAGAAAGTAATAGGTGGCATGTGTTATCTTGCATGCAATGATAAGTATATAATTGGTTATTTTATACAAAAGTCCCGAGAAAGTAAAAGTATATAATCGGAGTAAAGGGGCTGGAAATAAAGAGAAAATGCTAATTTGCAATTCACTCTCAAATAAGTTTTAATTTTAGTTTCTTTTATGTCACATAAATTACGTCATGCTGAATACACGTATTTATAAAATATTAATCATTGAAGCATAGTAAGTGGAATTTTCTGAATCGACATTTATAGAAATAATTATAAGCCAAGTGTTGACCATACTGTGGAGTTGTTTACTCGCCGTAGTTGCTTTCGCAATCCATCCTCTCGTATTTTTGGACTACAGCGTGAAAAGAATATCATTAAATAAATAAATCTGCCCCTGGAGTGAAAAATTATATAAAATAAAACTAATGATAGCTTTAAGACATAGTGGTGTGTGCAATTCACAATTACTTTAGTGAAGGTATACTACTGCCTCAACATTGCATTGCAATTGCTCACATTTTTTATTGCTGAATGCTCATTACAGTTACTCATAATCATTAGTCATTAGACTTGGTCATTACTGATTACTCAAAGTGAAAGTCAAAGTCAATTTAAATTTTCATTTTCATTTTGAATTAGTGATTTGATCACATTGGTTATGGTTATTCATATTTTGATTGCTATTCTGTTATTCATATTCAATTTCATAGTGTCTTAGTGATATTATAACATTAGCCAATGCTAGTCTAATTCAGTAATTGTAATACTAATTATTATTACTACCACTCCACTGGACCTGGTACAAATACCAAGATAAAGATTTTATTCTCAGCCCAAACAGTGGACGTGGTACTGCTACTGCTTGTGGCTGTGGTTACTCATTTGAGTAAAATTTATACTAAAACATCTTGATTCAGATTTTAGCTACTAAAGTATTTTTATCTTGATTCTGTTCTGCTGAGCAGTAACACTAACTCAGCTGTAAGAGTAACTCTAAGAGTTATACTTATATTTATAGCCTATCAGTATCACCATGACTCATAATATCACTATGAGTATGTCACTGTCAGTCACTAATATTTAATAAATATAATTGATATACAAACTCAGGTTGCCATTGAAAATGAATTTGATGCTGGTAATGATAATAAAACATAATGATAATGTAGATTATCATGTGGCTCAGTTTGAGTGTAGCCATGGTGGTAGCCATGATGGTTATCACCACAGCTATACTCAAACTGAGCCACATGTTTATTTTCATAATGACTTTGATATGGTAAACTGTAATACCTTATTACCAATTGTATAACCGTAGGTTCACTTATAGTCTCACTCATGCTGTAAGTGTATAAGTCTGCTCAGGGGTTGATCATTTCTCTGGTTGTGATCACTGAAATGTACATCTATTTGAATATCGTTCATGACCAACAATAAATATAACATAAACTGTAAGTGATAGCAATCAGTCTCACTATGTCTATGACTACCACAGTTTCGCTAGTAGTATTAGTTATAGTAATAGGACTACTAGTATGCATATGACCAATATTGTGACTATGATTTTAACATGATAGTATCGACATAAATTTTAATGTTCAGTATAAATATGACCTGGGCACATTACTTTACATGCATCACTGTTACTCATCATTTTGTAGAGGACGTTTAAGTTTCTGTAACTACAATGGAAAAGAAGGAATCTGATAATGAAAAAGAGGATAAAGAAGATGCAGCAGTTGATAAAGAAAGTAAACCATCAGAAGAACTTGATGCAGCCCAGAAGAATGATAATTCCTCAGCAGATGTGGCATTCCTATACAAAACAATGCGTAAGAAATTGACCCAATTGTTAGACCTGTTCGTTCACAGTTTTCATTCTGAGTGCAGGTTTTGAGGATATTGATTATATCTTAGTTCAAAGAGATCCTTCCAAGCGGAGAGTAAAGCCCGTGGAGAAACATTTAATGCAGATACACTTTGGTATGTCGGATGATGATGACACTGACAGTGATTATGAGTTTAAACCAGATACGGCTGCCGACAGCGAAGATGATTTCGGCAGCGACGAGAATGATACTACAACCTCCAACAGCAAAGTATCAGCTCAGGATAAAAATAAGATCTCTGTTCAAGGTCATTATGTATTTCCGTTGCATATTTTCTCATTTAAAATTCTCAGCATGCAATAATTTGATTTCAATATTTCATATGTTTGAGTTTGCATTCACGCGTTCTTGTAGACTTGTATGAGTATCAAAGGCATTGATTATATGCAAATGAAGACAACTTACCATTAATTAGTATGTAAATCTAATTAAAGGAGTTTACTTCACATGTCTGTTGAATCTTTAAGCTATGCGATTGCGGTGCTCACAAGTTGTGTCTCGGTGCTTGAGTAGATGCGGATAGTGCGGACCAGTGGGAAAGTGAAGAGGATAGTCTGAGTGAAACAAACAGTCTCGACCTGCAGAAAGCAGAACTTACGATATCCTCCTCAGGGCTTCGGTCGGAGATGAAAGCCTGCTGTGTGTGTCTCAGTAGCTCATGGTATGTCTGTTCGTCTGTACCGACTTATAGTTGGCCATTTTTTCTCCATTTTTTAGTTAACTTTTCAATCCCAAGAGAAATGATTTTGTTTGATTAAATTTTTAATTATTGCGCTAATTATTTTTTCCTAATTAATAAAAGATTTTACCTATGCTTGGTATTGTTGAGTACTTGAAGTAATACTTGTAACCGGTTTTTGATAATTTTAATAGTGTTTTGTTCAACATGTGTGCTGATGCTAGTTGTACTTGCTGCATACAGATGTTACAGTTCTGTCAATTATGTTTATGTTGTTAGGAAAGGAAATGCAACTGCATCGTGGTAACAACAAAATTATTACTCACATCAACTTAACAACTTTACTTTAACTCATCTATTCTAGTTTTTATAGTTCAATTTCTCCTGTCTAGTTACATCAGTTTACTAGCAACATTTTGTGGTTTAGTCTGCTTTTATTGACATAAAATAAAAGAATTTTTCACCTGCTGTGTAGTTACTTGGGCACCCGTTGCCTAGCAACCTAAAATGTGACCCGAACACTTCAGCACTTGCTTCTACTAAGTACAACTTGTGTAGCTTATGTAAGAACAAAGTGTTCTATCTACTAATTGAACATTTGTTGAATATAAATTTTATAATTTGTACCCATATAACACACACCTACATTCATTCACTTACTATCTCTGCACTGTCTCATCAACTTGATTTTGTTGTTTATGCAATCACTTACTAATCTGAAGCATTGTGGATAATGTTGAGCTCATACGTCTATGCGATACACTTACTTTAATTTAATTACATCTGACTTCTATTCTATTATATGTCCGAATTTGTGGGTTCTTTAATTCTTATTCCCCTATCTCTGCACACACGCTATTGATTGCATTGATTCTTGAATCTCAAAGTTTAGACTGTGCTCTTGAAATTCTGCTAAATTATTGCTAGAGTTTGCTTACTACTGTCAGTCTAATGGGGTGTTTTCTGTTTGATTAGTTTTAAGTCTGATTTTCCGCTTTTTTTGTGTCATTCCTTAAACAGCGAATAGAATTCTTTTGTTTTAACAACAATTTCAACCTCAACCTCTAACGCTTACGATGCATATTTCCTCTTCTATATGATGTAGTGGCGAAGATGAGATCATAGAGTGTGACGGGTGCGGAATACTCGTACATGAAGGATGTTATGGTACAGTTGAAGAAGATGTTCTATCAGTTCATAGTGATATGTCCACAGAAAGTACCGAACCTTGGTTCTGTGATCCGTGTAAAGCCGGTGTTGTACCAGTACGTCGTCAAATGCTATTACTAAGCCACATCATATATATACTTCTTGCTGGACTAATGTTTTTATCTTGTACATACATTCTGCTACTCTATCTCACATATTATAATATTTATCTGGCAAAAGGTTTATGGATACACTATTTGCTAAAAGCAATTTGAATTTAAATAGGCCTAACAGACTTGTTGATGGTTTGATAGTTTTAACTTTTCTTTAAACCTGAATGTTTGAATAAATCTCTAATGTACTTGATGCTAAGTCACATGTATAATATATATAGTCACATGTATAATATATTTAGCCACATGTATAATATATATATAGTCACATGTATAATATATATAGTCACATGTATAATATATATAGTCACATGTATAATATATATAACCACATGTATAATATATATAGTCACATGTATAATATATATAGTCACATGTATAATATATATATAGTCACATGTATAATATATATAGTCACATGTATAATATATATATAGTCACATGTATAATATATATAGTCACATGTATAATATATATAGTCACATGTATAATATATATAGTCACATGTGTAATATATTTGTTCTCTTGCAGTCCTGTGAGTTGTGTCCCAATCAGTTTGGAATATTCAAACAGACCGACACCGGAAGGTAAGATTTTGGTCTCTGATATGCCACTTAATGATAGATCTACTTCAAGGTATATAGTTAATAGTTGTACATAGCTTTATAAGAACTAAATGTACATAACTATACAACTAATAAGTCTACACCTATATAACTGTGAGTTTTGAATTTGTTGGATGAGTTCAAAATGATGTAATACTCAAATGTTTCTGATGATTAATCTTTTAGCATTTTATTTTTCCATATTGTTAGCAAAAACTCAATCTTTTGTTATCAAAATATTTTTTCATTCATTTATTATGGTGTGGGGGATATGAAGTCTACAATGCACTGGTTTGAGATTTTGAGCTATGCATTTGATCTTAAATCTGCAATATTAATCTAATGTTATTGATATTGTGTAGCTGCAGTAGCAATAATAGCACATTATAACCTAATACTATGTACAAGGTAGTATAATATTATAATCTAATACTAAATAGTACTTTATATATTATATAATGCAATATAATATGATATAAAGCGATGTAGTAATATGCAATATCATATTGTTGTCATGTAACTCTAATTCAAAAGGCATATTTACAGTTGTAGGTATTTTGTATCATCCTTATTTTTATGAAAACGTATAATTATTTATAGATGTTACCAATATTGTTCTATTCCAGTTACTATACTCAGTGATTGTATTCTAGCCTCAGTTCCAATGTTGACAGGTGGGTTCATCTGATATGTGCGCTGTATGTACCGGCTGTGGCCTTTGGTAACACTGAGAAGCTGACCAATGTTACTCTCCTTGAAATGCCCTACTCTAAATGGGGCTCCAAGGTACTCTTACTATTCTCTTTCTGTGAGGTCGTGTATTTTTACATTTGCTGAGAGCTGCGCTTATTTTTTGAGGTAGCTATGCTCTCTCCCATTAACTTTGTAACATATTTTCATCAATGTTTTTTAAATTGGTTAGAAATCATTTTTTTACAATTTTGTAAAAAATTATCTATAAAACGCAATTGAATATACAAATTTACCCAAAATTTAGTTTGTAGTGCAAATTGCTTTTCTAAATTAATCAATAATTTACTCAATAATTTTATTGCTTAGAGCTTTTGTTGGATACTTATTTTCATATTCTCATTATAAATTGTGGAGACAAATATGAACAATGTTATGATCTACCTTAAGAGTTGTCTTTCCTACTCACAGTTTTCTCCACATTGTGCAATATATTTTTGGAATTCAGGAATGCAGTCTATGCGAAGATGAGAACTATAGCTTTACCGGAGTGTGCATAGGGTGTGACGCTGGAATGTGCCGCAGCTTTTTCCATGTTACATGGTATGATAACTCTTTGTCTAGTTTATTTCAGTGTAATGATGTTAGAAACACATGTACAGCCAATAGCTGGATATTATAAGTTCAAGTTGAGTAAAGTGTTGGGCCTTATTTTAATTAAACCATTATTATATGTAAGCTGCAGCAAGCAGATAATAAGTCAAATTCAAAACGAGGTTGAGTGTTCATTTTTAATAGTAAAAACTATATTACAGCTCGGTGTATGTGTGTTACATACTTGTGGATATTACTGTATTGTTTCTACTTTTACTACATTGTTTTTTATTATATTACATACTATTGTGACATAATTTTGTTTCACATACTAATATGTACCCTTATGTTAGTCTACTTAATAACATAGCCTGTGTTTCTATATGCTGCAGTGCACAGAGACACGGGCTGCTTTCTGAAGCCTCCATAGACGAGGAGATAGCGGACCCCTTCTATGCTCACTGTAAGATGCACGGGGACAAACTCGTCAGCAAGCAGAAGAAGAGGAACTTTCTGGCCCTACACGGTCACGTGAAACTGTTCAGAGAAAACAAGGGCAATCGGCCAGTGTCCGTGAGTTGTGCTTTCATCATCTCTACCAAGCAGTCGGGTTAATCGATTTCTGAAAAATTAAAGAAAAGTGACTCTGAAAAAAAGTTATTTTAAAAAAGTCATTTTCTTGATCTCTGAATTTATAGTTCAATGTATTTTTCTTTAAGACTCAAGTAATAGATATTTGATATACGCACTCTATTTCTGGTCATAGTTTTGTAAGCATGTTTGCGTCGTTTTTCAGTGCAGCGTAATATGAAATTGCGTTGGAGAATTTAAGTTTAAATTTTATACTTTTGTAACCATAGGAACGGACTAAGCGCCGACTCGAGCATTTTAAGAAAAAGTTCAAAGAAGCTGAAGCTAGGCGCCCAGAGGCATGGGGTAGGTTTTTGTTTCACTCTTTGGTTTATTCATGTCAAATAAAAGTTTACTGATGAAATAAAAGTTTTTTGTTAGCATCAAGTTAGTTATATTAGTATTAATTTATACTCGGAGTTTTGATGCTTCCTATTAAAGTATGCAGTGTGTTTGCAGCACCCCCTAACAAATTGCCAAGAGCCATAACTTCTAGTGCTAGTGCTGTGAGCAGCTTGCTGAGGAAAGCAGAGCTTCTTGGAGTTATATCAGTGAGTTTGACTGTAATATATTGAATACTTGTATTTACTCTATGCGATGGTCGTAGCAATAGGTCACCTGACACCTCAAGTCAAATGCCATGACTTGTATATTTGACATGTTGACATGTTTAGATTGTTAGCATTGATTCTAGTCTATACCCTATAGTAGGGACTTCAGGTGGTATAATATGCTGATGTTGTTAACCTGTATTTCATGCTCCATATGCCAACTACTTTTTGCCTTCCGGTTTTTCCTAAATATTGTTATACATCTGCTGAAGTCATTGCTGTGACGTCTACTGTAGTCATTGCTGTGACGTCTACTGTAGTCATCTCTCTGTAGTCATCTCTCTGTAGTCATCTCTCTGTTGTAGAATGTAAAGAATAATCAACCCAAACCTCAAGTCATAACAAAGAAGTCTTTCGTTGCACCTGCTCTGTCAGTAGAGTTTGCAGCTTACCACGAGCGTGAGTATATCCTGTTTCCTGTTTCTAATATGTCACAGTTGTTTATTTCTAGTATGTCACAATTGTTTATTTCTAGTATGTCACATTTGTTTCTAATATGTCACAGTTGTTTATTTCTAGTATGTCACAATTGTTTATTTCTAGTATGTCACAGTTGTTTATTTCTAGTATGTCACAATTGTTTATTTCTAGTATGTCACAGTTGTTTATTTCTAGTATGTCACAATTGTTTATTTCTAATATGTCACATTTGTTTATTTCTAGTATGTCACAGTTGTTTATTTCTAGTATGTCACAATTGTTTATTTCTAGTATGTCACAGTTGTTTATTTCTAGTATGTCACAATTGTTTATTTCTAATATGTCACATTTGTTTATTTCTAGTATGTCACAATTGTTTATTTCTAGTGTTGTATGAGTGAATATATATAACCATTATCATTAATAACACCAGGTTTATGCTCAAACTGATGGCCATAGCTTCTCTTGTAGATAGTCTATTCATACTTGTTCTTAAACTGTTATTTCTGTTGCAATTTATCACATTTCCCTGTTATGTCGTATCCATTTTTGTTACATTGCATTATCCTCTTGTTACGTTGTTGTTAATTAGAAAGAACACAAAAGATTGAATCTCTCAAAAAGTTGAACAGAGAGTCACTGAAATACAATCAGAAGTTGCAGCATCAGGAAAAGAAACTGGAGCTGCGTATTGATCAGGTATCGGCGTGTGTCTTTGGTGTGTCTTGTGTATATCAATGGAAATAGTGTGTCTATATTGTTATATTGTACACAGTATATTACTCTGATAAGCCATATCATTGAATATAAATTGAATATTATTACAAATGAACTAAGTACCTTTGGGTTTCTCGGAATTACCCCTAGGAGGGGAGAGGGGGTTAATATTGATTCTAGACAGAAACTTCCATTAATTTGCAATGAAGAAAATTACAGATGGGAAGAAAGAATTTACTGAAAAAAGCAAGCTTCCAGTTGGTCACTCGCCAACAATGTTATACACTCGAAAGAAATTTAGAATGTTATGTACTTGCTTGCACTTTAAAAGTCCGAGAAGTATTTTGGTGAATCTATGACCGACTAAACTCAGCTGAATTCAACAGCCCAGTTAAGAACCTTCGTATCTTACAGTTTATTTATTTGTTTACCTGTGACCGTAGTTACGGAGAAGTATTAAAGAGTTACAAACTAGCTATGAAGAGCAGAGACAAGCTGGTTATGAGATGTTCAAGGCCCTGGAAGGCATTTCTGATAAGAAGGTACAAAACTGTGAACTTGCTATTTGTATTTGAGTTTCACTACATTCTATGCGGCAATATTAAAATATTATGTAGTGTAATGTGTAGTATTTTGTTAATTTTGTGTATTTTTAGGTTTCTATACCAGAAAAATATAAGCAGACAGAAAAGCTGAAGTCCCCTACAGCTATGATGGTTAGTAAGGGACGTCAGACAAACTACCCGTGTGGAATATGCGAAAGCGTAAAGGAGCAGCATTTACTGGCTAAGTGTGACCAGTGTTCTAAGCACTACCACTTGGGATGCCTTGATCCACCACTGGCTAGGATGCCAAAGAAGTCTAAACTGTGTGGATGGTGAGTCATAATATTTGTTAGTGGTTAAACCGAAAAATGTAGCTGGCTGAATAAAACAGATGAATATAGTACAAGTGTCTACTTGGTGTTCAAATCAATGTTCAGAAAAACTCTCCGGTTTTCTGTGAATAACTGAGAATTAATATAGGCGGCCTTATTATTCAGAATTTAGCAGTCTGTACTTATAAAGTATTATGTCTTAGCTTATAAAACTTGTCTTCAATTATACAATCAAAATTACATTCAGAAGTCATTATTTTAGAAGTTGTCTTCTTGAGTAAGAATTTAGTGAAGCATCCATTTACCAGCATCTATAAAATGTCGTGGGAGGGGACAACTTCACTGTATAAGTTTTATCTAGCTGTGTCGGGGCAATTAGCGGCTGAATATTTTCAGGGTGTGCTCCATCTGTGATCACAACAACCACCTGACACCTGCTGTCACAGAGTTTCCTATTGACATGGAAGCTCCCAGAAGTCTTCGACAGTCAATCAAAGAACCTGACAAGTTTGTGCAGCCAGAACTCAAGTTGTTTGTGGAAAAGTTTCGGGTAAAATTTCTTAAACATTAATTATAAGGTTTGAGATTTAATCTACTAGGAATAATCTGAAACTTTTATTTGATAGTTCTAAATTTTGATTTGATTTTAATTGGATAAAATGTATCATAAGAAAGATTAAAATAAGTCTTTTAAATAGAAATTTTAATATGCTTTTTGTAACAAACCTTTAGCTTAATTAACTATTTATGTTTACTAAATAAATTTGTATTTTTGTAGTCTAGTTATTTCATTCAGCTTATAATAAAGTTAAAATTTCACTCTAAGAAGTTGGTTTTCATGAATTGTGACATCTAAACTAATGCACCATCCAATTAGGAGTCTGCTGTAGCACTGCTTGTGGTTGTTTGCAGCGTCAGAGAGTCAGCAAGGCAAAGAAGAGGTCAGCGGCTTCAAAAAAGAAGCTTGCGACAGGGAAGCCCAAGAAGGCGAAGCTGACTGAGGCAGCAGCTAAAGTAACCGCTGACCCTAATGTGCAAGTCAGCGGAGAGAACAAACAGGAAGCTGAACCTCCAGCAATGGAGATAACCTCAACTCTAGTGGTGTGTGTCTGTAGCACTGTGTGTGTCTGTAGCACTGTGTGTGTCTGTAGCACTGTGTGTGTCTGTAGTACTGTGTGTGTCTGTAGCACTGTGTGTGTCTGTAGTACTGTGTGTGTCTGTAGTACTGTGTGTCTGTAGTACTATGTGTGTCTGTAGTACTATGTGTGTCTGTAGTACTATGTGTGTCTGTAGCACTCTGTGTGTCTGTAGCACTGTGTGTCTGTAGCACTCTGTGTGTTTATTATATAGTTAGTGTGTAGTTATTAGTTAGCATATAGTAGTAGTGTTACTGTTAGTTGTAGTATGTAGTAGTAGTGTTACTGTTAATAGTAGTGTTACTGTTAGTAGTAATATGTAGTATTAGTGTTACTGTTAGTAGTAATATGTAGTATTAGTGTTACTGTTAGTAGTAATATGTAGTATTAGTGTTACTGTTAGTAGTAGTATGTAGTAGTAGTGTTACTGTTAGTAGTTAGTAGTATACATTATTATTAGTAATCAGCGTGGTACTGTTACAGTATTGTTGAGTATTTTTAGTATATTTTCTTTAATTTGTAGTCTCATAGCACCTTTTTATGCATTGTGTGGCAGTGAATTGCATATTTTAGTTTAAAAAAGTCAAGATAAAGCCATTTAGCCTTATAGAGTTGTAACTATGGTTTCATAGTAAATTCATACTTTAGTTTACATATTCACAAACTTTCTCATCAGGAAGAATGTGGGACTGGAATATCCGGGATCTATTCCTCCCCTGTTAGAGTTGGGAGGAAGTCAAAGGTGCTCAAAACTGGTGTCTGTAACTCCTGCAAGGGGGACTGTAACGGTGGCACAGCTGTGAAGTAAGATGTTATATTTGTGTTGCTACTATCAGTAGTACTACCTTGATTACTATAACTACCACTATGAATACTACTATCACTACCACTATGAATACTAGTATCACTACCACTGCTACTGACTATAATTCTTCATTAAACAAGTGTTGAATTTTTCCTATTTTGTTACCTTTTTTCTTTATAATTGCATTTCTAAGGAGGGTTAAACATTTAGTAGAAATTCTATGACTTTTTAGCAGATATATTTGATTTACCTAAAGTTTGATAGACTGTAGTAGGATAACAGGTACTTGCAGTAACTATTTATTTTACATTGACACCTGTCTGTTATGACAGCCATCTTCAGCCACTAGTCATCATACTGATTTAAAGGGCACCTGTTATACATTGTCAGTTGTCACATTCTGACACGCCATACTTTTACCCTGCAGGTGTGATGCGTGTCTAAATTGGCATCACTTTGCCTGCCTTGACCCACCAGTAAAGAAGTCTCCCAAACCTCGAGGTTACCAGTGGTTCTGTGACGAGTGCGAGGTAAAGGAGGAGGAAACAGTCGACCCCCAACCCAACAAACCGGACGGTGAGGATACTCCGACTAGTGTGGTGACTGTAGAGAATAAGGAGGGGCAGACAACTAAAAATGGGAATCACTAGAATTTTCTTTCAATCTTCGATCTTCAAATCATATTGCCATACTCTGCAATTCTCAATCCTGTTGAATGTTTCAACTTTCGTTCTGTTTAATTATATACTATACAATTTTGTAAGTTTGATTGTATTTTGTAAAATTTTCTAATCTTTTCAAGTTCATTTTGTTACTAGTAGTTAATTAATTGTTTCCACTACTTAGAACTCATTATTATCCTATTCTAATTGAATATATGTGTATAAATATTTCACCGATTGTTTTGTACAGTTAATCTTATTATAGCAGTGTATCTTAATTCTTGTTTAGTAAATTGTAATTAGCAATATCAGTGAAGTTACCCTACATAATTTGTGATGTGTATGTGATAAAATGATTTCCAGTTTTAAGACTCAATAAAGTTATAATTTTTTAAAATTAAGTTATTGAAATCTTGAATGTTTAATTATTACAAGCTCTAGAGTCTAGTATATAATATACTCTGTGACCTTGAAAGTTTATAAATGATTTCCTGCTGACAAACACTGGAATCTGATTGGTCAATTATTTTGTAATAGCATTCCGAATCCTTTTTCACCAACCATTAACTTAAACTAAGTTTGGCCTACATTAGTAAACAAAAAGTATTCAACAATCTTAGATCTTGGTTTGGCATGTCTCCAGCCCTTTCACTATAGTCTATCAGATTTCTAGAGCTTTATCCATTTACTACTCTCAGGTTAAAAACAAATACCGCTGTGTATCAACCTTTATCCATGAAAGGGAGTTAGAATAACATATTTTATATGCCTTGTCAACAATATGTTAAGATTTGAAATTGCATTTGTTCAAACTTATTCATTAGTTATCCTGATAAGCTTATAATAAGTAATCTAACATCAACAAGCAGTGAGTGCTGTGTAAAGCAGTGTATAGAGTAACCTAACAGATTTTAGCTGAGTAAACATGTTTACTACCTTCAACAAAGCTGGAAAATCATGATGCTAAAAGCATAATAGTGATATTATACTGTAATAGGATCATAAAGTATACAGCTATGATGCTAAAAGGCACAATAGACTTTGCAATATATATTGCCATATAAAGATTATAAAGTTTATAGCTATTCATCTTAGAGGCCTACTAAGGCAGTTTTGTAAAATATAAAATAATATTTGCTCAGGCTGAGAATTTACTCACAGGCTGTACCACCAATTTTAAGATAATATTATAATATGTTGTTCCAAAGAGCTTCTACATTACAAAATGTCTATGTATTGTCGTGTGTTCAACTCATTACTATTGTTGCACTATTCTTTCTATACGGAAATAACAACCTTACAGAGTAATTTAAAAATGCAAATCACTATATCTTGTATATATTAAAGCAGTTAAAATGTCACATTAAAATGTTTACATTTTGAATGCCATGCCTAGGGCTAAGATTAATTTGATTGCATAATTGCTTATAAGAATAAAACTCTATAGAAAACCTTTTAAAATATTGCATGCTTACACTATGCTGTGTCCATCATTTAGGAGCAAGTTTCTGTGCTTGGAAATACTAAATTATAATTTCGGTGATTCAAACCCTAATAGTTAGAGGTACAAAGGCCAATTTTTATAATTATGGCAATAATCACAGTTGCACTGGATTAGAACTTATATAATACATCTACGTCCACAGACATGAATATCTATTGGTTGCTATCATATTGCCCCACCATACTACCAATAAACTAGCAGTAGCTGTATTTTGTGTTGTTTATTGCATAAAATGTAGAAACTCTGTCAACGATAAACATAATTACTTGTATAAGTGTGCATAGCAATTGAAAATACCATCATGAAGTTTTAATAACTGTTTTTAGAAATACTATGTTTCGCACACTTACAATATATGCTATACATAAATTAGCTATCCAAAAAATATTTAAAATAACTTAAACACAGGCATATTATTTTATTATTGTCATAGAAATTGAATTTAAATTATTTGCACTTTAAATAATCAATGTGTGGTGGTAAAAATAAAAGGGTCCATGGGCCACACAAGTCATTGTTAATAAATATGCTATCTTGGATGCAAGTTATACTTTCTTTACGTCACAAAATTTATTTTCTTCAAATAGAATAAATTATAGAAATCTAAGACATAGTAGTGATATGAAAGAGTGAGTCATGTGGACCGTAATATGGTATCAGATTACGGCAGCATATTGTTATAAAGCAGCAGTTTATCCTTTCTTCTCCTGCTTTAACAGATATACATTAGTAGAGGAGCCTATGACGATCTTTGGTAGGTGATGTTGCTGCCTATCATTATCTATACAATAAACACCCCTCTCCAGATCCACAACTTGGGCCACAGTCTACAATAAAAGGCAAATAAGTTTAGTACACTTTTGAGTTTAACCAACTGATAGCCGTGGCCTAGAAAAATGGTAGGTTTCATAGAATGATAGTTGCAAGTCAGTTGTAAGCCTAGAGCCACACGGCGCGTATTTTCGCATGCGAAAATTGAAATCACGAGTAGCAAAGGTGTCCACTGTAGCGTCAGTGATGCGTGATAAATAAAGCTTTCATTTTTAAATCGCACTCGCTTTCAATAAAACGCACCGTGTGGCCCTTAGCCTAGGGCCACACGGTGCGTATTTTCGCATGCGAAAATTTAAATCACAAGTAGCAAAGGTGTCCACTGTGCGCGTTGAGAAAACCTTCGCACTTGTCGCTCTGCATTTTCAACGCAAGTGCGAATCGTCTCTGTCGTCGTCACCTAATTGGCTGGTAGCTATTCAGCGAGCCCAATTTCTTTATTTAGTGCTATATTCCAGTAAATTGCGTTTTATTGAAAGAAAGTGCGATTTAAAAATGAAAGCTTTATTTATCACGCATCACTGACGCTACAGTGGACGCCTTTGCTACTCGTGATTTTAATTTTCGCATGCGAAAATACGCACAGTGTGGCCCTAGGCTAAAACTTTATATCAGGGTGGCATTGAATATTAGTTTATCAATTATAGTGAGAATAAGTAAAGAGTTGAATATAATACTTTCTAAAATTAATGAGTTTGTTTCATTAATAAAGTTTCATTCTTTATTTCCTCTAGCCCACTATGAAAGATGGGCATTTAAAATGAAACTCCATTATAAACCATAGACATCTCAATGATTAAAAATGGATAAACAAACACTCTTATTATTACTATATTACTTATTATATAAGCTCTAATAAAGCACTGTAATAATAATAAAACACTGTAATAATCTTCCAAATCTGATATATTTAATATATAAATAAAGTTAAAATAAAAATGATTCTGATCTATTTACTACTAAAGAAATAACTGCCCGTAAGGATAATCTCAATAATATACCAGTCTTTTATTAGTATCTTTTCAGCATATATAACATAATGCATTAAAATATAAAAGAAGAAAATGTATTTATTCAGATCAAATTTCATCTCTCTAATGCCTAGTTTGTGTGCTATGTAATTAGGGTGTATTGTGAGGGTTTGGTCACACCTGGATCTCTGTGACCTATTTACATGACCTATAAACACACACAGAGGAGGAAGTAATATTAGACTAAGAACTTACATTCAAAGTGCCCCTGTCAATGATCCGAGCCATATTCTGTTCATTTCCACCACAGACTATATAATCACTACCCAGCCACTGGCAACAATACAACTACAACAGACAATTTATACAGCAATATAAAAATATACCTCTTTATAATACTCTTATGTAATAGAATTAGTTTAATACTTATTAAAAATGTATTATGATACAACTAGTGCTGTCTAACATACAGCCAATGTCTAACCATTTGCCTATAAATTGCTTGCTTTGTTTCACTAGTGTTATTCACCATCTACTATAAATATTACTCTGAAAATTAAAACTAAAACTGTTTTTTATATTATTTCCCAGACAGATGCTAATATACATTAAATACAAATATGCTGCATTAGTGCGCTAGCTACTCAGCGATTAAAAACTTATAAATTATAAGTGAGTTTGACTGGTTGCAGGTATAATATACTCACAATACCAAAAACTTATAAAAACTTATATGTGTGGTAAATGGCTATAAATCATTATATAATATGCATAGTCTGTATACTTGATTAATTATCGGTAATTTTACTGTATACAAATATAGTTGGCATCACATTTTAAGGACTAAAATCTATATATATGATAACTATATTTCATGAACTTGGATGAACTTGTTGATATGGTAGCCTAGCAACCACTCCCCTGGATGACTCACCATACACTTGTGCAGAGCATCTTGGGGCACATCCTTTATTTTAGAGCCGGAGTCAATGTCCCAGATCTGTAGTACGTTGTTTCTACGCCACGATCCTGTGATGACATGGTTGTGTACCGGGTCTATGTCCATAGCGTCTCCGCAGATGTGGGGGCCATAGATGTGTCTGACAGCATGCTTCACTCTGTCATCCCAAAACTGTCACAACAAAACAGGTGCTTTTATGTATATTATTCACTGAGTAGTTATAGAGTAACTTGGTTAGCATTATTCAAACTGAGTTGCATAGAAAAAATGGTGCTTTTACATATGAAAGATGTTTCATTTACTGCACGTGACAAGTAAATTCTAAGCAAAAGCATGGAAACATCCAGAAATAAACTACTACAGTTTCACACAATAACATATATATATATATTATGATTGCTAAATTGACAGCTATATATATTTGCCCTTTCGTGAATACATGCAAAAGATTATAACAATACAAACAAACTGACTATGTTTATAATAATACTCATTCTATGCAGCTTTATTGATTTAATTTTTAGCTGAAAGAGAAAATCTAAAATATTGATTCATTATGTTGCAATGCATCTGAGCTATCTGATAAATAAGTTTAAACAAATAAAAATCGATATCATATCATTTTTATTCAACACTTTTATAATGTTTTATATGAAGTAATGATGTAAACAAGCTTATAAAATAAAACTTAATGCTTTTTATACAGGATGTTTGCGAATTTAAAGGACATATCTTAATTAAAAATCAGGTGCTACGCTAACTACAAAGTTAAAAACTGTTTATTTATTCAGTGGAAATTATAATTGAACAGTTGAAAACCTGAAAGACTTATATAATAGATCGTTTTGTACCCAGTGACACATTAGTACTAGATTACATCACAACTGCTTGTGCAATCAGGACAATAAACAGAGCAAAGCAGCTGAAAAGCTGCCAAACTAAATCAATCTGACCTTCAGTCAGTAACCACAGATGGCAGCAGTAGCAGCAGCAGCAATAGTAGAAATACGACAGTATAGCAGCAGACTTAATGTTAATGTAATGTTATAAATAATGTATAAATGCCAGGTTCACCAATCAACTAATATAATATAGTGAAAAGGGTTTTATGCTGCCTCATTCTTACTATTACATAACAGGTTTACACCTTTAGTGCTCCATGTACAAACAACTATTTGGTAGCTATGTAGTTCTACCAGTCATGTTTAATAGCTATTATAAGGAAAGGTAGATAGTTTCACTTAGCTCAGGTCTTATCTAATTTATTTGGTTTAAGTATTAATTTGATTTAGGTTATTTTCTAACAGAAAACATTTTATGAATTTTTAATTTTCAAAGATATGTTACTAAAAGCAAAAGCTACCAATCTCCACCAATTTACTCTACAAGGACACAAAAAATGACTAAGTCAATATATAAGAGAGGACACTAAAATAGATTTATTTTATGCAATAGCTAGATCATGCAATAAACTTTAAAACTCATACAACGTAGTGCATTGTAGTATACTTTATAGTGGTTACCTGTACTGTGTCATCCCATCCTCCTGAGATGATCATATGTTGGTCGGTAGGGTGATATCTGACAGAGAATACTCGAAATCTGTGTCCATTCATCACATCTCTACTGTCACTACAATATTACATTTCTACTATCGCTACAATTGCATTCACTATAAATAGGTTTAGTGCTCATGTACTGAAATATTTATAAGGCTAGTATAGTGCTGGGCATGGTTGTTATGAATACAGTATACTGAAGTAGCAATAGTAACATGAGTGATATGGACATTACTCTGCAGTGTGTTTGTGTATTTCATAGAAATTTATTATCAATGTTTGCACAAACACTAAACATATTTAGTTGCATATAATAGCTGTGAAGCATTGCACTTTTAATCAATAGACAAGCTAATAACAGTATAATCATACTGAATACTAAATGTCTTTATACTCTCTAACTGTAAGCACCACAACACATAGTTACTACAACATACACTGCAGGCACACAAGTAACACATTATCATATATAATAATCACCTGGGCTCTAGTGCACGTATCAGTTCCTTAGTTTGAGTATCATAAATATTTATGGCTGGATCAGCACCTCCCACAGCCAGCCTATCCCCCATTGCACTGAATGAGGAACATAGGCATTGCTTTGGAGGATTCTCTGATATAGTTTGAAGACATTTACTGCTTGGATAATGCCAGAACTTTACAAAGCCAGACGCATCTATAAATAAACAATCCATACAACATATTAATTTTATTTAATAGAAACTCTGTGTGTGCATCTATTGTATTACCATACTCTTCTTTTTATCCTGATTAAGTTATTAGTTTTCTTATGACTTTCTAAGGTACAAATTTTATTTTTGCTATGTATTATACATGACTAAATTATGTCAATTTACTACAGTATTCAAAACTTAAAGAGTATGACAATAGTTTTTATTGTATAATAAAAGATGCCTTTAATTGAAGGAAAAAGCAACATTACTAATTTTATTTAAAGTGTGAATTTAATATTTACATGAAATATTTTATTACTTATAGTTATAAAGAGAATAGGTAAAAATATTTTTCTATGCCTCTTATTAAATAATTTGAACTTACACACTGCTAACAAAACATGTCTCTTGTCTTCGTTCTCAGAAATACTAAAAGGAATGAACTGAACACTCGTACACGGAAGTCTTGTTTTAAGAACGTCGTTATCGGATAGACTATAGACTAGAGTTCCATCTGATTGGAAGATCTACAAATATGTACAAGAATATTATACAGAGTATCTGCTTGTTGTAAAAAAATGTTGGTTTGTATAGTTGAATATAAAGCTACAGCATACATATGACTATGCAGTATGTGTCTTAGACTCTGCCTACTATAGTACTTGAATAATACATACTATAACAGCATTACATAATGCACAACCTGCCAAAATAATAAAAAAAGTTTTAGACACGTGATCAAATTTTGAAACCGTTTAGTTAGACCTCACCTTAACCATCCCATTGCTCAGGCCTACAGCAAATAGTGCTCCATCTGGTGAAAACTTTGTGCACATAACTTCTGAACCACAATCTCTAAACAAATAATAATGAAATTAATGATTGAATTTATGAATAATTTTTTTTTATATTACTAACATGCAAAGTTGAGCTTAGGCTAATGTTATATGGTTACTATTTGTATTTGCAAAAATGCTAACAAATGATTGGAATTAATCAACTGACGAATTTGCTTTTTGAGTTAGTAAGTTTTTGAAGCTTTTTAAAAAATTCTAAAATAAATTTTAATTTCTACAACTTATAATATTAATTATAATGATCATAAGTGCTTTTTATTAACACACCCACAATTATTTTTATACAGAGTTACTCACAATGTAGCAAGCCATTTTATGTGCCCTTCTGTATGTGGAGAGCGACTTTTTGCAGTACTTGCTTCTGAAGTAACTGAGCCCATACTGTTAGTTCTGGGTCGATGAAACGTCGCATTTGAAGTCATGATCATCTCTCCATTTCCTGGCCGATACTGCTTGCTAGTAATAAAGTCTAATGCAAACATAGTGGGGATTTAGACTTAACTTCAACTTCAAGCTTATAGATTACATTCGATCAAACAGAGCACTTTATTGTATAAGTTAAATCACTATCTTGAGCTTATGTTATCGCCTAGATTACACAAATTTGGCTATTGATTATTGACAACAGCAAAATGGTTATAGGATTAGTTGACTGAACTTTCATATCAAAAGAAAACTCTGATTGAAATTAAAGGCGTCGTTTTGTCACAGCAACGTAATGTCAAAGGTTACGATTATAAGACCGCAGTATATAGCGTACCAACAAAGATTTTAGTTGAATATGCCGCTTGTAAAACGTATTAGTTTATTAAATATGGCAAGAAAAGATTTACAACTACTAATATAAGATATAATGCATTTTATTTTAATAATTGCAACTACTCGAGTAAAACATCAAACCCTGAGATTACACGCAAACTTTAAAAGTTGAGATCTTACTATTTAACCAGCATAAACAGGAGTTGTCTTTTCTAGCGCATAAAATTTTTTCTGGTGTTTTGGCTAAGAAATCACTGAAATGGAATATGTATTGTAATTATAATGGCAGCCCCCGTACACTTGCCTCAACCGTTACTAAAGTAAAATTCACCCGATGAAGTCCAACAGAGTTGCGGTAACCGGCATTGGAATTGTCTCTTGTTTAGGATCAAACCTAGAAAAAATATTGTATAACGTTTTTAAGGGATATACTGGGATAAAAGCACTTGAGTTGTCCTCTGAGTCCGTGAGTAAGTCTTCTTCATCTTGGACCTGGGGCACTCGTGACGCTGTCTCGATTATCATTGCCATGTCTGATTATCATAATGATAATCACGTAGTCTTACTTTTAGTCTTGTGACAATCACAATGTAATAAGGCTAGCAGGTAACAAATAAGGATAAGAATCGTAGATTTTATATTCCATATTCATATTCATATTGATATTCATAATCTGTGTCAATCATTATAATTTAAATTATTCAGTAAAACTGAATGTAATTCACGGAGCGGTAGTGTGATATTATTATTTATCTCAGTCTCTAGTCACAGCAATTTCAAAGCTTTTCGTTACGTTTCTACAGTATTTTCGTTAACTGGCTATTTGAGCAAAATATAAAATTAAATGTCAAAATGGTAATAGACTTTTATTTTTTTCATCCTATATTCATAATGATAATAATAGTTATAATAACAACTAGTAGTAGTACTACTTACTCAAAAATTAAAATAACTGATATAATATTATTATAGTTTAAGTAATTGGTTATTTTTTACTAGTGAATAGTCTATGTTAAACATCATGGTTTAATTTATTGGTTTAAATTTACTTCTAATTTTTGTAGAAGAATCTGGCGGTAAATTTTTACCATGTCGTGTGGCTGGAGTCATATCAGAATCTGATTTAGATCTATCAAAAGAATTCTCCAAATCTGACCTGCGAGAGAAATCTCGTCCAATATTGTTGGCAGTGGCAGCTGCCAGAAGAGCACTTTCACACAGCCGTCTGAATACTGATCAATTGAGTGTTGCCCATAGAAATGGTGAGTTGAAAAGAAGTTATGCTTTAGATTTTTTAGGACAAAGCTTCAAGTTCAAAGTTTAAACAAGGGCTGGTCGCTACTCTATTGCACTTCTCTATTGCTTGTTGGCGTACTGCAAAGTCAAAATGAGCTTAACTCGGAGAAACTTGGCCATGCACCATTTTCTTAGCTTTTCTTAAAAGCCTAGAGCCAGTTGGGACAAGTGGTAAACCTAATATCTAATGAAATGCAAATAACATAGTTTCTAAGGAGTAGTGTAGCAGGCCAGTGGTAAAAAATCTAATTATTTAATCAAATTCGAGTGTTCTGGCTCTACTTATTGTGTAATTCAGTCACATGATCATCATTCTACTTGCCAGACATTAATTTGTGCTGTGAACTTCAAGGGTTATTGTTTTTATGATTTGTATTAAATGGAACCTTAAATTAGATTTGAAGTAATTTACCTATACATGATAATTGTTTATTTGCTCTTTAAGTGTACAGACTGTTAAATTGCCAAAGTGTTAGTTTCTAAAAGCAATACTGTGGAATACTGGTATTATTCATGCTGATGACCCAAGTTGCTCCATGTTTAGGTGTGTTTTAAGGTGTGTCAGTTGGAATGGGGATGCCTGATCTCCAAGAGATATACCAGACTGGCCAATCCTTGTATAGTAAGGGGCTCCGGTCACTCAGCCCCTACTTCATACCTCGGAACTTAGTCAACATGGCATCTGGGCACATAAGCATAGAGACTGGATTCAAGGTGAGTGGCTGTTCTCGTATCTTGAGGCGTTCTTGTCATTTCTCTCACAATTTTTAAATAATATTTTTTTAAACTTCTGTAACCTTTATAGAACATAAAAACCAGAAACTAATACCTGGTGCTTTGGAAAATTTACTAAACATTCATTATAGTGTCTAACCGTTTTTTCACGTTGAATATTAATTTTTATTTGAATAATCTGTAGACCTTGCAGCTAACGGAACGGATTAATTTTGAAGTTCTGTAATTTGTATGTTCATTGCCTTCCCCTTGGCTATTGCTAAACTCTTCCCATGTATTTGTTCTGTTTCAACATTGTTATGGAATTGTCATCTCTCTAATGATGTATTATTAACTTGCTAATAAATATATACTAAACACCAACACAAGTGTTTGTTGTTCATTAGTTTTTATTGACTTGGCTTTTCTGAAGTTGTCATCTCTTTACTCACTAAACCAGGAAAAACTCACTCTTTCTCTAAACTTCTGCTTCATTATTTTAGTGGAGTTGTTATCTCTACTCATTTAAGGATGAATTGCCAATAAAAATAATTTAACTAAATAGTATTCCAACTAGTTATGACTCATTGTGCTCTTCAGGGACCTAACCTCTCCTCATCTGCTGCCTGTACAACCGGACTGCATTCTATAGGCGACGCTTTCAGACTTGTTCAACGAGGCGATGCCGATGTGATGATTTGTGGGAGTACCGAAGCCCCTGTGTGTCCACTTTCAATAGCGGGCTTTAGCAGAATGAAGGCTCTCTGCACGGATTCCAATGATCAGCCTCAGCTGGCTTCTCGGCCTTTTGATAAAAGGTTTGACTTTCTGCTTACCCGCTGTACCTGTACTGTTTACCTGCTCATACCTGTACAGTTTCAGTTTATTAATTATTGACTATGAGGTAACAGTGTCTTTTAGGCAGACCAGAAATGTGCTCTATGAAATATGGTTTTGTCTTTGGTCCACGTTTCTGTATGCTACTTCATGTATTTCAGACTATTCTCTCATATATTAGAGTTGTTCCCCCTTGTTATCTACATTATCCTCTATTTCACATCTAGAGATTGTAAGTGTATTCTTAGCATCTGTTTTACAGCCGTTCTGGTTTCGTCATGTCTGAGGGGGCTGCCATACTCATACTAGAGGAAGTTAATCACGCCTTAGCCCGGGGTGCTACTATCTTCGGTGAGATTCTAGGCTATGGGCTGTCTGGGGATGCCCACCACATATCTTCTCCTAGTGAGAGTGGAGATGGGGCTTTTAGGTGAGATTTCATATGCAAAGTACTGATGTTAATGCTTTGTATTATATGATGGTTGTGTTATTGCATTTGACTTTCCTTATAATAGAGCTTTAATTTCTGTAAACACTTGGCATCTAGGCGAGGAATTAAAAAGTTGTTTGTGGTCTATTATTAGATTATAGATTATTATCTGTTATTTTCTATCAAGTGAATAATAATTGTTTTACTAATTTGACTTAATCACCCCATTTTGTATATCAACTCATTTGTCAATGGAAAGTAAATTGTAACCAATAGTTGGTATTAAATACTAGTATTGAATACTCAACATGAGACACACAATAAATACTGTCACTCTCCAGATTTGATACCTTCTACTTGTATCCTCTCATTCATTCACATTTATTTATTCAGACTTGGCTTTAACTTCCTTTTAACTCAACACACCCTACTTTTATTTAAAAGAGAATACACTCCTCAAAATGCACTACTATGTGTTATTAGACTAGTAGAAGTTGGTATTCGTGTTACTGCTGACTGTTACTGTGGCTGCGTACAGGTTGACTTATTATTTCACCTGTACCTGCGTCAGCTTTACTTGCGTCAGCTTTACCTGAGCATCAGTACATCAATACAGACTATCATGGGCGACGCAAATGTCATGTGTTGTTGTGTAGATGCATGGAGGCAGCGCTGTTGGATAGTGGTTTGCGGCCTGAGGACATCACATATGTCAATGCCCATGCGACCTCTACCCCCTTGGGAGATGCTGCAGAATCACAGGCCATTGATCGACTTTTCGGTGCCAACCAGGAGCCGGTGGAAGTCTCGTCTGTCAAAGGAGCTTTCGGTATGGAGATTTTGAGCTTGCTGCCTTCATGTTTGTGACATCTTAGAAGATAATGTAGTAGCTCAGATTTTGTCTAGTGAAATGAACAAATTAATAAATGATGTGCTGAGATTCATTTATCCTATACTATGCTGTACTACCTTTACTGTAATTCCCCGTCTTTAACCTAGCAGTGAAGTTCTGTAGACCATTGGGATATCGTAATCGTAGCATTCCTATTTGTTGACTCACCAAGGCAGCTATGTTATCAGTAATGTGTGATTTCAACACTACCTTTGGTTTCAGGACATTTACTAGGTGCTGCCGGTAGTCTGGAGGCAGCAATCACCGTCCTCTCCTGTCACCATGGGAAGCTGCCCCCTACAGTTAACTTGAAAGAACCCGATGTCCCAGGTAGAGTTGTTAATTGCTAAGTTTTCCGTCTGCTCCTAAATTGTGAAATGATTATTTTTATGGTCTATTTTAAGATGAGAAGTCTGCCATCAATAATGGTGCTAGTATAGTTTTCTTTCAGTTACTGTGTATTTTCTCTTACTAGTATAATTTGAGGTGGAAACACAGCTGACCACTTGTATATATCAACATATATGGATTAGAGTTTAGCCAATTTTCATTTTAGTCGTGTGGATGTTTTTAAAGCAGTGCTGATCAGTTACTTATATATATTTATGAAATATCAAGAAATAGCTTAAAAATCAATGTGAAATCTGTTTTTCAGGAGTTTATTGAAGATATTTGAACAAAATTTAGGAAAAAATAATTTGCTTGGGTATTCAAGGTTTTAGCTGTATATGAGTTGTAACCAAGATATTTCTGCAGACTTTAATACTATATATAACTGGTCAGTCCTGCTTTATGTTGAGGATGATTTGTAAGGTGTGGAGTTGTCTCATCTTTATGTATATTTTTATACTGCTGTGTTATATCGTTACAAGTTTGCATTGCATTGTCATATATAATATAATAGCCCTGTATTACATTGTCTCTATTCACTCTATTCACTGAATATTTCAGGTCGGTTTCAACATGTGACTTCTGTGGATCACGTCTGGTCAAGGTCAAAGCGGATTGCAATTACAAACTCTTTTGGATTTGGAGGCACAAACGCTTCACTGTGTATTTCCAACTTTATAACATGATTTCTATTTGGTAATAGTGTTGTGTAATATTGCTTCTATATAATAACATATTATTTTGTTTTTATCATAATTATATGTAACATTTTAAATTACGTAAATTTTAAAATATAACAATTTGTCAATGGATATTTCATATAATTGTCATAGCATAAATACTCCTATTGTTTTGAAGCAGTTATTAAGTAATTGCCACTTTGAAACATGATATTTACACCTTTAATTCCAGAAGTCATGATATAGATATTTGTATGACAAATAATTCATGTCTATGAACTTTTAGTGGTCTGTTTACTATGCTAATGCAGTTAGTGTCTCAAAATTATTACTAGTAACAAATACAGTAAAATCTCTTTGAACTTTAGTCCACGTACATTGAAATAGATTAATTGTGTTAGCTGTAACCCAATATATGCATTTTGCTTTAGGTGTTGAGCATATGATATAAATATATCTCTAAACTATACTAGATGAAAAACTTACTTATTCCATTGCCTGTCTATACTCGCACAGATATTACCTCTTAAACCAATGAATGAGCTGCAACGGACTATTGCAAAATCTCCACAGTAAACATTTATGCTTCCAATAAATCAGTTGTGAGATTGTTAAAGTTGTTTAAATCTTTGATAACATTTTTACATACATGTGCAATTAAAAAAAGTTTCTATTCCGAGCAAACACTATGCATGATATTAGAGGCTGATGAGTTTTAATAAGCATTGAGGAAAGTCGGTGGGAAATTATACTCGTGGTGAAGCCTAATTGTTCCATGTCTGATTTATCTTGACAATTGATAAGTGATAAAATTATACTACAGAATCAACTACCAAGTTCTTTTCAACATAAAGTTGTAATATTCCAATACTATGCAAACCTATCAGATTTGGTCAGCTTTATTGACTTAGTCCATTATTTGTGGTTCTGCTGTGGTAAAATATCAACACAGGTGCATATAGCAATATTCAGCAACCTAGCTTTTCACACTGTTTCCAATAAATGTATTTATAAATAAACAAATGTTGATTTTAATCAAGATCCTAAATAAACTCCAAATTTTGTTCAATCATTATAGCCTACATTTTCTCTTTTTCCAAGTAAAATCTGTGTCTAGACAAACTTCCACTGCACGTACTGAAGGCATTCCTCATAAACACACTTCTCTCCCAATGGGTTAAATTCTCAAGAGAATCATTAAAGTTTTCCTATGACTTGACAGCAATATGACATAACGTGGTCTTACATCTGGCCTTTCATGTAATTATACGAAATAATAATTTGCTGGAATTTTGAATCTCTAGAGAAAATCGTCACATACCTATATACCATTACAGACTGTAGTGTCTTGCATTTGCCCTTTTCAGCTTCCGTGATGGGCCAAGTATCAGCTCAAAGTATGACCCTATATAACATGTCATGAATTTCTAGATACACCTCATAATATTTCGGACATACTTTTTATATAAAATTAATACAAATTTGCTATGAGTCTAGCTTTAGAAGTTTTGTTTGAATGTTTTACATTTTGCATCTTTATAGTGAAATCTTCGGGTTAGAGCAATTGTATCTATTTAGGAAGAGTTGTGGAGAAATTTAGATAGCCTAAGTTTTTTAACGGTTTTATTGAATTTTTGTTTAGGGTGCAGGTTGATATTCTTGCGAGAGTATAACTTCTTTTGCTAATTTTCTAATCTAAAACACAGGCTTTTCTCAATTTCTCCATCACTGCACCTACCTGCAAGTATCAGTGTTTAGAATCTTTTCACGTGAATATTAAACCCGTGTATTCCACTGTTCCAGCTCATGCACGTGTACATTGTAGCAATGTACTCTATATATAGATATATGTTATGTCATAGCTCTTAAAGAAGAGTGAGAGTATAATAACTTTATATTGGTTGTGAATCATTAGAAAACTCTTACAACTGTCTTATAGTTACTAAAAACACCAACAACCTCGTAATTTACTATCCCATAAAATATTGATGAGTTATTTATTTTTCCTCATAGTTATTAGTTGAAAATTTATAATAAAATACTTGTATTGTCAACAGTGAAGCTATGTGAAATAAGCCTTCATTTACTGCACTACCAAGCCAACCCCAGGAAAGCTAACTAATATTTTTACTACAGAAAACATTGTTTATGTTCTACTATTCTTATTTCTATGACAAAGTAAAACTAAAACTTATAGTCACTTAATATGGGTTTAGATGTCTATGCAGTAATTGTAAAAACAACAGGGTTAGTAATGATTATATTGATTAAGTAGAAAGAATAAACTCATCAGTTTCTAAGTGAACAGTTTTTATTTCAACTAACTAAAGCAAGAATAAAGCAAATGTTGAGACCTAAGATGTTGATTAAGCTAAATATCAACAATATTATCCTATACCAATTATTATCTGTTGTTAGGTTTTGGGGTGCACCAGAAAATTTCTTCTTTATTTCCTCTTTATAGTAGCATAACGCTTCGATACTAAGTTTGTTTAGTAACATATAACATATTCATGTGTACTGCAGGCTAACGTGCCCTCTGCTTGCCTTACTGTTGAAGCACGTATGAGATTTTATCACTGATATTTTAAATTGCATAATGGCCTCATAAACTAGGAGATAAGCTCATTGTTAACTGTTTAACATTTCAACACCCTTCATTATCAAATTCCACACGTACAAGATTAGAGAGTTTGAGAAACGCATTGCGTCAGTGACTCATGTCACATCACAGTATGCTGGATAGAATAAAATGACTGAGTTTGTATGTAGAGCGTGTAAAGACTGGAGCTACACAAGCTGGGATATACTGGAATAAGGTAGAAAAACGTGACTAGTTTTGTTTCTCACAATAAGCGTTCATTTATCGTTGTTACGTAATCAGATTTACATATATACCCTTAGCTTATATATACGGATAATTCTAGTATATATACACATGCGCATAGTTTGTAATTATACACCTGCAAGATGTGACTACCACATTGTTATGATATACCTGTATATTATAATTAAATTAATCGCGTGCAACACTCTACTGTCTCAATAACATATGATTTTTCCCCCTAAATGTTGTAATATTAAGTTATTTACATTCATGCATACTGCAGAATCGCACGCCTTTAAGATAAAAGTGTTAAGCAATACGCAGATGTCTGCGTGTGGATCGCACCATGTGCATTCAGTTGCCTTGCTGCACTTACTCACGTTTCAACATTTTTTATGCATGCAAACACAGCAATGGTTTTGAGTTATTTTATTTAAGGCTATCAGAAAGTACATATGATTATGTTGGCATTTAAAATATCTCGCCCACAGCAATGGATATTAGGCTTATGTAATCTATCTATTGACGTTTGCCTCTACTTTGTGAATGCAATTTGTCTCTATTCAGTTAATGCAATTTTAGTGATGGATATATATAATTTGTACACCTTTCAGAGATGAAAATTCATTTTTTTCTATAAAAATCAGCTCAGTTGATATTGTTTAGGACCATGACTAAGTAAACTAACTAAAACTTATTTGATAGAGCATGTACATTAAATATGTACTTTTAACGGTAATCAAATAAACTTGCATTTCAGCAAGTTTTTTTAAAAAGTCATTACAAACCTGAATAGCAAATTTCAAATATAGGTACTGAAATGTTTTTCAAATCAGTCTAGTAATTAGAAAGGCATTGTGGGAAGCCACCTATCATCTGCAAGTTTAGATCTTTCAGCTTGTGACATTATTGTCAAATAGGTTAAAGTTAAGAAATGGGTTATTATAAACTTTTTGCTCAACAACAAGAAAACAATATTCATATGCTTTTACATTGTATCTTTAGATTTATTAACATTTTTCACATTAAATGGAGGGGGGGGGGGCTGTGTATGATAGAAGCGTATAGAAGCATAGACATAGAAGCGTATAACACCAGAGCTCTACGAGGACCATCAAAGTGATGTTTATACATGCAGAGCTGTGACGTTATTTACTGTAATTCTGCGCAAATTTGCACTCAATTAAATATGCAATGAACGTGCGTTGTGCAAAATGCTATCCATGTGCAATAATATAATTTGCACATAATTATACACAGGTGTGTCACATGATTATATAACCGTGCATTTATAAACAAGTGAAGGCAGAGGGTTGCAATTGCCTGTTACTGATCAGTACGCAGCAATGCTAGCAAAAGCAAGCTGGAAGCATCAACAAATAAAAAAAAGCCCTTAAGCAATTTACAGTTTTTTTATATGCAGTAAGTGTAAGCACAAACCGAATCTATCGATGAACCAGTAAATATTTTTATACAGTATAAGTGAAGCAAAATTAAAGTCTGATGTCTACAGTTACACAAAAGGCAGCAGTAACTAAAAAATTCACAAGCTTTAAAAATAGCATTTTCACTGCTGAGATGCACTAGGCATTAAAATTTTGCTTTTATTAATTGCGTTTTGTTTATGTCTAACAGTTTTTATTATTGCATAAACACCTTGGTATTTAGCATAATGATTTATGATAGATAAAGACACGGTGTACATTAGAGAAACAGTAGAGCAGATGATACAGGCTAATAACAGCTATTACAATGGCTGGTATATATTATATGCAATATTATAATATAATACTTTATTTTGGCATTTATACCTGCCTGCATTATAAAAGATATTTTTCACAGCACACAACAATGTGTCTCATGGCTTTGATTAATTATATAAACTTATTATGCAATGCTGCAGAGCTATTTTTACAAAAGTATTCACGAGCTGATGATCTGACTAAGATTGTTGCAATAAAAATGTCAGCTAGGATCTTAAGTTATTTTGAAAATAAAGTGAAACTGTAAGTTAAAACAAATTTTTTGAAATCATCAAACATTAATTGATACCTTGCATAAAAATAGCAGAATTTCAAGAAGTATCGCTTCCATAGACTTACAATATAATAAGAAATGCTTTCGATTTTGTGGTAAAGCATTTGTGTTGCTAGTAACAACCAATAAAAAGTGTACTTGAATGCTATTGGTCAACTATCCCAGATAATTATTATATATCGCAGCTTCATGGAAAGAATTGGTATATAAAGGGTTGTGTTCTTTATAAAAAGCAAAGAGTTGCTGGAACTTGTGCATTCAGTGTGCATGTGAGCTGAGAATAACATTTTAGATAATAGTTACGCTTTTGAGAGAGTGATACGGCTGTTTCAAAATGGTGGTCTTCACATACACTGATGGGAACGATGTGATTGGTAGAGGTATTGAGACGATTTTACATACAATTTAATTTGATTTTTCAAACCAGGCAATGATTTTGTAGAAGTTGTACTTGAAAATAAATTGAAGAAAATTTGAATTTGGATTCTTATCATGTGATATGTTTTAGGAATGAAGGGTATTCACTCAATTCAACAATGGATACAAGAAAAGCTTTCTACAAGTAAAGGTAGCATAGCCACAGATTCTACAGCTAGAACAGCGGGGCTCATAACCCCAGCCTCAGTGCCTGAGTTCTCTATTCCAGTGACAGGAAAATCTTACCGGATTGTTCAAACTGGTTTATCTCAAAGTTTTGATGACGACATGGTTCTGCACACAGCAACTAAACCAAAGGTAAGATAACTCATAGGAAAAGAAAATTGGCGCCATATTAAAATTAGTTTTATTAAATATTATGTTGAAAGTGAAAATTAGTATTTGCAGTTTTTAATTTTAACCTAATGTAAGCATATACAGAAAAACTAATAAGTGCAGTGAATGAACACTTTTTAATGGCTATTACATATAAGTTATTTTTTGTTTTATTGTAGATACTTTTAGCCTAAATACATGCAAAAATGTTTGTTTCTTTTGTGTTTTAAACGAACTTAATAATATACCAAATTATAAGTTTATTTCCAAATAATCTTGATGCAATTGTATCAATTTGATAAGAAAAAAGGTTCTTTTGCTATTTGGAATTTCTTTCTAACTATAAAAACACTGCAACTCATCAAATAATCTCATAAATTATATTCAAATAGGAGCCGTGCAGGAAAGTCAACAGTGTACCGAGTGTCTTGTCAAACATGGCGATGGAGATGGAGAGTCTGGAGTCATACCATGAGCCTGGGTACCAAGCAGCTGTCAGCCTACCTCACCTTAGGATGCAGACACCATATGGGTTCACTTATGTGACAGAGAGACCTCATACTAACCGATCAGAGTCACTGCTGATTGGATCTATTAACGCAGAATCTATAAAACTGTTCAATGAAATCAGACGGAAACAGCAAAATAACAATGACTGTAAGTTTATAGCCACTACTTAGTGTAAAAATAGCCAAGCTCCTGTATTTTTGTTAAACTGTACTAAACCATTACATGATATTATAAAGAAACACTATTTGTTTATTAAAACCATGTAACCTACATTAAAAACTTCAACTTTAGCACCGCTGTTATATAATTTAGAAATCTTATTCTTTGAAACTTGGTTAATTCTGCTAAATGTAATGCTTAAATTATTATGTCTAAAATCTATAAACATAATTATAGTGGCAATTGACCTGCACGTAGTGTAATCTTGTTTCAGACTATCGAAGGCATTCATCTCGTCTGGCACGGCTACCGCGGAATAAGCAAAGCGAATCAATACCCACAAAAAGAAGCAGTTATTCTAGTTTATTTTCGTCCTCATTACCATCAGAGTCATCTTCTTCTCGAATATATTTGAGGAGAAGATCTTCTTTATCCAGTCTTTATACTGATGACGTGAGTTTTCCCCTCTTGACAGTGCACTTCCTGTAACATAATCTATTAGAGTTAGAATGTAAACTGTATACGAGAATATTAAAATAAGGCACATAGCATAATAGAAGGTTATGTGATGTCACCAAAGATTGTTGTTTAATTGGATGAACGTGCTATTATGTTTTAACATAACTCAGAACTTTACTTTATATACTGAGCAAAAATAAGTTTAAAATAGTGTCCTTCAGTATAATTGTTCCATTATTTCATAAGCTATTATACACAGTTAATGCATAGTTATATAAATGCAAGACTATAAAATTAACATAAATTACCAGGTTTATTATTACAGCAAAATTAAATAACATTTGTATATTAAAAAACTTTTTTTTTACAGAAATGATGTTGATGTTTAAATTCTTTATACCCCATTTCATTGTTTTAATATACCTACAGGTGTTTGCGGAAGACGATTTGATTTACCTGAGCAGAGAAGAGGCTCATAAAGTAGCTCCTCTGGGAGAGATGAAGTTGTCTCTCCTCTACAACCGACAGACTAATCAGCTACGAGTCTCCGTAATCAAAGTAGAGAATCTGATGAGTGACTCGACCAATATTGATTGTAACCCGTACGTTAAGGTGTCCTTAGAGCCCGGGAAGTCACAAAAACAACAATCAGAAGTGTTTCGTGGGAAGAAAAATCCTCAGTTTGAAACAGATTTCGTTTTCAAGAATGTCACAAGAGATGATCTGAAGAAGAAATCCATCAGATTCAAAGTCTGTAACAAAGTGGGTTCTGCAGTTTCGTTGTACAGCAAGAAGCATGTGATGGCTGAAATGATGCTGTCATTAAATCAGCTCGGTCTCGAGTTTGGAGAAGAAGTGAGACTCTGGAAGGATCTAGAATCCGTTAGCGATGCTCAGGTAAATTAAAATTATATAAGCTACATTTTGAATTGAAGCTTTTAAAACTTAGGAATCAAAAAGTCATGAATGTAGCACAAAAGGTCATGCATAATAGAAATAGCAATGCACTAAAATATATCCAGAATAGGCAAATGCGCATGCTGAGTTGAAACGCTTTTTGAGTACCAATTCTGTATTTGAAATCATGACCCAGACACTGCTGTTTGTTTACGTATTAAACTTAACTATTTTGTAATGTATTTTTATCAGCAAATACCCAGCTTAATCTAGTAACAACTAACAAGTATAAAAACAGGATAATTCTTACTGCCATGTTCTTTATCTCAACTTATGCATGTTATAACTGCAACCACTCACGTCCAAGTTACACAACATTATGAAATGATGTTACAAAAGCATAGTATTGACTTGTAACTTCCTTCCTTGTAGTGATAAACCATAATTTTTAATTTATATTACACCTAAAATTTTAAAGCTTATCTACCTATACATACAAGCGGTTTTCTTATTGGAAAACAACAATCATCTAAATTATTGACTTTGTTGCTAGATTTATTGCCCTATTAACATAATTTAGCACAGTTTGGTTTATTTCCTTTTAGCCTCTGGGTTACCTGAATGTCACAGTTAGTCTAGACACAAAAGAGAAACAATTATCAGTGACGGTTGCAGAGGCCCGAAACTTGAATTCATCATCTAACCCTAGTAAGTCTGATTTCCTTTTTTCAGTTTTTTAGCATTTTTTTTCAATACCTAAATTGTTCAAGCATATGTATTGCTTACTCTACAAGCAAATATTATGATGCACTAAAAGCAATTTTACAATGGCTAAATTGAAATATTTTTGAATAAACTGCGCATGATAACATTGCGAACTTCACACAGCTATATGCAAGGTTTCTGTGCTGCAAAAGCTCTTTTCTGTTGAAGGAAAATAATAGCAGTCTTGCACAACAACTTGATTAGGAAAGATAATTACAAAACTTTACAGTAAACAAAAAGCTATAGACAAAAGCAAGTAATGTGCCAGCAGCTATAAGCAATAATACAATTTTATATATAGATTGTGATATCTTTGAACTTATTTATACAACAATAATGTTGTGCTTTCAGATTCTTATGTGAAGGTTTGTGTCTCACAATTTGGTCGCTCCGATGTAAAGAAACAAACTCAGGTACAAAAGAATAGCACCAGTCCAAATTTCGATGAAACTTTCGTGTTTTCGATTTCGCCGAGTGCCAGAAATTTAGAGACGGCGACTATTTGTATCAAAGTGATGAACAAAGAGTTGATAAAAGGTGACTCAGTAATTGGAGAAATAATTTTAGGGGATATATGTGACTCAAACCATGAGAGCTATAACGATTCTTTTTGGGAGAGTCTCCTATCGTCCCCAACTAAATGTTTGAGCCAGTGGCTAGAAATTAGCCCAGGATTATCTTAGTTTTTGATTGTGGAAAATCGCTTAAAGCAGCACAAAGTAGTTTGGGAGGCATTGAGTATGGAGTTGATGGCTTAGAGTTTATACAAACACTGCACTCAATGACCAACAACTGTGTGCTGCTTCTAGCAAATTCCATCATTATATCTGAAAATTGAAAGTAACAAACACACCAACTTTTGTATGCCTATCCTTGTTTCTTTCTAACACAAACTTTATTAGCAATTAGAAAACTTTGAAAATTATCTTTATGCATGCAAAATAATTAAATTTTCACAATAATATTAATGTGTATAATAAGAATGCAAGCATTGCGCTTATCGCATATTATATAGCTGCTCTATTAAAACCTGTATATTCTTTTTATAACTTATATATTTATATTTTTTACTTTCATGCTTCTTAATTTACTTTGATCATTTAATGTAATATTACGATTGATTGCTTTGGTAATATACATTTAACTAATAGTATGACATCATATGTGATTATAATTGTACTTTATATTTATTTTTATTATAAACCAAATTTTTAAAAGAACAAAAAACTGCCAGAAGACACAAACCAAAATGGTTGAAGTTTTGTATAGATAACTTATTTCATTCAAGTGATTTATCTGAATATTTATTTTTTATTTGTTTAGAAATTATATATAATAATAAATTTTTGCATCCAAGTTAAAAATGATGAAACTAACTTATTGCCAGTATTTTTATAACCCACTAAAGAAATTATGTAACCAACTACCTTACAATAAGTTTAAATTTCTTTCGCTATGGATACACAATTGCAATCTAGCAGCTTCTGAAGCCACTGCAATTCACAAACATTTTACTGATCCTAACAAAATCTACATTAAGTACATAAGTCTAATAACTATCATGCAGATAAAATAATACTTAATCTGGAATTAAGTTTTGCAGTTCAATCTACATGTGTGCATAACTCCAAACTAAATGTTTCTATATATCAAATTGTAATCATTGCTTCAACAAATTGGAAGTTACAAATTATATTCCACATTCCCATCAAATGTTAAGCTTTTGAGTATTTATGCGTGTTTTTGTCTTTGGGTAGTTTTGCTCTTTGAACAAAATTATCTCATATCATATAAAATAAATATAAAGTATAATATTACAGCTAAAAGTATACAAATATATTGATATTGATATAAATTGTTACTAAGCTACTAGTTTTTGTCAAAATTGAAAACACAAAAATTTCATAGGACTTTTGACTCTGGCTGTTCTTTTGCACCAGTTTTGCTGCCGATTAACCTTAACCCTTAACCCTGTGAACGTAGTCAACGGAGGTTATTATGTTGAAATAACAGAATATTGTGATATATTTTTCTGAAACTGTTTGTGTTTGAGAAACGCATTGCGTCAGTGGCCCACGTCACATCACAGTATGACTGAGTTTGTATGTAGAGCGTGTAATTAAGACTGGAGTTACACAAGCTGGGATATACTGGAATAAGGTAAAAAAACGTGACTAGTTTTGTTTCTCACAACAAGCTTTTATTTATTGTCATTACATAATGATTATTTCATATATACCATTAGCTTATATATGTATAATCTTAGTCTACACATGCACATAGTTGGCAATTATACAGCACGCAAGATGCGACTATACCATATTGTTATGATGTACCTGTGTGCTATAATTATATGAGCCGCATGCAACATTCTACTATTTGTAACATATAATTTTTTCTAAATGTCGTAATGTTAAATTATATTTTACATTCATGCACGCTGTAGAAGCATATGTTTTAAAACAAGAGTGCTAGGTAATGTGCAGATGTCTGCAGGTGGATCAAAACATATGCATCAAATCACATTGCAGCACTTAGTCACGTTTCAACCTTCTTTATGCATGCAAACAACAGCAATGCTTTTCAGATGTTTTTTTATTCAAAGTTATTCAATATTATATACAATCATTTTAAAATTTAAAATAGCCTGCCCATGGCAATGAATATATTATGCACATGTACTCTATCTATTGACGTTTGCCTCTACTTTGTGTATAAGATTTGCTTCTACACTTGGTTATTGCAGTTTGAGTGATAGATATATGATTTGTACACCTTTCAGTACATTTTGAAAATATAAATCCACTGCATGATTATTCATTTTTAGCAGCATCAAATCATAGTGATAATATACTTGATTGTTAATTTACAATGATTGTTTAGTAGCTTTGAATAGCTTTCTATTAAAAGCTTTTTAATACAGGAATAATTTACAAACTTTCATTTCATTAATAATTGATCGACTCTAATTTTCAGCCTTTTTGTATTTGCTGCCTTTCAAAGAAATTGGTTTTAAAAGATTTGCTGAAAAAAGAAGTTTTTTTTATAAGTAAACTAATTGAAATTTATTTTACAGATTTTTTTCATTAAAACAGTACCTTTAACAGTAATTAAGTAAATTTGCATTTCAACAAGTTTTTCTTGAACAATCATATCATTATAAACCTGCATGAATAATGAACCGGCACGAATAGTAAATTTCAAATACTGAAATATTTTTCAAATCACTCTAGCAATCAGAAAGGCATTGTGGGAAACCACCTATCATCTGCAAATTCTTTCCGGTTTGTGAAATTATTGGTAAATGTGTCAAAGTTAGAAACTGGGCTTTCATTCAATAGCATGAAAACAATGTTTATTTTTTTTTAAAATGTGTCTTTAGATTTATTCACAGTTGGTTTAAGGTCATACTTTTCATTTTCTGGCTCTTTGCCAGGTGCTTTATGTTCTATATGAACAATGTTCCACTGATAGCTCGAACAGGTTGAATGTCACAGGAACAAAAAAAATATGAAAAGATAAAGAAACTTATGTTCTCCAATATACTTTTTTATTTTTTTCAAAAGCCAATTCATGTTTAAGTTATAGCTTGTTGAAAAACATAGTCCCCCTTCCACATTCTTTTCAATTTATACGCTCCTGACTTGTTATTGTGTCTCAATATGCCTTGTATTTGAGTGCTTGTTAGTCTCGCTTCACTAACTTTGCCTATACTTCACAAGTGCCAGTGCTGCTGGCTCAAAAGCTAAATGTTATAAACTGTCAGCTAAAACCCAATCTTGTATTCCTAGGTTGGTTGGCCTAAATAAAACAATAGTCAAATCATGATTTCATGTTTTAAAAATTTACTCTATTCTAACCTGCTGCCTAGCTAGTTCTATTTTTGATGTATAATTACAAAATTTGTGATACATTTTTTTGGCAACCATGTAATTTATAAAATGCAGTAATGGTACTTATAATATTATATTATTATCATTATAATATATTATATAGTATTATGTGTGTTTTTATTATCCTGCATAATATCTAATTTATTATTGTTGTTGTGCAAACAAGTGCAATTAACCTAGTTTTCAAAATGTACCTCTAAATTATCAGAATATCAGTTTAGATATTTTCATGCTTTGTAAGGTAAACCTAAAAAAAGAGGCTGTATTCCCAAAGTAAAGGGTGTTGAACTATGAACTATATTAGATTAGCCACTCTGCTACCAAGTGCATCAGTATAATATTATATGAATAGCTCTGATGCTTTGTCTCCGGTGGCTGGCTGCGATGATAACTTGGCCAACTTCCAAGAGTTTAAAATTGGCGCAATTATTCAAGAGGTTACATACTGCACAGAGCTAGCAGTGATAGTAACCTTGCTATTGGCAGTACTTATTACAACTGCCAGCATATAAGCTGCATTGTAGAATGCCGTTGGGGCAGGCTAGTAAAACCAAATTCTGCTCTCTAATATACCTTAGACAAAATGCAGCAACATAATTTTTAGTTTCAAATTACATTTGCCACCCTTACATGAGCTGTGGGCTTCATAAAGATTCATATGATTAGAGATTTATGCTATAGGCCCTATCTGTGCTAGTGTATGATGAAAATAACACACCATTGTCAAAGTTAACTTCAAGTATGTTGTTTTCCAGAAACTCAGTAATGTCCATTTATCTCTCGCATACAAATACTTATGTAATACCATACAGTTTAAGTTTTATTTTAGAGCACATCTGCAAACTCTACAATAAGAGCTTGCTTTACCAGTCTATTTCAGACCTGTTTTTGTAGCTAGTAATACGCAAGCTACTTATTTTTAAACTTTTGGGTTATTTGTTCAAAACCATTAGCTTTGCTAGTAACCCGAGACTATTGCAACAGTTGACTGCTATCAACATGAATTGACAGCCTAATAATTATAACCCTTTTGCGCGCGAAATATTTATGTAATGATAGTTACTCATATAGTGCGCGTCTTATTAACGATGACTGCGTGGTCTAGAGGTTAGAGGCGTCAGCGAGGAGTTAGTTGGTTATGGTTCAACCCTGTTTTGTCACAATTTTTTTGTCAACTTATGCAAATCCTACGCATGTATAATAAATATGGCTATAATTGTAAAGTTTTTTTTTAACTTTTGTTCAACAGTAAGACAACATACATGCATAATAATTAGATACTGAACACTGGACTAAACCTTAAAATGATCTTATAGAATACAATGTACTTAAAATAATCATATGTGAATTAGAGAAACTGAAAGTACACCTGCTGTACTATAGACAGACCTTTACTGACAAGACTGCAAAGTGAAGTGATTTAGCTGAAATTAACTCTGCCAAACAAACAAAGAATTATGTTGTGCTGAGGCATTTTCAATATATTATTGTAACATAGTGAGATGATTCAGCTAAGTGCTAATGTAAAACAGGGAACATTATATTGGCAGAAATCCAATAGACTGCCAATTTGTGCGAGAGGGTACTATAATTATGTTATTGTGATAGCGCAGAGCGGCAAACGTACTAGGAATGTTATAATTAGTCACAGGAGCGTAGCTAGAACCACCATATGAAGAATTTAGAAAATTGCAGTGAAACTTGCAAAATGGTGTATGTTTTTACCAAATTGTGAAGAGCATAAAAAGAATTTCAAAAAACAAAGAAAGTATATTAGAGAAAACATATCAAGGAATGTCAAGTTTAACTTTTATACTTTATAAAATGAATCCCCTGTGCTACAGCAGTAGAACATGGAGGGTGTAAAATTTTACTTATTATGCAACAACTTTCTCAAAAAATTTTTTATTGAAAAATTAAAAAAGTATATGAAAGAGGAATGCAAGAGCTATCTTTTCATGTAAAATTTGTTAATGTGAGACAAAAACTGTTCGAGCTATCCCCTGGAAACCGTTTATATATAACATAAAGCAGTGCCTGAATCTGGAAAGTAATGACCTTAAACCAACTGTGTTAGCATCCTTCATGTCAACTGGGGCCTGTATGAGAGAGCCGTATAGCATCAGAGCTATACACAGATCATCAAAGTGACTTTCATATGTGCAGAGCTTATAAGTGTGACATGAGTTACTGTATTTCTGTGTAAATTTGCACTCAATCAAGTATGCTATGGACATGCGTTGTACAAAATGCTATCCTTGCGCAATGATATAATTTACACATAATTATAATACATATATACATGCATTGCATGATGATAGGTATACAGTTATGCCACAAATAGAAGCAGAGGGTTTTATTTGCCTGTTATTGATTGATGCACAACATATTAATAAAAAAAGAAGTCAAAATATCAACATATGAAAAATTTAGAAAGAAAACAAAAACCTTTAAATAACTTGCATGCAGTTCTTCTAGCATGAGCATAAGTGTAAACAGAATTGAGATATATATATATATATATATATATATATATATATATATATATATATATATATATATATATATATATATATATATATATATATATATATATATATATATATATATATATATCTATTTATGCAGTATAATTAAAGGAAAATTAAAGTTTGATGTCTATACGGTTATAACAGAAAAGACAGCAGTAACTTGAAAGTTCATAAGCTGCAAAAAGAACATTGTTGCTGCTGAGATATGCACTAGGCATAAAATTTTGTCTCTATTAACTGCATTCTATTGGCATCTAAACAATTTTATTATTGCATAGAAAAATTGTTATTTTCATTATACGATCTAGACGTTTTTTACATTGGTATATAGACTATGTTACAGGCTAGTAACTGCAGCTACTAAAATGGCTGATATATACATGCGTATCTGGTATTTCATTGTGGCAAATTGTTGTCGGCCGGCTTTATAAAAGATACTTTTCACAGCACACAAAAATATGTCTCAATTGGTTTTATTAATTGTATAAACTTATTATGCCACACTGCAGAGTCATTTTTATACTTGCCTGAACTCAAAAACAATATTCATGAGCTCATGATCTGATTAAGATTGTTGCAATAAAAATATCAGCTAGGAAATTGAATTAGTTTAAGTATAAAGTGGAGCTGTGAGTTGTAAGAATTTTTTTGAAATCATTAAACATTGAATGATTTCACCTACCACAAGCAGAATTTCAGAAAATCAGTTAAAAAATCTAGCTCACATAGACTCTACAACGATTAGAAATGCTTTCAATTTTGTGGTAAAGCTTTTGTGTTGCTAATGGCAACCAATGAAAAGTGTACTTGAATGCTATTGGCCAACTGTCCCAGATAATTATTATATATCACTTAGCTTCATGGAAGGAATTGGTATATAAAGGGTTGCATATTATAATGCTCAGACAGTTACTGGAACTTGTGCATTCAGTGTGCGCGCGGAAAACAAATTTTAAAAAATATTCGCATTTTTGGGAGAGTAATACGGCTGTTTCAAAATGGTGGTCTTCCCATATGCTGATGGGAACGATGTAATTGATAGAGGTATTGAGAAGAATTTACTATAATTTAATTTTTTTTGTAAAACTGGGCAAAAGTTGTTCAACAATTATACATGACAATCGATGTAGAGGAATAAAATTGAAACTGAATTATTATTCTGTGATATGTTTTATAGGAATGAAGGGTATTCACTCAATTCAACAATGGATACAAGAAAAGCTTTCTACAAGTAAAAGTAGCATAGCCACAAATCCTACAGCTAGAACAGCGGGGCTCATAACCCCAGCCTCAGTGCCTGAGTTCTCTATTCCAGTGACAGGAAAATCTTGCCGGATTTTTCAAACTGGTTTATCTCAAAGTTTTGATGACGACATGGTTCTGCACACAGCAACTAAACCAAAGGTAAGATAACTCCTAGGAAAAGAAAATTGGCGCCATATTAAAATTAGTTTTAGTGAATATTATGTTGAAAGTGAAGATGATTATTTGCAGTTTTTAATTTTAACCTAATGTAAGCATTGCATAGAAACTAATAAGTGCAGTGAATGAACACTTTTTAATGGCTACTACATATAAGTTATTTTTTTGTTTTATTGTAGATACTTTTAGCCTAAATACATGCAAAAATGTTTGTTTCTTTTGTGTTTTAAACGATTTTTGATCAACGGTTGAAGTATCTTAATAATATACCAAATTATGAGTTTTTTCCAAATAAATTTGATGCAATTGTATCATTTTGATAAGAAAAGAGGTTCTTTTGCTACTTGGAATTTCTTTCTAACTAAAAAAACACTGCAATTCATTAAAAAACCTCGTAAATAATTATATAGGAGCCATGCAGGAAAGTCAACAGTGTACCGAGTGTCTTGTCAAACATGGCGATGGAGATGGAGAGCCTGGAGTCATACCACGAGCCTGGGTACCAAGCAGCTGTCAGCCTACCTCACCTTAGGATGCAGACACCATATGGGTTCACTTATGTGACAGAGAGACCTCACACCCACCGCTCAGAGTCACTGCTGATTGGATCTATTAACGCAGAATCTATAAAACTGTTCAATGAAATCAGACGGAAACAGCAAAATAACAATGACTGTAAGTGTAAAAATAGTCAAGATCCTGTATTTTTGTTAAACTGTACTAAACCATTACATGATATTATAAAGAAATACTATTTGTTTATTAAAACCATGTAACCTACATTAAAAACTTCAACTTTAGCACTGCTGTTATGTAATTTAGAAATCTTATTCTTTGAAACTTGGTTAATTCTGCTAAATGTAATACCCATATTATTATGTCTAAAATCTATAAACATAATTATAGTGGCAATTGACCTGCACGTAGTGTAATCTTGTTTCAGACTATCGAAGGCATTCATCTCATCTGGCACGATTACCACGGAATAAGCAAAGCGAACCAATACCCACAAAAAGAAGCAGTTATTCTAGTTTATTTTCGTCCTCATTACCATCAGAGTCATGTTCTTCTCGAATATATTTGAGGAGAAGATCTTCTTTATCCAGTCTTTATACTGATGACGTGAGTTTTCTCCTCTTGGCAGTGCAGCTCGTGTAACATAATATATTAGAGTTAAAATATAAACTGTATATGGGAATATTAAAACAATGAAGCACATAGCATAATAAAAGGTTATGTGATGTCACCAAAGATTGTTGTTTAATTGGATGAACGCGCTATTATGTTTTAACATAACTCAGAACTTTACTTTATATAATGAGCAAAAATTAGTTTAAAATAGTGTCCTTCAGTATAATTGTTCCATTGTTTCATAAGCAATTATACACAGTTAATGCATAGTTATATAAATGCAAGACTATAAAATTAACATAAATTACCAAGTTTATTACGTTACAGCAAAATTAAATAACATTTGTATTTTAAAAAAGTTTCTTTTACAGAAATGATGTTGATGTTTAAATTCTTTATACCCCATTTTATTGTTTTAATATACCTACAGGTGTTTGCGGAAGACGATTTGATTTACCTGAGTAGAGAAGAGGCTCATAAAGTGGCGCCTCTGGGAGAGATGAAGTTGTCTCTCCTCTACAACCGACAGACCAATCAGCTACGAGTATCCGTAATCAAAGTAGAGAATCTGATGAGTGACTCGACCAATATTGATTGTAACCCGTACGTTAAGGTGTCCTTAGAGCCCGGGAAGTCACAAAAACAACAATCAGAAGTGTTTCGTGGGAAGAAAAATCCTCAGTTTGAAACAGATTTCGTTTTCAAGAATGTCACAAGAGATGATCTGAAGAAGAAATCCATCAGATTCAAAGTCTGTAACAAAGTGGGTTCTGCAGTTTCGTTGTACAGCAAGAAGCATGTGATGGCTGAAGTGATGCTGTCATTAAATCAGCTCGGTCTCGAGTTTGGAGAAGAAGTGAGACTCTGGAAGGATCTAGAATCCGTTAGCGATGCTCAGGTAAATTAAAATTATATAAGCTACATTTCGAATTGAAGTTTTTAAAACTTAGGAATCAAAAAGTCATGAATGTAGCACAAAAGGTGATGCATAATAGAAATAGCAATGCACTAAAATATATCCAGAATAGGCAAATGCGCATGCTGAGTTGAAACGCTTTTTGAATACCAATTCTGTATTCGAAATCATGACCCAGACACTGCTCTTTGTTTACGTATTAAACTTAACTATTTTGTAATGTATTCTTATCAGCAAATACCCAGCTTAATCTAGTAACAACTAACAAGTATAAAAACAAGGTAATTCTTACTGCCATGTTCTTTATCTCAACTTATACATGTTATAACTGTAACCACTCACGTCCAAGTTACACAACATTATGAAATGATGTTACAAAAGCATAGTATTGACTTGTAACTTCCTTCCTTGTAGTGATAAACCATAATTTTTAATTTATATTACACCTAAAATTTTAAAGCTTATCTACCTATACATACAAGCGGTTTTCTTATTGGTAAACAACAATCATCTAAATTATTGACTTTGTTGCTAGATTTATTGCCCTATTAACATGATTTAGCACAGTTTGGTTTATTTCCTTTTAGCCTCTGGGTTACCTGAATGTCACAGTTAGTCTAGACACAAAAGAGAAACAATTATCAGTGACAGTTGCAGAGGCCCCGAACTTGAATTCATCATCTAACCCTAGTAAGTCTGATTTCCTTTTTACAGTTTTTTAACAATTTTTTTTCAATACCTAAATTGTTCAGGCATATGTATTGCCTACTCTACAAGCAAATATTATGATGCACTGAAAGCAATTTTACAATGGCTAAATTGAAATATTTTTGAATAAACTGCGCATGATAACATTGCGAACTTCACACAGCTATATGCAGACAGAATCAAGGTTTCTCTGCTGCAAAAGCTCTTTTCTGTTGAAGGAAAATAATAGCAGTCTTGCACAACAACTTGATTAGGAAAGATAATTACAAAACTTTACAGTAAACAAAAAGCTATAGACAAAAGCAAGTAATGTGCCAGCAGCTATAAGCAATAATACAATTTTATATATAGATTGTGATATCTTTGAACTTATTTATACAACAATACTGTTGTGCTTTCAGATTCTTATGTGAAGGTTTGTGTCTCACAATTTGGTCGCTCCAATGTGAAGAAACAAACTCAGGTACAAAAGAACAGCACCAGTCCAAATTTCGATGAAACTTTCGTGTTTTCGATTTCGCCGAGTGCCAGAAATTTAGAGACGGCGACTATTTGTATCAAAGTGATGAACAAAGAGTTGATAAAAGGTGACTCAGTAATTGGAGAAATAATTTTAGGGGATATATGTGACTCAAACCATGAGAGCTATAACGATTCTTTTTGGGAGAGTCTCCTATCGTCCCCAACTAAATGTTTGAGCCAGTGGCTAGAAATTAGCCCAGGATTATCTTAGTTTTTGATTGTGGAAAATCGCTTAAAGCAGCACAAAGTAGTTTGGGAGGCATTGAGTATGGAGTTGATGGCTTAGAGTTTATACAAACACTGCACTCAATGACCAACAACTGTGTGCTGCTTCTAGCAAATTCCATCATTATATCTGAAAACACACCAACTTTTGTATGCCTATCCTTGTTTCTTTCTAACACAAACTTTATTAGCAATTAGAAAACTTTGAAAATTATCTTTATGCTTGCAAAATAATTAAATTTTCACAATAATATTAATGTGTATAATAAGAATGCAAGCATTGCGCTTATCGCATATTATATAGCTGCTCTAATAAAACCTGTATATTCTTTTTATAACTTATATATTTATATTTTTTATACTTTCATACTTCTTAATTTACTTTGATCATTTAATGCAATATTACGATTGATTGCTTTGATAATATACATTTAACTAATAGTATGACATCATATGTGATTATAATTGTACTTTATATTTATTTTTATTATAAACCAAATTTTTAAAAGAAAAAAAAACTGCCAGAAGACACAAACCAAAATGGTTGAAGTTTTGTATAGATAACTTATTTCATTCAAGTGATTTATCTGAATATTTATTTTTTATTTGTTTAGAAATTATATATAATAATAAATTTTTGCATCCAAGTTAAAAATGATGAAACTAACTTATTGCCAGTATTTTTATAACCCACTAAAGAAATTATGTAACCAACTACCTTACAATAAGTTTAAATTTCTTTCGCTATGGATACACAATTACAAACTAGCAGCTTCTGAAGCCACTGCAATTTACAAACATTTTACTGATTCTAACAAAAATCTACATTAAGTACATAAGTCTAATAACTATCATGCAGATAAAATAATACTCAATATAGAATTAGGTTTTGCAGTTTAATCTACATGTGTGCAGCTCCAAACTAAATGTCTCTATATATCAAATTGTAATCATTGCTTCAACAAATTGGAAGTTACAAATTATATTCCACATTCCCATCAAATGTTAAGTTTTTGAGTATTTATGCGTGTTTTTGTCTTTGGGTAGTTTTGCTCTTTGAACAAAATTATCATATATCATATAAAATATATATAAAGTACAATTATAGTTACTTAAGTATAAAAATATATTGATATACTGATGTATATTGTTACTAAACTTCTAGCATTAATTGTTGAAATTGAAAATACAAAAATTTCATGAGAATTTCGACTCCGGTTGTTCATTAACCCTGTCTATATAGTCAACAGAGGTTATTATGTTTAACAATTATTCTCTTAAAAAGTGCTAATACTAGCGAAAAATTATTTTAGGTTTTTTGACCTGCTATTCTAATTATATTGAGTTTTATTCCAAAGGGCCAGTTGTTAAAGCTGAAAGTATAATCTGAATGAACAAGAGTCAAATAGATATTAGCATGTTATTGTAGAGATACAAAATCTGGTTGCAAACAATCCATGTGATATTTATAGCTAAAGCTAATGTTTATTGCAAAGTGCTTCATACATTTCATGTCTAAATGTTATACTTGAACTTGTTTTGCTTCCATACTTAATGTTATAACTGAACTTGTAATGAACTACATTCAGGGGTCACTTTATAAATATGCATTTATTCAGTGAATTTTTCAACTCTCAAACAAAGAATTAGAAAGTAATGTATACAACATCAATAAAAAAACCAGATCTACAAAGGTGAAGGAAAAAACGTGTCAAAAAATAATTATTATGCACAACTTCTCATAGAATCATAATATTAGGTCTGGCCCTGTTACTGCTCTTGTAGCCATATACTTATCACCATCTCCATTTGGAAAGTTTGGGTTTTTTAGCTTTCAAATTCCTGTAAAATACAGCTAAACTGAGTATATGTAAAGTTCAAATAAGGTTACAGAATGCAGTCGTGAGCTAGAAAATCGGTATAACTGCAATTGCACAATAATTTACAAAACAAGATTTAAAATATTTAACATTAGTTTAACCTACATTGCTCAGATGCGCTAAAGGTAAGTGACATCATACTGTACTAGAGCTCCATCAGCAAACTACTTTAAATGCTGCCAATAGCTGGAGGTCCTGGTAGAGGAATCTAAAATTAAATATATTAATTATAGGCAACCATATGCAGTATAATATACTGTATATATATAATGTGCAGTGTATATAATACTAATGTATTATATATGATACAATAATGTATATAATGTATATATATGCAGTAGATACATATACAAGGTATAATACTATATATATATATATATTATATTATATATATATATATATATTAGAAATATATATATAATATATATATATATATATATTAGAAATATATATATAATATATATATATAATATATATATATATATGTATATATATATATATATATTATAATATATATATATATATATATATTATAATATATATATATATATATATATATATATATATATATATATAGGTATACAATATATACACTTAAATAGTAACATATAACAAGTCAACAAACAGTAGAAAAGCCCAATACTAATAAATATTTTTCTGGATAGAGTCGCTGTCAGCTCGTGTTGGCCCGCGCATGACTAGCTAGGCTATAGCGCAATGGGCCTCATCATCGCCTCCTTGGCATTTTCTAATGTCCTTGTGTTATTAAATACCTTTGATGAAATAAACCAAACAAACAAAAAAAAATATATAATAGATATTATACTTACCATTCACAGCTCTTTAGGAACCCAATACATCCCACATCTACATGAGATTATAACTTGTAAATCTCAACTCCAGTCTCATAACTCAACCACTCAACTCACACTTTTATACTCTGGAATCTAACACAGCCTCATAGCTTTGTGCTTTCAGAACAATTAAAAGCTTTTTTTATCCTTCAGTGACATAAGCATAAAGCTAAGAAATCTGACTAAGTAAAACTAAACACTGAAAATGTGAAGTGAAAATAGCTGAATATGTAAAGCTAAAAGCTGAAAAAATTAAGGAAAACTCTGTTTGTCATATCCTTGACTTGAAACTTTAATTTTCTCACGAAAAATAATTTTGAAAATTTTATTGATGCTTCTTCGTAAGCTTTTAGTTACTAATAACATTATTTTTATTGAGAAATATTTATTAAAATCTACCATGTAAAAGATTTAAAGTTATTTGGGTAATTACATAGTTTGCCTATTTCTATTAACTCAACCATATTGTTTACAAACTATAAGTAAATGATGTTGAAGCTTTCGCCATTAACAAAACACCAATTCCCCTCTATGGGTTTGTGAAAAAATCAATTACTAAATGTTATTCCTTATACATACAATAATTTCTTTTTTATTAATTTTTTATAAATTATCATATAATAATCATATAAGTTTGTAATTCAAGCTCATGGTTATATTGAACTTGCATTTGGTCAAAAGGAAAACATTTAATTAGTCAAACTCAGAACAAACTGGTAGATATAGTAAAAACTAAACAAATCAGCTGCATATTGCGTATTCTTATTCAATAGAGATGGTTTCTTTTACCAGTCACACCAGGGAGTTGAAGGTTACACACAGACTGTATTTTATCTATTGAATGGTTAAACTGAAATATTTACCTTCAACTCCATTTATATAATATAAATAGATTTCAATAATATTCAAATAAATTGCACATAAAATACATATACTTATACTGTACTAAAATAAATAGATAGCATCTAATTGGGATGACACTGCTCTATCATGTGACTGGTGAAAGAATTCATCTCCTTTAATTGAGATGTTAATCAATGAATAGCACAATATTTGAACTCTGACTATATATATCTGCCAATGTGGCCTAAAATTTAGTTAATTATATATTTTCCTTATGATCAAATGCATTTTCACTACAATCATGCGCTTAAATTCCATTATTATATCATAATTATTTATAATTACAGTATTATATGTTTATTTATTAATATTTATTGAAGAAGTAGGTCATTGGAAATTTTGTGGTTAAAATTTGCTGTTGAAATAAAAATATTGTGGTAGATTTTTCTGAAATATGTTTAGGAAGAAAATGAATGATTTCTTTTCTTAAAACCAAAACAAAGTTTCCATATGTTGCACTAACTTCAAAGTTTACATACATCAGTAGTATATTGCATAAGCAACACAGCTTCAGTGCATATAGACGAGGCCTTTACTATTAACCTAATAATTTAAATTTGTTCTCATGTCATGATTTGAAAAGGATTTCCCAATCAAAATTAAAATTTAACAACAAAGTAGCACAATTAATATTTCCACAAAATCTTTTTAGATTTAAAAGTTGAAATTCAACTATGAAAGTTATGGAAAAAAGAGAAGATTACAGCATATTACAGCTGTTAGCTTTTCATATTCAGCTATTTTCACTTTGTATTTTCAGTGTCTAGCCTTACAAAGCCAGTTTTCTTGGCTCTGTGTTTATGTCACTGAAGGATACAGAGCTTAATTGTGATTGCAGATTGCAAAGTCTACAATAACATGATTAATTATCTATATGACTCTTGTTACATGCAAATTGCTCTCAGCTTTAACAATTGGGCCTTTTAAATAAAATTCAATATAATTAGAATGGCAGGTAAAAAGGCTCGAAATAATTCTTCACTAGTATCAGCACTTTTAAAAAGTTTGCTAGAATAATTTGATGAATAATCAAAAATCTTTAAGCTGTTTTTCGGGAAAACAATAGAAACCATCTCTCCATGTATAAATGCATTATTGATAGAACAAGCTCTTTACTACTCATTCAATATTGTGGATAGATTACTCCAAATATTTTGAGGCAAAGCTTAAAAGTTATAAGTAAAAAATGCACATAGGTGAGTAAAATATTTAGAGTTATCCTCTTACAGAGTTATCTCTTTTAGTAGTCTATTTGGCAGAGTAGTGTAGCTACCAAGTACCAATCTCTTTTTAACAATTGCCTAAAATCTATTTTAACAAAGGGTGTTCAACTCTATTACACATTGCAATGAATATAGAGAAATATAATTACAAATTTGAATTATCATGTGATATGTTTTATAGGAAGGAAGGGTATTCACTCAATACAACAATAGATACATTAAGGAAAGTTCTCTCAAGTAAAGGTAGCATAGCCACAGATTCTACAGCTAGAACAGCGGGGCTCATAACCCCAGCCTCAGTGCCTGAGTTCTCTATTCCAGTGACAGGAAAGTCTTGCCGGATTGTTCAAACTGGTTTATCTCAAAGTTTTGATGACGACATGGTTCTGCACACAGCAACTAAACCAAAGGTAAGATAACTCCTAATTGTGCCATCTTACATGTTAGTTTAAAGAATCTGAATTTGTAATACAATATTTTACAATGCCATATTAATATAATGCTAAAATAAAATGTAGTATTGAAATTATATACTTTGTAATTGCGAATATTTGGATTTTAATCTTAATGTATGTTGCATATAATATATATAATTTTTTAGGAATGAAGACTAATAATTGAAGTATGAAACATCTCTCAATTAAGCTAATTTTGCTGTTGTTAAATTAAATTTATTTGAATGAGGATAAAAACATGCAATAAATACTTGTCTTTGTGTTGTGGAGGATTTTTGATTAACATTTGCAATATAATAATGCATGTATATAATTATATACTAGCAAAGAAGTAATTATATATATATATATATATATATATATATATATATATATATATATATATATATATATATATATATATATATATATATATACATATATATTAATGCAACTTTATTTATTCCAATATTTAATGCTTATATATTTAAATGAACCTGTTATAAATTACATTGGGATTCACTTTATAAATATGCATTTATTTAGTGAAATTTTTAACTCTCAAACTAAGAATCAGAAAGCAAAGCATACAACATCAAATAAATTACCGGATCTTCAAAGATGGAAATAAAAAAATCGTATACAAAAATAATTCTTATGTACAGCTTCAGATCGGATCTCTTTATGTACAGTTGATGAGATCCGATGAAGATTATATAGCATGATGCACTGTAATGTTTTACTTCTCAGCTCTGGTTCTTTATTTGCTGTGTCCATACTTAACATCATTTCAGTTTAGAAAGGTGGTTTTTTTCATTCAAAATTCCTGTAAAATACAACTAAAGTGTGTATATACACAGCCCAGATAAAGTTGCATAATGCATGCATGCAGTGATAAACTAGTTTAGCTGCAATTGTACTATCACAAATTTACAAAACAGTATTAAATTAGTTCACATTAATTTAACCTACATTGCTCAGATGCACTAAAGGTAAGTGACATCATACTGTACTGGATTTCCATCAGCAAACTTCTTTAAATGCTGCCAAAAGCTGGAAGTCCTGGTAGAGGAATCTAAAATCAAGTATAATTATTACTAATACTATCAAATGCAATATACTAACTTTCCATATACAATATTCAGCCTATATAATACTATTATATATAGTAATACAACATACAATGAATATAACATATGTATGCAATTTATACACAGGTATAATGCCCTATATAGGTTATATACAATATTTACAAATATAATATAACACACAAGTCAACAACTAGTATATTACGCACTGAATATTACATACAATAAATATATAATATAGATACTATGCTTACCATTCACAGCTCTTCAGGAACCCAATACATCCCACATCTACATGAGATTATAACTTGTAAATCTCAACTCCAGTCTCATAACTCAATCACTCAACTCACACTTTTATACTCTGGAATCTAACACAGCCTCATAGCTTTGTGCTTTCAGAACAATTAAAACCTCTGCATCCTTCAGTGACATAAACACAAATTCCCTAAGAAAGCTGACTAAGTAAAGTTAAACACTGAAAATGTGAAGTGAAAATGGCTACAAATCTGGAACTAAAAGCTGAACAATTTAAAAAAAGCATAACCTTCAAAGCAAACAGCAAAAATTTGCTGTGTCTCTTTTCTTTTTTTTCAAAACTTTTACAGTTTAATTTTAAATTGAGTAGTGTGTAAAGACTTTTAAAAATATTTGCTTCTGTTTGTCATAAATTTTAATCTATATTGAACAATCTCTTTTAAATCTTATTAATATGAAAGAGATTGAAAATTACTATGTTAATAGTATATATTATGACCCTTTCTATATGCACTGAAGCTGTGTTGCTTTTGCAATACTACTGATGTATACATGTAAACTGTGAAGTTAGTGCAACATATGGAAACTCTGTTTTGGTTTTAAAAAAGAAACCCCTCATTTCCTTCCTATAAATAATTAAAAAAACATCAACCACAATATTGTGTTATTTCAACAGCAACTTTTAACCACAAAATTTCCAATGACTAATTTTTCACCAAATATTAGTAAATAATCATAATACTGTATTTATAAATAATTATATAATAATAAAATTCAAACACATTGTTGTAGTGCAAATGCATTCAATCATTTCAGGAAAATATATAATTTACAAAGTTTTTGCCACTTTGGCAGATATAGTCTGAATTCAAATAATGTGCTATTCATTGATTGAAATTTCAATTAAGGTAGATGACTTCTTTTACCAGTCACATGATGGAGTTGAAGGTAAATATATCAGTTTAAAAATTCCGTAGATAAAAGACAGACTGTGTGTAACCATCAACCCCCCTGGTGTGACGGGTAAAAAATCGTCTCTATTGAATAAAAATTTTCAAAATATGCAACAGAAAATTTTAATTATCTACCAGATTTGCCTAATTACCAAATTACATATATGTTTTCCAATTGTGAGTTGATGTAACTTCAATACCACTGTGCGCTTGAATTGGATCATTATACAATTATTTATAATTATTATGTCACTATAATTTATTAAAACTTAAAAGAAAAAAAATTGTTGCATGTAGGCTATAAGAAATAACACATTGTGATTAATTTTTTTTCACAAAGTTATGGAACGGGATTGGTCCATGATCCACCTGCTCGTAAACACCTTGGTTGAGTGCATTGAGAGAGGTAAAAGTTAGAATTAGCCAAATAAAAAGCGTTTGGATGAATTGCCAAGGCATACGATGCTAACCAAAGGTTTTATCCTAGATAGACGATCTTAATCCCAGTTAGACATATGCAGTAATATACCTATATATACCTCTATATAGCTGTTGTATTGATTGCTAATTTAGCTATAGCTAATAATATAAATTATTTGGAATAATAGTTCAATTTTCATGGATTTGGGTGAGACAACAAGCATTAATAGGTTAATAATAGATATTGCAAATCATAGGAATTTATTTAATTTCATGTGCTTAATAACAAGCAATTAATCCAAGTTAATTTAAACACATATTCCAATAATACTTTAAAAATTGCACATAAAATGTATAAAATTGTACCAAAAATAAATTAATATAGTCTCGCTGGGAATCGTCTATGTGAGAAGTGGGAAATCTAGCCTATAGTGTCTATTTGGGATGACACTTAACCAAATAACTTCTAATCTTCACATATTGGGATTTACAAGATATTTCTTAATAAAAGTATTTTTATTAGTAACTAAAAATATAAGAAGAATTAGCAAAAAAAGTTTTCAAATGTTTTTGTCATGAAAAAATTAAAATTTTAGGTCAACAAAATGAAAAGCAGAGTTTCCCTTAACTTTTTTAGATTTTAGATTTCTTGGCTTTGTGTTTATGTTACTGAAAGATGAAAAGCTTTTAATTGTTCTGAAAGCACAAAGCTATGAGGCTGTGTTAGATTCCAGAGTATAAAAGTGTGAGTTGAGTGGTTGAGTTATGAGACTGGAGTTGAGATTTACAAGTTATAATCTCATGTAGATGTGGGATGTATTGGGTTCCTAAAGAGCTGTGAATGGTAAGTGCATGTATAACAATATATTCATTATGTATAGTATTCATTGTAATATACTGGTTGTTGACTTGTGTGTTACTAAATATGTGTAAACATTATATATAGCTATATATTGTATACCTATATATATGTATATACTGCAGAAATTTATTATATACATTATTATATATTATCATATAATATATTATATTATATACACTGCATATTATATATATACTTAGTATAATGCATATGGTTGCCTAATTACTGATATATTTAATTTTAGATTCCTCTACCAGGACTTCCAGCTTTTGGCAGCATTTAAAGAAGTTTGCTGATGGCACTCCAGTACAGTATGATGCTATTTGCCTTTAGGTAGGTTAACCTAAATTGAAATAATTTAATATGTTGTTTTGTAAATCAATGATTGTGCAATTATTATCAACGTTCCAGTGCATGACTGCACTATTAAATTATATCTGAACTACATTATACATTACACTTCAGCTGTATTTTACAGGAATCTGGAATCTTGTAACAAGCTAAAAACATTCCAAACAGAGATGATAATAACTATGGATACAATAGCAAATAAAGAACTTGATCTGAGAAGCCCCTTGCAAAAGATTAATATTTCTATTAACTTCCTCGGACCTCATCAACTGTACATAAAGAGATCTGATTTGAAGCTGTACATAAGAGTTTATTTTTGTATACGACTTTTTTTATTTCCAACTTTGAAGATCTGGTAATTTATTTGATGTTGTATACATTGCTTTCTGATTCTTAGTTTGAGAGTTGAAAATTTCACTGAATAAATGCATATTTATAAAGTGACTCACCATGTGTAGTTCATTACAAGTCAAATTATCTAGCAGTAATATTTAAACAAAACAAGTTGCAATATATTGTAATTAAAAGCACAGATAATCTTCATATTGCATGCACAAAACTGCATACACGCTTTTTGCATTCAGGTTTAGTACCACGGCAATAAAATGCTTGTATCTATATATGTATATACCTATAGCCATGGGACTTGTTGTAGGCCTACTAGCCCCCTTCTCTAAATCGTGCTTGAAACATTATACTAGAGTCAAGATATATTATGACATTCCTTTGGGCTGCTCTGTAAAGTGCCACATTCTCCGCGGCCAGCTCTGCCAGAACAGATGGTCCAATCAGCAGCCATCTTGCCTATATTAGGAGGCTATATCAAGCATCCAATCACGCTGGGCTACTGGAGATATTATTGTGATAATTACCCATGTATACAATCTCCATCAATTATAATTGTTTTGTTGCGATATGTGATATTATAATACTTTTGGCTTATTCGCTCTGCACCAGTTCAAGTTTCATTCTCTTTCTAGTGCACTTAATGCAAAGAGTTATTTTCTAGCATTGCAACACACACTCATAACCCACAATTATAGTAGCTGAAAAACTACAACACTACCACACAGTTTTTTTGCATATTATAATTTTTAAGTTATTAGAGTAAATTAGTTATAATTTTAGAATTTATAATAAGTGAATATAGTAAACTTAGTTCTTTATATCAATTATAGTGTATTTCAAACTTGCTTAGTGAAACCTTATTATATTGGGCTGTTTTTTGCCTACCATTCTAATTAGATTAAGTTTTGTTGCAATAGCCCATCTGTTGAAGGTTAAAATTAATCTGCATGTAACGTAAGGCAGAGATATAAGCATGCTATTGTAGAGGCACAAAACCTGGTTGCAAGATGTTAGTATGAAGTTCAGATGAAGCTAATGTTGGCATGCAAGATGCTTTAACCTTTTTATGCTTTAATATAATTATTATTGCAACTTCTTTTGTTTCAATATTAATTAATGTGGTAACTGAACTTGTAATAAACTACACTTGGGAGTCACTTTATAAATATGCATTTATTCAGTGAATTTTTTAACTCTCAAACTAAGAATCAGAAAGCAAAATGCAACATCAAATAAAATACCTGATATTCAAAGTTAAAACTAACAAAGTTGCATACAAAAATAATTCTTATATATACAGCTTCAGATCGGATCTCCTAGTTATGTACAGTTTATGAGTTCCGATGAAGATAATAGAAATCTTTTAACTGTGCTTCAAGTAACTTTTCAGGTCGGATTCTTTATTTGCTGTGGCCATGCTTAATCACCATCTTTGTTTAGAAAGCTCAAGTTTTTTACATTCTAACTTCCTGTAAAATACAGCTAAAATATATGTTATATGTATATATAGTTCAGATGTATTTACATGATACAAATATGCACTGGAAAGTTTTTACCTGTAATTACACGGAACCACCAATTTACAAAAATGGATCAATTTATTTTACTTAAACTTAACCTACATTGCTCAGATGACCTAAAGGTATAGTGACATCATACAGTACTGGAGTTCCATCAGCAAACTTCTTTAAATGCTGCCAAAAGCTGGAAGTCCTGGTAGAGGAATCTAAAATCAAATTTAACAATTATATTAATACAATCTACTGCAATATATACTAATTTTCTATTCATATATAATATGCAGCATATACAATACTAATATATATATATATATTATATAGTAATTAATATAGCATGCAATGAATATATAATATATGTACAGAATTTATACACAAGTATACAATATTGTATATAGGTGTGCAATATATTGTTTATGTACAATATTCGCAGATATAATATAATACATACGTCAACAACCAGTATATTACAATGAATACTACATTATATAATAATGTATATATAATTTGTTAACCAGTATATTACACTATAAATAAGCCCAATACTAATCGATATATAATATAGATACTATGCTTACCATTCACAGCTCTTCAGGAACCCAATACATCCCACATCTACATGAGATTATAACTTGTAAATCTCAACTCCAGTCTCATAACTCAATCACTCAACTCACACTTTTATACTCTGGAATCTAACACAGCCTCATAGCTTTGTGCTTTCATAACAATTAAAAGCTTTTCATCCTTCAGTGACATAAACACAAAGCAAAGAAAACTGAACATGTAAAGCTAAAAGCTGGAAAGAATTAAAACAATTTCTTTTAATTTTCTTCATAACTTTAACATTTTAATTCTTAAATGTCAAAACTCAAAAGTTTTTTTGAAAAGTTTTTACTGCATTAGGCTATCAATTCTCAAATAATAATTTTTTTTATTAGGATGTAATTAGTGAATTCTAATATATGCATAATATTCAAAATTATGAGGTTAAAATAGCATATGACATGAATTCACACAAAGTATTTTTATTTGGTCAGTTTTAAAGTATGCACTCTACCACGTTGTCCACAGGCTATTAAATTATGTTTAAACTTTCTTCATTTTCTATAATTAATCAAAATGCATATAATATGTCATTTCATATACATCAATATCTAATCACAAAAATACAATGATTACGTTCTGATAATGTTTAAAAACACATAATACAGAGAGTTATAAAATAATATAATTTATTTGATTACAAGGATAACGTGTAATTAACCAAATTGTTATAGGCAGATTATTTATTGACACACACATGCAAACTATATAGCAGCTTCTAATGCAGCTTATAGTTTCACATAAACATCACCAATAAATAAATAAATACGTACCTTATTATTACACTTTATTAACATGGCATCTGCATGAAAACTTTAGCCTACATATAATTTGAATACTTAATCTGGCATTGCATTTTGCAATTTATTCAACATGTGTGCACAACTCCAAATTAGAAGAGTTTCAAGTTTTGGTCATTGCTACAGAAAGTCTGCAATTACAAGTATTTTAATTTACATTCTGGCAGCATGTTTCACTTGAATATACTTGCATATATTAGCCAGTTGGACAATGCAGTTCTGCATTCCACTCATTCACTAAACCAAAATAATCTTTGGTAACTGAGGAAAAAAATATACTTATAAAGATATTTTCAATCAAAGAATATCAAAATCTTTTAATTCTGACAACATGCCTATGCTTCTTAAAATATGGTTAGTCAAATTTTTTTTTACTATAATAAGTAATCAAATGCCCCCTTCCACCCTACCACTACGGGCTTTAATTAAATTATATAGTTGTATATTTATATTTAATAGAAAAACAATCATTGTATGTTATGTGGCTGAAATTTGATAACATATTATTGTGATTTGTGATTTGGTTAAATTAAAATCCAATTACAAAAATTATAAAATATTGAGATGATAGTAGACTTTAGCTGCTATAGCTTTACATATAACATTGTGCTTTGTTAGCTTTTTCAGCTTTTAGTTTTACATATTCAGCTATTTTCACTTTACATTTCCAGTGTTTAGCTTTACTTAGCCAGCTTTCTTGGCTTTGTGTTTATGTCACTGAAGGATGTAAAGATTTTAATTGTTCTGAAAGCACAAAGCTATGAGGCTGTGTTAGATTCCAGAGTATAAAAGTGTGAGTTGAGTGGCTGAGTTATGAGACTGGAGTTGAGATTTACAAGTTATAATCTCATGTAGATGTGGGATGTATTGGGTTCCTAAAGAGCTGTGAATGGTAAGTATAATATCTATATTATATATTTATTAGTATTGGGCTTATCTACTGTTTGTTGACTTATTATATGTTGCTATATAAGTGTATATATTGTATACCTATATATATATATATATATATATATATATATATATATATATATATATATATATATATATATATATATATATATATATATATATATATTGTAACCTTATATATGTATCTACTGCGTACATATATTATATATACATTCTTGTATCATATATATTAGTATTATATACACTGCATGCGTTATCATGAATACTTAGTATATAATATTTTATTTGGTTGTATTACTGATATATTAAATTTTAGATTCCCTTACCAGGACTTCCAGTTTTTGACGGCACTTAAAGAAGTTTGCTGATGGAACTCTAGTACAGTATGATGCTGTTTGCCTTTACTGCACCTTAGCAATGTAGGTTAAATTAATGTGAAATAATTTGATCCTTTTCTTGTGAATTAAAAATTGTACAATTGCAAATACAACAACTTTTTGCATATGTCTGCATTATTAAACTATACATGAACTATATATAATATGGTATAATTACACATTAGCTGTGTTTGACAGGAAATTTGGAATGTAGCAAGCTAAAAACTTCTAAACTGAGATAATAAAGATGGATACAATAGCAAATAAAGCACCTGACCTGAGAAGCACCCTGAGGCTCATGTTTGAAAGTATTTCTATAAAATCTTCGTCGGACCCCATCAATTGTACATAGAGAGGGTTTCCGATTTGAAGCTGTACATAAGAATTATTTTTGTATACCACTTTTTTATTTCCACCTTTGAAGATCCGGTATTTTATTTGATGTTGTTTATATTGCTTTTTGATTCTCAGTTTGAGAGTGGAAAAATTCACTGAATAAATGCATATTTATAAAGTGACTCTCTAGTGTAGTTTATTACAAGTTTTGTCATAACATTAAATATTGGAACATAAAGTTTGCAATATATTATTGTTGCAATGAATAGTCTATGAAGAATTTTGTCAACAATGGCTATAGCTTACACAAAGCTTGACAATCTTCCTCCCATCAGGTTTTATACCTCTGCAATAACATGCTTATGTATTTTGACACATGACCCTCATTATCTACAGCTTACATTCTGCTTTGATCATTAATCCTTTGCAATAACACTCAATTTACTTAGAATGGCAGGTTAACAGAAACCAAATATGTTTTTTGAAAAGTTTACTAGAACAATCATGAAATAAATAGTTATTATTTTAAGAGGTATCTTGGGCCTTGGGGGAACAATGGAAGTAATCTAACCAGGTATAAAATACATTGAATAATGATAGAAAGAGCTAAGATCACTATTTATTTATTATGAAATTCAATAATATTATTGTTAGTAGACTACTCTAATAGTTGTTATGGCAAAACTTATAAAAGTTGTAACTGAAATAAAACGTGCACGGTTAGGAAACATAATTTGGAGTTAACCTCTTTCACAGTTGTAATCGCTTTTCGTAGTCTATTCCAATGAATTAAAATACTCCATTGGCTTATTCAGCTACGTAACTACTTAGCGAGTAAAATTTTGCACTAAGTTCAATGGTCAAGGTCATTAAGGTTATCGTGATCGTGACGGATCTATCATATTCTTGTATCAAAGCTCATTTCTTAAGAGATTATCATTTGAAATTGTGCTTTTGTTATGGCAGAAGAAGATTTTGCTGATCTCCTAGAAGAATACCACGATGCCATCGATTCTTTTATTCTACTGAATAAAGGGTTGGGAAGTTTAAACAGAGGCAAGTCAAACTGAAACTCTAACTCCAAGTCTAAGTTTTAATTTTTATACACTTAAAGTTAATGCTTATACTAGCTTCAAAGTTAAGTTGTTACTAGTACTAGTACCACAGCTACTACTAGTACTATCCAATAGAAATACTTGTACTAATATTGATAGATCTGATAGATATTAATAGTCATAGTGATAGTAGTAGAAAGTGGAGTTAAACATATAAATATAGTTATGTTCAGTTTATAAATAAATAATTGATAAATTTTATTAAACTATTAAATTTAATTAATAGTTTAATACTATTACTAATACTAATACTATTAGTATTACTATTAGTAATACTTTACTAGTATTACTAATACTATTAGTATTACTATTAGTAATACTTTACTAGTATTACTATCAGTAAATTACTATTGCTATTGCATTTACTATAGGTATAACTATTAGATTTAGTTGCTGTTTAGTTTTACAATTCAGTGTTGTTAAGTTTTACATTGTGATTGTGTTATGCGAACTTGCTATAATTATGTAGTAAGATGTATATATGAGTGCTGTGATTTTTTAAATATCATATTGATTTGCAGATAAAGGAGTGGCAGAGATAACAAAAACATTTGCATCTAAAGGCTTAAAGCTTAGATATGGCAGGTGGACTAGGCAAGAGAAGCAGCTTCTTCATACAAATTTTGAAGAATTTGTGAAAATTTACGAGGATGAGATTGGAAATCCCGTGGATTTTGTTAATGCTCCAGACGACAAGGCTAGGTTGAATGAAGTCAGGAGGTAGGCTTATTACTAAGTAGCTGCTAACAGTTGAAGCAATTCGATCAACAGCTCTAGTGCACACAACTCCAACAGTTTGTTTTCTAGTAATTTCCTTATCAATTTCTATTCTACTAGCTTTTTCTTTACCAAAAGATTAAATTTACTCTAAAAATGTATTTGCTCAGTATAGCGAAGTTATTCTTAGTTTTTTACCATTCACACAGCTTTGCTGTTTGAGCACACTTTAATTTGTTCCCATGCATGTGCTGTAATTCCATTTGTTTAAGTTTAGAAAATGCAGTGATTAGCTATTATAGATCACCTAATGTTTTTATATTACCATTATTATAGTTCATCTTTACTATAGACACATGTGCAGCTCTGCTAATACTTTCGCTGCTTTAGAACACTCACATTTATTTACTCAATCTGAACTCCAACTGACTGTATAATAGAAAGTTTAACTGATTACTTGCTGTACTGATTGTAACCGTGTGAGTTGTTAAGGTAAAGTCTATTATTTCTCGGTGTGTGGGATATATTTGCCTGTGTATTTCACTTAATACCAGCAGTTGTACAGTTTCGCATGCCGTTTGTAGGTTGAAGAGCGATTTGAACTTTTATCGGCACCTCAGTAAAAAGCTTTTTAGAGAGCGAGCGATTATAGCCAATCATGTAACACACGAACTCGACCCTTTGGCTGTGTCAAACCACCAACGCTATTCAGTGGAAGATTTGCACCTTCTCAAGTCACTTGTGGACAGACATGGTCGCAAGTGGAAGGTGATATCTCAGGAAATGGGGAGGTGAGTTCATTGATACTAACCAAGCTGTACTTTTTCAAAGTTTAGTAAACACTTTGACTAACCTTTTCTAAATGCAATAATGCTATTTACATTGGTTCACTCTTTTGTGAATAATGTGCATTTGTTTGTCAGCATTGTTTAGCAGAAGACATCATGTACGTCTGCTTGTTTAGCAGAAGATATTATGTATGTCTGCTTGTTTAGCAGAAGACACAATTTATGTCTGTTTGTCCAACACTGTCTAGCGGGTGACGCAATGTTGTAGGTCTCAAGTGTCTCTACAATCAGCTCACAGAAATTTCTTTCTCCACGAGGGTTATGATAGGAAAGCTCCAACAGCCAAACACGAAAGACGTCTGATTAAAGTATGAAGTCATATTGATAATAATATTTATGATATTGATTATCATATATTGATATTGATTGATTTAATCTTTGAATAATGTTGCTGTATTTTGAAGTTAGCGTCATGTTGTTGTGCCATTCTTTAGCTTATTGTTTGTATATTTTAGCAAATGCAGAAACATTTTCCGGATACAGATTTCACGTGTGAGTTAGTGAGTGATGTGCCGTGGAATAATATTGCCAATAAGATAGGCTTTATGCATGGCAAGTATTTGTGTAGTTTCTGGGAGTCCAAAGTCAAATATTTTGATGATGAAGGCAAGTTACGACTGAGAAATCTGCCTCGAAAAATTCCTTTCAAGGTTTGCATTAACATGGATTTGTACTATTACTTATTCTATACATTAAAAGCTTTGCTTGCTACTTTTTGGAAACTGGTTTATTTGTTTCAGTATTCATACACCACGCATGTAAAATATTGTAATACTGTGTATGCATAGTCGCACCAATAAACAGGGGCAAACAACTTCCTAATACTGACATATTGCAACAATTATATAATATATGTTTTAAAATGTTTTTTTTTGGTATAAATTTCAAGTTTCACTAATCTTTTGAACACAGTCCAAGATTATTCTAATAATAATTTCGATCATTCTACTAAGATTGCCTGTCTAAATTTGAGTTTATATAATACATGTATACTTATAGTTTTCTAATATTACCTTAATGTTATCTCATAATTGTGAATAGGCTTCCAAATAATCACCGCTTACACTGTATGATAAAACTAGACGAGCTTCAAGTGTAAACTCACTAGTTATGTTTAGAGCCAATCAGAGAGAGCGAAGTGTTGACGCATTTGATTGGCCAATGTGATTGTAGCTGATGAGAAAGTTTGTCAAGCACATCGCCAAGCAGAGACCCACACACTTTGACTCTCTGGACTGGGCGCATTATTACAGAATGCTGTGTGGCCATGTTGCTGGGATAACCACTCTCAAGAGCTTACTTAGGTTGGTAACAGTAGCGTCCCTCTATTTTATCTCTCTAATGTTTGGATTTACTGAGCTATAAAGTGCAGACATTGATTGTTTTTAAGAAATCTTTTTTGGAATTTTGCATGATTTGTAGAATAAAATTAATTATGTCAAACTCATTTTCTTATTGCTTTTCCTAACATGATTATGCTTGCCAATTACACTAACTGGTAACCATAGGTGATTTTGCTAGTGGAAAATAATGGTTATAGTATTTAGCTCACTTGTTGCCCTAAAGTACGAAGCATGTATGTTATATATGTTATATAATATCTTCATCACCTTTAGATTTTTCGAGTTACCTGCGCATAAGTTTTGAGGTCTTCACTTCAAATTGTGAATTTGCAAAGTTGCATGTTGGAAAGTTTCAATTGTCACATATTCAAATTAATATAGCATTAGATTAAAATGTTATATCCAGGTTTTGAGATCATGGTGTATTGAAAATTCTTTAAATATTTATTGACATCTGTTGTAGCTCTTTACTGCGAAGGTATAAACTTGATATCAATGAAATGGGGCTGGCCGACGCTGTAGATGAGTTGAAATCTCGTATGAAGAAGGTTGAGAAGTTGGGTTTTCAGTCTATATGGAAGGAGATTAGAGCAGAGTCGGTGAAATTCATGAGAAATGAGCGTTTTCACTGGGCGCTGTCCCCGGATCTGGCCCACTATGTCCACGACATTCCTAGGATGTATGTAGGCTATGGAGAGTCCATAGACCATGAGATATCATCATCAGATATCAAATCTGAACCCATAGAAATGGATGAAGTGTGGTGATGCATCTTTAATTATGAAAACTCAATTGAATTTGTAATTTTTACTTTCTATGGCTGTGTCATAGCTATTGGAAGTCTATATATTTGTACATACTGTATAATAATATTTGTTCAAAATGTTGCTAATTATTTAGATTCTTACTCAAATGTAGTGCAAAAACATTAATTTGTATATCCAGCTTCCCACGTGTTGTCATAGTCATATTGTTTTATTAGTTATAAATTAAAATGAAGTAGATATCCTAATTATTTATTTAACATCAGATATAATAAAACTTTGCATGGTGCCAAAAATGTACTATGTTTGACTAGAATAATATTGACGGCACTAGCTGAACTCCTTAAATCCTTTGCCCCTGAACTTTCTGTTGTACATTGCAACACACCAGTGCAAACAGCCTAAAATGAATTAATTAAATTTTTGTTTTGCTTTATATCAATGTTTTTATTCAAAGCTTTGTGCAAAATATAACAGAATACATGAAAAATACAGTATGTAAAACACAGTCCAAGTCTTAGCTTAAAATTATTGACACCATTATTTACAGTTTCATTGACCTAATTCCTGTCTTCAGATCACCCAACATTGGCTCTCATTGGTGGAGAAATTAGTATGACTCCATCACCTCTAACGAATAACATTGGAATTGTTCTCTTAGTTGACTACAATATAAAGTGAAAAGTCTTGTTACAATTATTTAGCTTACAGAAAATACCTACTGTTTTGAGCTATCATTAGGATATAAAAAAACTGTTAAATATTATAAATTGGAAAATCATTAACAATAATACCACCTTATCTTACGCACAGTTTAAATCAAGCATTGAAAATTAGAATTGTCTATAGATATGAGCATCACTCTCCTCTGTCATTCACATAGACCAAAACATTCACTAAAGTGATGGACAAACACTAACATTTTGACAGAAGACTTTTGTGGACAAAGTACTTCAAACTTTATTAATACAGGGCTAATAATAGTATTTAAAAATAAGTTGAGCAATAAGAAAGACATCAGAAAGTAAGCTGGGTGTTTCATTAAAAGACTTACTTTATATATCTCTTCATATGTTTCATCATCAATCTCCACAGTTGTCACAGTTTCTTCTGCATCGCCAAGGATCATGTTCAAGTGCTGATCATATGCCTATGTTGAGAAAATGAGTAGGTGACATCACACATATACATAAAAATCAAGAGAAGCTAACTCTAGTCTATTTGTGAAAAAACTGACTCAAACTTTTTCTTGTTCTAGGAGAATGTGAAAAAATATTGAGCTGAACTCTTACATATGCAACAGCAAAAATAACTCTGATTAAACTGCATGCAGGCGAAACCTCTACTAAAATATGTTGACACTAAAGATTATTTCAAAGCCCAATAAATTATCACTTTCTCATTTGACTTTTGATACTAAGTACAAATAAACTTACGTGCAGTCTGCCTCTTAGTTCTCTGTCATTTCTCATTTTCACATAGATTTTTTCATCAAGACTTAGTCGAACTAGGTCAAATGGCTCCTCGACAGTTGCCACAGTTGGCTACAATTTGATAGAAGTCTAAATTATGAAGAGTGTTACCATAATATTGAATTTGGTGTATAGTTTTATATTGTGCTTGACATTCTGATTCGGATTCAGTGATTCACATAGGCTACTCATAGTGACTTTGAGTTTGACATCGTCATCATCACATAGTGGTTGTTTTTCAGTTTGCAATTCAAATTCAAGCAGTCAAATTGAAATTGATTATTACTATTAATATTTAAATTCAAATTTAATACTGTCAATTTAATTTTAGTTGCAAATTTATAATGATAATTATTAATACTAATATCATATGATTATCTTTATGAATATCAGAATATCAATGTGAATATGCTTTGCCCTTTGCCATTGTACTGGGTAGTCGGTATTCTGATAACTATGACTATCGCACATTAACTTAATCTTTAAGATCAACTGACTAACTTAAAGTTAAAGTTTGACATGTAATTAATTATTATGATTATGATTAGTTTTAACTTTAAGTTTAAATTTAATGACTAAAAGTAAAAGTAAATCACTAAACAGTAAATGAGTAATCTGAGTATGAATATCAATATGAATATGATTACATTTAATATTAATATTATGATATTGATTATGAAATATGGTGGTTATTCATTTTCATATTGATATTTATAATGCAACATTAATTAGTAATTGCACTATTACCTGTTCAGCTTCTTCTGCCATTTTTGTTAATTCTTTTGACTTTTACCAATGAAATTAATAGTGATATTCATTGAGAGCGGTTCTGTGCCTAAGTGCAAGAACTGTCAAATGGCTAGGAGTTTGCGAAAAGGATGAGGATAGGCCCGATAGCCCATAAGTTAAGGTTAGCTCACAGCTGACTTCAATGAAAATATTTATAAGTAGCCCCGAGTTGGGAGTGAATAAATGCAATATAGCTCTGACCAATGAATTCTAAAATTGAGAATCGTCAATTACTTAACTTAATCACCCCTAACTGAACGCTGCTTATAACACAATACAAATAAAAAAGTATTCGACAGACTCTTTTTTGAGAAGGGTAGGAAAAGCACGACTTTTGGGTAAAATTAAAACAACTCCTTTGAGTTGATCATTTTTGTGATTTACTTCTACAGTTTTAGTTTTAGTAATAGTCTACTGTGTATCTGTATGGTCATAAATATTAAATTTCAAAAGAAAATTGCCGTAGTTTGGTTTTCATGACTTTTAGGTCATAGTAATAGTAATATCTAAATTTATGGAAATACTAGTAGTGCTACTGAAAACTTCTAAACAGTTTTTTAGTTCTTGAAATTGCTAGTAGTAGTACTAGACTAAGAGTAAAGATACTAAATCTAAGACTTACTCATACTCTGAGTACCACTAGTACTACTACTAGTATTACTACTAGTATTACTACTAGTATTACTACTAGTACTACTACTACTAGTATTCTAGTTAGTACAGTACTACTACTACTACTAATTTTAATTGTTATACTTATAGTTATAGTTATAGTAATGCTAATACTAATAGTAATACTAATAGTAATACTGTTACAGTAAATGTAATGCTATTACTATTAGTATAAGTATTAGTATTAATATTAGTATTATTATCTTATATTAATATTCATATTAAAAAATCAATATGAATATAATTATAAATATTCATAATGAGTTGATTTTCAGTTTGACTTTTATAATAATCACTTTATGATAATGATATTGATAATATTAATAATCATAATGTAATAATAATATCAATTGTAATACTTATACTAGTGCTACTAGTACTACTTACTACTGTTGTACTATTTGTAGTTGCAGATCATCACACTTTAGACTAAGTCTCTCTGTTAATTAAGTTTTTATTTTTTTTTCAAATTCCAAGTTGTAAGATTTGCATGATAATAATAATAGTATTTAATATATTTTACTCAAGCACTGATTAATAATAGTTTTTTTTTCTAAATTGAAACATATGCCACTTGTTACAAAAAGAAGAAAAAAGTGATAAATAAATTTAAAGTTCTTAAAGCATGTTCAGTTTCATATTGATTGAGTTATTGTCATACTGATATTATGTGAGCAAGTAGACTAGTAACCTAAGATATTATTGTTTGTTTCAGGATCAGGTAATCATCATCATGGCAGCTAGGTTGTTTACTTTGATGCAGTGTAAAACTAAACTATGCAGTTTGGTTGGTAACAAATACAATACCAAACTCTCAGCATGTGGCTTTCAAGTGCCCATTTTTCAAAGGTTTTCCCTACAACACTTGTGAGTGACAATCCAGTAACTAAGATATAAAATTTACAGTGAATATGCAAAACAGTAAAGACATAAATATATACATAGTAGACAACCAAAAAGTTTTCACCATTTGCAATCAGTTGCAGTTTTAATTTTTTAAAGCTTCTATGCAAAAGTATTTTAGTTTCATTATTTACAAAATTCTACTTAGCTAAGTGTGGGCTTAAATATTTTAAATGGCTTAAATTCTTAATTGTTATTTAAGTAGTATCAGCAATCCAAAATTGGTTTGACTGCTATGCGGGCAATAGATTGTTTAAAAGGTGTCATGCTTCTTTTCTAGAAGTCACACAAATATTGTTCCTGTAAGAACAATGAAAATCTACACAAAAACTGGTGACAAAGGCACCTCTTCATTGTATACAGGCGAAAGGCGGGTGAAGTTTGATATCAGGTTTGAGGCGTTGGGCACAATAGACGAACTTTCTTCTTCTATTGGGTACGTTGTGATCAGTGTCTTTCTTAGCTATTTGTCAAATTTTGGTAATTGATTGATTAGTAGATTTAGTTGTGTTGAAAATTTTATAATGTATGGGATTGCCGACTAGTTAGTTGAAAACAAATAAAATAGAAAAATTTTTTATTTACTACTTTGTTTTTATAAAGAAATAAAGATGATTTATATTTAGGACGCCATTTAATTTTAATTACCACTGAAGATAGATAGTGGCGTTTGAAGTATAAGTTCTCTATTTATTTAGAAAAATTAAGTAGTAAACAAAAATGTTCCTTGTTGATTTATTTTTAATAAGTATATAATATTATTATGGGCTTACAAGTTACAAGTATTGCATATTACTTACTATTACTTATAACTTGCAACTAAAATTTTCATATTATTTTGTAGTGTTGCATTAGCTTTTGCAGAGGAGAAAGACCATACATTTGTCAATGAATTGGTGAAAGTGCAGTGTATACTGCAAGATATTGGTAGTTTCATAGCTACACCTAGTTCATCTGCTAGAGAGTCTCATCAAAGTAAGCCTGTGTTTCTAAGAATATACAATGTTTGGGTGGAATGTTAGAGCAGCCTCAAACTTCTACAGTTAATAAAAGCTTGAGTTCACAGTTGTGAGTATGGAGATTTAATACTGCTAGGAGTGCTGACAGCTTCCAACTTGCATCTATGTAGTTTCTAGATAGATATGCAGAAGCTTTCTCTTCTCTGCTTACTAGCTAGAATAGGTGTAGAGTCTTAAGGGTTTCTACCGAAGCTAGTGGCACAAAGAACCTGCAATAACCTGCCAAATATTGAGATACGTGTGAAATTTTTAGTAAAATTTTAGAAGATAAGTAAATGGCTATCCACTTTTAATATTTTGATTGTAGCTCTAGTCAATTTTAGAACGTATTTAAAAAGTTGTAAAATTGCAAAAATGTTGCCACAGATTTGTAGAAAGTAATGGCAATTATATATATATATTTATCTGAATACTTTGTAGACAATCTACATTTTGACCACGACAACACAACAGAGCTAGAGCGGGCCATAGATAAAATGACTGAAGAGTTGCCTCCACTTAAAAACTTTATTTTACCAGTGAGTCACAAAGTATTACAATAAACTAGACATCAATTGTCTTACACATACGAATTTTAGTGTTTCATGCATTTGCTTCCATTTTGTTAGTCTGGCGGTAGGACTAGTTCATCCTTGCACTTCTGTCGGGCAGTATGTCGTAGAGCTGAGAGACAACTTGCACAGCTGAGACAGTCTGAAGATATAAACAGCTCTGTTTACCAGTATATCAACAGGTGAGCAGGGGTACATAACTCTTATTATGATAAATAAACAAAATATGGAGACGATATATAATTACCAGCATAACAAGTAAAAAGAGTACACAACTCCTACTATGAATGATAAAAGTAAATAATTCCCTCTGCTACCAGTAAAACAAATGAAAAAGTAACTAACTCCTACTTCAACTGTAAATATGGAAATGAATAACCATTCCAATTGTTAATAGAAGACATAAATGAGAGTAGATAACTGTTAATAATGTCCATAATATTACCCTTGTGTAAGAAGATAACTCCTAAATAATAAATAGTTCAGTAGGCATTGCTAGACTCTAGATACTTATCTTTTCACTTCTTACTGTTTGACATTGCTTTGTTCCACATTTGTAGACTGAGTGACTACCTGTTTACTGTTGCAAGGTATGCCTGCATGAAGGAGGGTCAACACGAGCACATATACAGGAAGGTTTAGGTTCACCTGGTAAGTTCTACCCAATGCTTTCTCCAATACAGGTGATAAGCATACAGGTGAACTGGGCTGGGTTGAAAGTTTAAAAATGGAACTTTCAACCCAGCTTAGTGATAAAGTTATGTGTTGCAGCAGCTAAGAAAGCATGCTATGAAAGTTAATAGTATTAGTATTAGTTTTATATTACCAGAAACGCTATAATTTATAATGCCATGGAAAAGTCATCAGCAAGTGATCAAAAATTCCAAATCTATTCAAAACATGTTTACACAAAGTTTGTTATAAAACAACATTGTTTAAGCATACAACCCTCAACCGGTTTGTAAATGGTAGCTGAGGTATACTTTATAGATATTTTCATAAAATGGATTGTCAGGAATTTTTTACATTTTATTTGTAGACTGCGCGAGATACTAGAGCTTAGCAGATGTGCCTTGGCCTGATGCTGAGAAAAACTGTACAGTGACCACAGACCCACATGAGAATGTGTAGAGTGCTTTGGTTAACAACTTTGAAGCTGAATGACTACATGTGGTGCATTTTGGGATATTCGTAAGCTTTGCCAAGGACTATTAAGCTATTAAAAAACATGGTTTTTCCGCAAATACACTCTTTTTCTTAACACTACCACTTCAATCAATGTTGGCCTACTAATTTGAAAATTTCTGTATAAATGGTGTGGGTGATGCAGTCATGAGCTCTGATTACAATAGTATGCTGATATATTATTTGTTTTATTTATTATACTATATGTTTTTTTCTACCCAAGTTTCATACAGTGACTTGATTTTAACTTTGTATGATGTATGTTGTAATATCGAAATGAAATAATAAATATCTTCAAATACACTCTCTATGTAGATATGTATTTAGTTATGGAATTCTAAGTTACAAATCTGTGTAGTTTTTGTAAAGATTTCTAACAGAGTTGAATGGTTGCCCCGCTATTCATTAAGTTATGCAAACTCTAAAGGTGTCAACTCAAAAAAACTCACGCAAGTTTATAGTTGCTATCCCTGTGAGAAACCCCTGATGGAAAGGGTTTTTGTTATGACGGGCTAAGGACAAAAATAATTCAACATTGATGAAAAATTCTTATTGCTTTGTGTTTTGTGATAAAAACCCTTCTAATACTTTGGCTTGTTAATAAGATATCTCTAACATTCTCTATTAATATCAGATAAACATATTTAGAGGTCTCTTGAAATACCAAATAGCAACCTTCTATAAGTTTAACAAGAGGTCTAAAATCAGAAATACCATGATGTATTAGGTTTTTACTGCAAAGTTCAAATAAGCATTCCATTTTATATAAATATACAGGCTTTTCCCCAGCATCACATTGTAAAATATACCCAGGATTTAAACGATAAAATATATTAATATACACAAGTACATATAAGTATATATACTGTAAATACTAATGCCTGAAATTGTGCATTGCCAGTATTATTTTCTGTAAATACTACACAATAGTGCTGGTGAATAATGTAAAACATGTCAAGCCAGTAATATAATGTTAGGTTATATAGATATTTAATGTTAAACATTTGCCAACATATTTATATTGTAGTTTAATTGTGACGAATAATTAGAATAGTGTTTAAGGTGGTTATATGCTGGTAATATAATAATTATATTGAAACTGAGTGTTTTAGTGAAACAATGCATTATTGGGATTAAAATATTTTTGAGATCATTGTTGTATTCATCGTCTAAAAACATCATATAACTTTTTTCTTTTTGTTTTGTTCTTTCATTTTAGTTAACATTTCTTATGATTTTTTAAATGTGAAAGTTAAATTCAGGTATACAGTAAGATTTGCAATTTGCTGCTATGATGTGCTTCAAGAAGTTATTTCGGAAGTTTATTGCAATTATGTAATTTCCTACACATGTCTCAACTGAATTAATTACTGCCTAAAATAGACTTGGATTATTTTTCTTTGTAAGTATAACATACCATGTCGATCCTATGACACTGATAAAAACACATGGAATATCCTTGACATAGTTAAGCTATAGTGGAACCTGCCAAGCAAATCATTATTAGCCATAGCAATTTAATGTTGTAACTAAACTAGAGTAGCTATTTGTAGTATTTGCCACTGACTTTCCTGTTAAATAGTACTTTGAAAAAATTACAAATTTTGCCACTTTTGCATATAGTCTGCGTCGTGTAGTTTTACTTTACAAATCAACGATTCATCCGCTTTGTAAGTTACTATTTTTTACAATCAGCAATGAAATCTGATTCTTAGCTTTGCTTTTAGAGTCATACACACATGGCGGGTGGGTACCCGACCCAGCCACCCCCCACCTATGAGCAATCTACTGGGTTTGCCCCAAAAACATTTGCAAAGCCTGGGACAGCTGAAGCAGGCTATTCCTCACCCAGTTACTATGGTCCCACTAATCCAACTGCACCATCAATTGCACCACCACCTGCACTGTCACCCGCACCACCACCTGTGCCACCACCTGGTAATGCAACCTATCAACCAAACAACGAAGGACCTCAACTTAAGGTAATTAATTGATCAGTTAATTTTTTACTTTAATTGTATTGTTGCTGATGACGGCCTCTAAAACAGAATGCTACTATATATTTCTTTTATGCTGAGTAAATTTGATAAAACTTGCAGTTATCAATAAATTGTGTATTAATTCTTATTATCAGCTTGACAACTTCGCAACCTTTTGTTATAACTCAATTTTCTTTTATTGCATAGTTTAAATAAAAAACTAGTTCCTTTTTACTTTATGATAAGATTTTGTTATCGCATACAATTATGGGTCATTTTACTTAATTTATTACACACTCGAAATCTCCAGTTTTAGCTATTTTGCCCAATTTATCTGGTAATGTATATGGATTTTTGTTCATAACTAATAGCATATCAATAAATACAACTAAATAGTCAAGGTTATTTTTAATTTTGCTCAATTTCCTATGTTTTTTCTAATTATTTAGCTAGTTTGGATTTGTGGACCGTCACATATTTTGTGACGGTCACAGATATAAAACATTTAACACATGGCGATGCCGGCTGCTTTATTGTTGGGGAATCCCTTCCCAGCCTTTTCTGTCCTACATAATTAGAACCAGCACATAAAAATACCACGTATAGTAAATTTCAATGAATCTTGAACAGACTTTACTGTTGGGTCATAATTTGCTGGTGTACTAAATGAAATAAAATGAATATTATGCTAACTGTCAAACATATTTCAGAATAACAACAATTTTTTGCTTTGCTAACATGTAAAATAATTACTCCCACCGGGTTCAAACCACAGACCTCCGGCTTGCATGCAGGTGGGCTAATCAATTACGCTACAGGGGCTGCTGGGTTAACACAACACTATACACAACACTTTGGTATAATATGCTGTTTAACTTAAATTTATTTCTTTAGACTGTACAATAACTGTACAAAACAAGAAAATATAGTGACCTTGTAAGCTGTAAGATTTAGGGATTAAAAATATTAAATTTTCAAAAAATATATATATATATATTTTTTACAATAGTTCTATTAGCACCAGACAGTATTTTTCTGCTGTGTCTATTTTAGCGAGCCCAGAACATAGCGACATGGTGGCATAGGGCTTCATTTATTGCTTGCATCCTATTCTTCCCACTTGGGATTCCAGCAGCCATATTTACATACAAAGCCAAAAAGAGTGCAAAAAGTGGTGACATGATGAATTACTTGAAAAATATGGGCATCGGTTCTCGCTTAGCAGGAGCTGGTATTGGAGTTGGTATATCTCTCACTTTGAATATTGCCTTTCGGGTATATTCTCTTCTATTTTCTGCTTTTAGTTACATCATTTTATTAAAATAAAAATATTTGCTATTTGTTGCTTTAATTATTTTACTTATTTATTAATATTATCATATTTTAGCTTCCATCTTGGCGCAAGGATGAAAAATATAGCAAACTACCGCCTTGGACTAGTAAGTGTTGAACCAAGGTGTAATAATAATTCTTTTCAACTGCTTATGACAAACATATTCCAGAACAAATTTAGAGTGCTTTTAATATTCTTTAAAACTTGTGATAAACCATAGTGTGCCACTAAGTTTTGAAATGCACTCTAAGTAAATCATATTCTATAGCTTATTGCTTTGTAATTCAGGTTCATATACTAGTAAGTGTGTGCACATGATGTATTATAGTATAAGTAGAACTGCTCTATCTAAAATTTTGTTTAAATGTATTCCATAATATATTGAAGTCGTGTAATAAAACAGATTTTTAGTACATATAATAAGTTAATTTGATATGGTTTTGACATGGAGTTAGGCTATCATGTAGGTATCATACAATGTAAGTCTAATTTAATCACCTGTCCATTTTACATAATATTTTAATAAGTATAAAAATAATTTTTAGTGTGAAAATCTTTTTTAACTTTATGAACAGAAACTACAATAAACAGTCAAAGTTGAAGTATAATTTCCTAATCACTTCTTGCATGTACCTTAAGCGACCATTGCCAAAACATTATTATACATTGATGATATATAGTGGACACAAATCACTTAAATTTATAATACTTGACTTTTGTCAATAACATATTTTTATTTAGATTCGGGAATCTCAATAGGATGTTATTATGATGACATGCAAAACATTCTTTCTGAAGATTTCAAAGATTTAGGGAGCAGCTCCAGAACTGAATGCGTGTCTTATTGCGCTTTCCAAGGTAAGTTCCACGTTCATATAAACATTCAGCTTAGCATATAGAGATATACTTGTGTGTTGCGGCATCTTATTATTATATAATGCAATGAATGTTATCAGCTTTTCACAATATTACGAAAATGTCATCAGCAGCAAGAAATCGAAAATCCCAAACTAGTTCAGGACATGTTTGCGCAAAATTTATTATAAAACAAAATTTCCTAAACATGCGACTCTTGATTTGTAGATATTATAAGCTAAGATATATAGGTATACATTCTATTATATATGAGTATTCTAATACTGTATAAATTAAGTGCGTCAAAAATTCTTTAAGATATCAGTACTTTATACAGAAACAATTGTTTGGCGTTGACACATAACAATCAGCACCAGAGTGTATAATAGAAAACAACAGCTGATATCTTCTGGCACACTGTAAATAAATTCTATTTTTTACTGAATATTTGTGAAATAGGAATCACTTTAATTTGCAGGATTTCTGTATGCCGGGCAGCAAGAAGAGACGCAATGTTACTGTGGAAACTCTTTAGAAGTCGAACTGCAGGATGATGAATGTGTTCACCATGATTACTGCAAACATGACAGGACGAAATGTGAAGAAGAATATTTTGAAGGCGCAATATACAGAACTAATTACTTAGGTGACTAATTCAACTCTTACCTTAGCCTTAAACTGTAATTGGCTAAAATGGCACCATGGTAAAATGTAAATTAAGAACTGTGATTTGATAGTAAGAAGTAAACATGAAAAATGTATTTTTTTGAAATAAGATTTACAATTATTTTGATAAATAATTTAGCTTTTAGAAAATCGTTTTAAAGTTAAACTAACTCTTAATTTGTTGCAGGCTGTTTTAAAAGTGAAAACGGAATTGGTTTAGAGAAGCTTGTTAGTAATTTGACAGAAACATCTTCAGTGCAGTCAAAGTGCATAGACCAATGTGCTGATAAAAGTAGGTCAAGGTATTAATACCCGCCTACTCTAGCTCTACCAAACTGGGTATGCCATGCTGAAAGAAAATACATTCACATTTTGTGCATAACATAAATCTTGACCAATGGCAAACATGTTTAGCTTTAACCTTTTAATAAATTGAGAAATTAATGTAGCAGTTCCAATGCAAATCAATTTTACAATATAAATTACATACTCTCACCAGCTGTAAAGTTTCCTTATAGCACATTTGGTATGTTATAAATAAATATATGCAGTTGATGTAAAATATTTATGCAATTTTTACAGATTACGAGTTTGCTGGAATAGAAAGCTCATACTTGTGTTACTGTGGAAACGACCCCAACAGGTACAACGCTGACTCAGAAGGGTCATGTGATGCAAGCTGCTCTTCTGGCCAATCACTGGTGTGCGGTGGCATCAGTGCTAGTTCTATTTTCAAAACTCACTTCATCAGTGAGTGGCCACATTATTATTACTATCATATGTTATTATATATGGGTGTGTGTTGTGCGTGCTTGTGTGCATGTGTTAGTGTGCTCAAGCGTGCGTATGTGTATATGTATGTATGTATGTATGTATGTATGTATATATAAAAGTTTGATTACATTATTTTCTAGATAAGTAAATAATGTAATACAATTTTCAGCAGGTGAGAATCATCACAAGTACCTGGGTTGTTACAAAGATGATATTAGTGAAAGAGATCTTAGTGGATACTCAATCAAGATTGAGAATGAAGATATCCTAAAGTCCTGCTTAGCAAACTGTACTACTCGAGGTACACACACGCACGCACTCACACACACGCACACACACACACACACACTCACACACACACACACGCGCACACACACTCACACACACGCACACACGCGCACACGCGCACACACACACACACACACATACACACACGCACGCGCGCACACGCGCACGCGCGCACGCGCACACCCACACACACACACACACATACATACATACACACACGCACACATGCACACACACGAACACGCACACACGCACACACACATACACATACGCAGTGCTTTTTATATTCTATTACAGGTTACAGATATGCAGGACTACAGTTTGATGACAATTGTTTCTGTGGGAACAGTTATGGAAAGCATGGAAAGTCACCGGACAGTGAATGTAAAACTGGACAAGATAGGAATGGTGTTTACAGATCTCAATATTTAGGTAATCTCAGACCTACTTCGAAAGACTCAACAACATAATTGTGTTGATGTCATTACAGTTGCAACAAGTTTGAATGCTTTACTGCAATTTAACCTTTGTAACTTTAACATTAATTACAAAATTTATCAAATCTTTTCATAAATCAAAGGCAGAAAGAGATTACCTTTAACCAGAATTAAAAAATGTTCAACTTTGTTATGCCATACATATATATAAACATTTTATAGAAATATATGAAATACAAGATATTATATAACCACAGCTAACACATATACTATTTCATGGTTTTATAATATTCTACTTTGATGACCTCAACCTGCTGTTATTTCTATATGTGGTTCACTAGATTACATGTAAGCAGCAATTTGCTATGTTGATGGAATAATTTGTTTATTAGGTTGTTTTGACAATAGTGCTGCTGAGCATGCCCAGTTTGTCTCTGCCGAGTCAAGCCCATTCTCTTGCATGAAGCACTGCGAGTGGGAAGGTATTTTATTTATTTACTTATTTATTTTATCCAATTAAAGATATGACAATGATCTTTAAACGTGTTCAATGCTGTGCTTCCATTTGCTGTGAAAATATCACATGTAGCCCATACTAAAATTGCAATAATAATATTTTTTTTTTCCTTGTAGTAAATATGCAAATAGTTTATTTTAACGTGATTTTAAAATAACAAAGCAATTAGCATTTACATTCCTTGAAGTTTTAATGAAAACTACATTATAAACTCAGCAAAAATATTATATTAGTAGTTTAAAATACTCCATTCAGGGCATAAACAATACTTTGGTAAGCTTTTTGATAACATTCATTGATACAGTTGCTTTTCATCAGTTTTTAGAATAAAATTAACAAAACTCAAAGTTGTACCATTTGAAACTTAATAAATATAAAAACGTTAAACTTAATTAATATTTAAATGTTATATTTTAAAAGGATTTCTCTTTGCTGCACTAAAAAATGGTGGAGCCTGTTACTGCCTTCAACAACCTGACTGGGATAAGCAGGTGCTTGATGACAGGTGTGACATGCAGTGTAGCAGTGACAGGGCAAGTATATGTGGCTCTGAAACTACCAGCTCAGTACTGAGAATATGAAACAAGTGATCAGAATATAAAGTCTTTGATATTGTTCCCTGCAAACAGTGCCATGCTTTTTTAATGAAAGTGCATTGAGAACTGCAGCATTTTTGTAAATTGTGGCCATGAAGTTAGATTCCAAAATATTGTAATCAAATTAGCAGAATAATAAGTTAAGCAGTTTTAATTAACAGTGAATTCATACTTTTTTTTCGATAATTTGTTGGTTATAAAAAAGCTTTAAAATAAAGACTAGTTTTACAAGGCTTATGAAACAACTCATGATTAAAAAAGCTACAGCTAAACTATATAGTAGACTGTTAATGCTACACTCTTTGTGTTATATTTATTGCAATTCTAGTGTACAAAGTCAAACAATACTTCAGTGTGAAAATAACATTTTGGGTTGTATTCAGGACAACTCATGTTTTGTTTAGAGGTTTGCAAATAAACTTCATGCGCAAAGTGTTGAGTTTAGAAGTATATATGTTTTTATTATCAACACAAAAAGCAGGAAGTTTGTGATAATGAACTTTAAATAAACATATTTGGAAAGAAAAGAAAGCACAAATTTCTGTACAGATATAAACAATAAAAATACATTGTTATGTTATCACACATAAGCACACACATAATATATAAACAGTAATTAGTAATTTTATTGTGTTGACTTAAAAAGCTAAAAGTTTGTTCTTTTCTTTTTCTTCTTTTCCATATGAAATCAGTAAATTTATACTCTAATATTACCAGCTTTTAAACAGCTACATTTTGGCACAACGTAAACAGAACTGGCAGAAAGACCACCACGCATGGTTCCATAATCACCAGGACACTTAGTAGAACATTTTTCTTCGCTAATTCTTACATATTTGCCATATCTGTCATCACAAGAGCAGTGTTCCCCTCCTTGTAAAGCAGCATAATTAAATTCTGTAACATGATAATTAATTAAACTATAATTGTTAAAAATCATTCTTTGCTATGAACAGCTAAACTGTGCCAACTGCTGATAGTATTATAGATATATGATATATTAAAACTTTCAGTCATTGCTGGCACAAAATATTTTTCTATATGACGATAACTTTTTTTTTCTCTTTTAGCCACAGGGTTATTATCTCAACTATTACGCAACTTTAGTTGGCTCATTTTTTAGCTATAATATACTATAGACAAAATGGCTTACTTTTCTATAAAACACATGGGGCATCAAAAAAACATTGTTGACTTATATTGCAAAATTGTAATAACTATATATATATGAATCATGCAGCATCATTTACATTTGAATACTTTTTGAACATTATTGAACCTGATCAACAATCTCACATAACCTGTGCAATATAGGTGAACACAAGGTATGTGTTTTGCTTACCTGTCACATGCAGTGTAAATGTATCTGAAGTGTCTTCGTTACAGCTGTCATAGAATTTATACATGCTGTAACACCTACAGTTAAAGTTTCTAATTACATTATCTTGGAAACTACATTGTAGATATTTTAGATTTAAACTAAAGTTGAAAATATACTAGCTACAATTAGTCTAAAGTAAAGCAAATATTATTTTAAATGATTCAAGCAGTATAATATGGTATAGGGCTGTATATTAAACATAAAATAAATTTGGTAATGTAAATAATATTTAACATATCTTATGACTTCAAATATTAAGCAATTTCGAAAGTTTCCATAAATCTTTTCAAAGGGGCTCATAGAAAGTCCCCAAAAGCCTTTCAAGCAGCTCAGAAAATGCGACACTGGTTCCTGATACTTTACACTCTTTCATGGGCTGCGCTGTAATTCTTATAGTGGTATTCAAGTGAAATTCAAGTCAAGCATAATTGTATTTATCTGAATTGGTATTTACACAGAGTACACTAGTCAAACAGATATGCATGAGCAAGTACCTTGCATGATATTACATGTAAGTTTACACAATATTCATAAGGGCATCTCCAGTTTGATGAATAAAGGTATGACTATATATAGCTCTTAATATTAAATTATAATAATATTATAAAATACATATTATAGCTACTGAGCTGGTAAAACACAAACAAAATTATTTAATACAATTTGTTGAAAGATAACTGTGGTAACTTACCTAAAAAGTTATCAGTCTTTTTTTTACATAAAGACTAAATTTTTCGGAATCCTTTATAGGAAATTAATAAGACAAGCTGCAACCTATCTTGTTTTTTCATCAAGTGAGAAGCTGATTTTGCAGATGATATGCTGGGGAGAGCAGAGGAGGTTGATTGCTTTGACAATGAAAAGTTAATTTTTATAATAGTTTAATAGAGAAACTTAAATCTTCTTTGTAAATTCATCATGTTAATATCTATCAGTATATCAGAACTTTTATGCGATTCTTTAAACTTTTTTATTGTCAAAAATTTTAGCAATCAACTGCCTTGCCAACCAAAAAAATTTAGGCTTTGTACGATTTTAAAATATTAAAAACTAATGCCAATAAAGACATAACTTATATTATATATACTTAATTGAAGCCGTTTTTAAAACATTTTGAAAATTCTTATTTATAAGATACATTATTATACATACTTGCTATATATCTGCATTTTAATTTTGTAAGCACCGTGCATATGGTTTGCTAAACAATACATTTTTAGCTACATGCAGTTCACTGCACAGCTAAATATTTGTCAGTAACAAAGTATTCAATACAATTCTGGTTTATTTATGCGGCTTCAGTTACTTCTACCTGCTAAAGATGACAACAGATCCTTCTCATGGAAAGGATCAACTTCCATCTTATCAAGACTATCTAACTACGATACATGGGATTTATACCATATCTAATTCCCCACCACCCACATACACTTCGGCAATTCAATCTTCACCAGAGACCCAAATACCTGCAAGAAACACACCATCTCAAAGACCCGTCCATTTCAGCAGAAACCGTCAGGTGAGACTAATATTTATATACAATATATATACATTAAATATAAATGTACATGTATATATACATTAAATATACGCGTACATGCATAATTATATACATTAGATATAGGTGTACATGCATATATAAATTAAATATACATGTATAAATGCGTATATAATACATTAAATACTTGTTTGAGAAAGTAGGCATGCAAATAAATAACTTTATTAAAACTCGTTACAAAAAACAGAGTGGGGAGATAACAAACAAATTTTTAAACTGAGTGCATATCTATCAGTTAACATCAAAAAATATAAAAATCCTCAAACCAATTTTTTTTAAATTTCCAGGGAGCTCAACAGATGCATATTAGTTGGGTGTGGATAGTTTTTGCTGTGATCTTTTGCTTTCCTCTTGGAATTATTGGAGCAATATTTCGCCACATGGCAATGTTAGCATTGGAGAACGGTGACCAAAAGAAAGCTACAAAGTACATAAAAGTTACTGCAATCCTTATAGTATTCAGCCTTTGCTTTGGATTAACAACTCTGTTCGTCACTGTGGCATTCTACCGTCCAATGAGTGAAGAGGTACTGCATGCTGATTATTAATAACAAAGTAAACATAATAGATGTGAACTGTGCATTTAAAAGTACTTCCTGCATGTAAATACTACACATTTTAAATTGTACATATACAGTATAATGAATCAATCAATCAATAGATAAATAAATGAACAAGTAAATAAATAAATAAATAAGTAAATAAATTAAGTTGCGTGCATGTGTTTTCAGTGATTAACAATTGAATTATCAGTATCATAACTAATGATTTGGTCTTACTAATAAAACTAAAAAAGCTACTATTTTTAAAGTTTTATCTATTCATTTAAATGGCTTAAATTTTACAGCAACTGCTGAATTATTTGTTTTAAATCTAGAATGTTATTTTCCATCAATACCACTTGACCCTCTTTTTATGTATTTCGCATGCTGTAGCTGCAAGAACCATACACCTGGTTATATGTTGTAAACTCACTAGATGATAATAATAATAATAGAATATACAAATATCAAATACCACTCAATTATTGTTTTGTTAATTAAGCAACAATCATCACAGATTAAATGTTTTCCACTACGCATATGAAATTTTTACAATTTTTCTATTCTCTAGTTTAAACCATATATGACTTGTTATTTTCTTAATGTTTAGAATTCTTAAGTTTTAACCAGCCATTGCTTATGCCTAAAATGAATTTTAAGACTTTTTATAATGCATAGCATGGTGAAGAACTTGAAGTAAAAATCCTAGCTAAAAAACTTTTTAGTAAAACTTGTTGCTTTAAATTGTATTTTTTAGCCGATCTCAACCTACTATAACTATGACTCATATGAAGTTTTCCCGTACACAACCGCTAGTATAAGTTATGTTAAATGGAACGGTGGGTTTATTAACTTCATATTTTGATAACTATAATTCATTCACCTAACATAGTTGAAAATGAAGTATGGAGGCATAAAAATCACAGCGTTATATATTACACATGCTTAAAGTATATCCCTGGGCTGTGGTCTAGGGGTTAAAATGTTTGACTAGTAAACACGAGGTCATGGGTTCAAACCCTGACAAAGGCCATTGGTGAAGTTAGGAAAAGCATCCAGCCATAGTTGCTCCTGTGCCTCATTTGCATAAGTCCTTAGCCCGCTTTAACAAAAACCCTTTCCATCAGGGGTTTCTCACAGGGATAGTGATTATAAACTTGCGTGAGTCTTTTAAAAGTATATCCACCTCGTGTTTAGAATCATAAAATATCTTATATTTATTTTAAGGTTTCGGCAGGTATGTTGGTTGCTATAACAACTCTGAAAAGATTCTTAGCGACCAGCCAATAGTTTTGGAGAAAGCCTCAGCACATTCATGTATTTTACACTGCGCTTCTAAAGGTATATGTCATACAATCAGCATACTGAGTTTTTTTTTAGAAGTTTGTAGTTTAATGAAATTGTGCTGTTTTCTGATAAAAAATTGTCAAACAATTGGTTAATAAGGTTTTGGGTTGCTGGACTAGAGAGATCAACACACTGTCAATGTGGAAATAAATACGGACTCATAGGTCTAGTCATAGAGGACTACAATTGTGATGCACAATGTGAGCAGTACTACACTTGTGGTGGGACCAGCCACCAAGCCTCACTCTTTGTCACAAACTACAGAGGTTAGCAGGTTACATACAACTGTTTCGTATAAGCTAAACATATTTTGGCATTAATTTGACATTCTGTTGACAACTGATGTGTTATATTAAAGAAAAAGTCAGTTTTATATAGGTTAGAAAAGCATGCAACTTAATTAAATAAAGTTTTATTCAATTTAAAAGTATATGCAGAAAATATTTTTACCCCGTAACTGTTTTCATTAGTTAAAATAATGTGTATAATGTGACACCCATAACGTTATTTTACATCTTTGTAATTTCAATCTGTCTAAGCAATAACTTTGATAATTATGGTAGAAATAATTACTATAAGAATATAAATATTTGATGACATATACAAGCATTAGCAACAAATAGAGTACATTAATTATCTGCAGCATTTGGTGCTTATATAAGCAACAATTATTTTGATAAACACCAAAGACGGACAAATAGTCGAAACTATGGAAAGAGCCTAAAGTGATTATTTTATTAGTAGAACCTAAATATTCATTCTATATAATAGCTTTTTTTTATTAATTCTGCACCTTAGTAATTTTTTGTTATTATATTGTAGACTTGTGATTTATACTTGTAGGTTGCTTTCAAGGACTTTTAGAAGTCAAGATGAACATGACTGACTCTGAAGTTACCCCACACTCATGCATTTCAATGTGCAGCAGCAAAGGTATTCAATGAAATATCAGCATCTCATTGTGTGTTAGTTATAGCTATAGATGCAATCATAGGAAACGTTGATTAGCTCAGTAAAATAATATTGTCAGTTCATGCCAATTTTATAAAAAAAACTAGTTATATGATAAAGAAAATGTGCGTAAATAGAATAGAAATATTTTATTTTAACACAGGCAGAACTGTGAATTTTATATTTGAAATATAACAACTATATATTGTCCCTAATTATGAAGATGAATAATGAATCTGAATTCAAAAGATCTATCCAAAATATTGTTGAAAATATTCCCTGTGCATGATTAGGACTAATCTTTTTTAAAAATTTGACATTAATCAAAATGTAAATGTAGAGGTAAACTTACCAAAACATAGATATAGCGTGTATGTATATGTGTGTATGTATGTGTGTATGTATGTGTGTATGTATGTGTGTATGTATGTGTGTGTATGTACACTCACGCAAGTTTATAGTCACTATCCCTGTGAGAAACCCCTGGTGGAAAGGGTTTTTGTTAAGGCTGGCTAAGGACTTATTTAAATGTGGCACAGGAGCAATTATGACTGGATGCTCTTCCTAACATCAGCAATGGCCTTTGTCCAGGCTCGAATCCATGGCCTCGTGTTTACTAGACAAAAGCTCTAACCCTTATACCACGGATGCTCCCTGTGTGTGTGTGAGTGTTTGTGTGTTTGTGCGTATGTGCGTATGTGCGTATGTGTGTATGTGTGTATGTATGTATAATGTATGCATGCATGCATGTATGTATGTATTTATGTATGTATATATGTATAATGTATGTATGTATTTATGTATGTATATATATGTATAATGTATGTATGTATGCATGTATGTATATATGTATAATGTATGTGTGTATATAGAGCTAAAGCACAGTAATCTTTGTTTCAGGATACAACTTTGCAGGATTGACAAGTCCTGGAATCTGTTTCTGTGACCAGAAAGTTAACGGAATCAACCGTATGGATGACAGTAGATGTGAGTTCAAGTGCAAAGCCGATCAAACTACTGTTTGTGGTTCTTCTAACGCAAGCTCTGTTTTTGAACTTTCAAGAAAGAAAGATTATTTTTAAAGCTCATAGGACAACTTCTGTATCATTATTGATAGTTCAGTTGCTGCGTTTGATTAGTCTGTGGGCAATCAAATGGACATCCAATGACAAATAAAGCATTATTTTCATTACTTTTTACAAGAATTTACTCTGCCAATGAACCATGCTTTTGTTTTTTTACAATTCATTTCTCACTTTTCTCTGCCCTTTTCTAATCAGGTGGCCGAGGTTCTACAACTCATTGGTGTTTTTATATTCCATCAACAGCTAGAAACAACATCATAGTTTGTTGCTGCCTTAGCTCAGCATATTGGAGTGTTCATATGTTGATTCTAGAACGCCACAGTATTTATTATCAGTTGGAAGTCAGAATTGTCCCATTAGAAATTGATTTGGAACAAATTCATTATTATTTAAAGCTTTAACAAAACCTAATAATATAGTAGAGAAACGCATCAAATAAGCCAGAAAAGTAAATGACTAAGAAAAGCTGCAGATATATGTATATAACTGGTGTTAAGAAACTATCTGTAGCAGCTCAGCATGGATTAAATCAATGTGTAACTAAACTGTTTACTAAATTAACTTGCACTGTTTCAACTAATACAAATAGTTCGATATTGCCACTGCTACACGCAAGTAATATAGAAGATTTCACATTCAAAATACAGTTTGTAGAATTTCTGAGCAGGTTTTGTAGTTAATGTCCTCAAAAGATCATCTGACGATTAAACGCTAGTAACTTAAACTGACCATAATCAACCCATGTTTACACTAGCTTGAGAAATATATTTCGTAATAAAAAAAATGCTCGCATTAAACTATAATATATTCAAATGACACCCTTTGAGGCTTTGATGCATACAACATAAACTTCCTTTCTCCCAACACCCTATCTTGATGGAAAGGAACAATGGATGTATAGTTCAATGAGAACAAGTATATTCAGTAACTTAACCCACGGTATGTCAAGTGGCCACATGCATTGAATACGCCAGCATTGCTGGTTACTGAAGTAAAACTTAGAGAGTGTCGAAAGATTAGTATATCGTTGCACATATTATCTTAGTTGCACTTGTAATGCACTTCTTTTCATAGTTTTCAACAACTATAGTTAGTAATATCAAATAGACATATTGTGCCAACTGGTACTAGATGAATCATATGATATCAGAATAGCACAATGCATGCTTTATGTGATATGAAATAATATGGCTTAGACTGTTCATATTTCTCAGTGTTCATAATGCAATATACATATAATATAAAACAACTTAATGACTTATGTGATCGCTGTACCATTATATATTTGAAAAGTTGGTTTGTTGAATAATAGTATTTTTTATTATGCAAGCTTTGTTTTTTGATGGAATGGTGTATTTGATTGATTCAAAGTTAATTTTTTAAATATTCTCTATGTTTTAGAATTTTTCAAATGTACATTTGCCCACTTTTTTACACCAGCTGAGGGAATAAAAACCTAATATATGTAGTCCTACAAGTGCTTAACTATCATTGTGGTTGTTAAATTACACTTTGCTATAATACATACTCTTTTGCATTAATACTTTTGATGACCAAAATGGTTTAAGTGCACACATCTGTTTTATAACAAAGTGCTTTTAGCATCACAAGCTGAAAAAGATAATCTGTCTAAACAGTTGACAATAATACTTATCATAGCAGTACAAACTAAAACGGCATATGCCAACGCAGAAGTTTGCTGTTCAAAGGAATGATGAGACAAACAAGGGTACTATGTATCATGGTACTCTTCCCCAATTTTCTATATAGTTGAATATTTTACAATGAAGCCAAAGTGTCTTTACTGCATAGAGAGTAAAGGCCTGGCCTCACACTCGTGAGAATCACACGAAATCGTGTGTCGATTTTCGTGAGTTATCCTCTCGTTAAGACCAGCCACACACTCGTTGGACTAAACACATAATAAATAATCCGTGAATGTGTCTTGCACAAACAACAAAAGATTGCCAAATAGAGAAACGGGTAGAAATAAAATAATTACCATTGCTAAAATTCTATTGACCAATTAAATGGTACTTATTATCGATGGTAATTTTTCGTCTATCCTCATCGTTGTGTACACCCAACAATGACGATTTCGTCTGAATTCCTTCAAATTTTCTAGTACAAATGTTTTTTCGTGTCAAAGAGACGATTTCGTGTGATTCTCACGATAGTGAGGTCAAGCCTTAAGATACCAGAGAAGATGAATACAATATACTTGTTGACATTGTAACGTGACCAGCCTAATACACTGATGTAGTTGTATAGCTATAACTATTAGGTGCATGTTCAACAGTGCAGGTGAGTGACTTTTTAGAGACTAGGCTACCTGAATATATTACGGCTAACACAAATTTAATCTAGATTAAAAGGACAGCTCAAGCTTAATATGTACAGTTATTATTACAAAATACTATTTAAAGCATATGAACATGTTATATAATCACTCTTTATTTGTTAAAGTAGTTATAGTTAATCTATATTTTTATAGATGAAATACAATTTAATCAAGTTTCATTATTTTTAAGTTCAATTTGTATGTTTATAGCTAGGTTTTTGAAACGTTATTTGATAACTTTGATTGATAACTTTGATTGATAACTTGTTCTGAAATTATCAGAAACTCTTCATACAGGTTTGATGCAAATTTACATTCTAAAATGTAATGACCACTAGAAAATTTGTAAAACTCAATTACTCAGTGAGTCAACAATTTTATATTCTGTCTACAAATTTGTACTGAATCTACCGCTAGTGTTTTAACATTATTACAAATAACAGCAGCCTTTTATTCATTGTAAAGTCTATAACCAATGATATGTACTAACTACAAAGAAAAAGCAGTTTTCTTAGCTATAATTGGCGGCTATTTTTTATAGAAAGCTGGCTTTATATAGCTCTTGGTTAAAAACAATGCCAACAATATGATAAATTTTAGCTTTTCAAGTAAATGAAATAGCAGCAGTGAAACCAAAGATTAGGTGCTTGTTGAACAACAATTGAATGACGAAGAAAAAAATCAATTGGTTATTGAGTCCTATTATGTTGCTTTTGTATTGGAATTGCGCTAAGCTTACATAATTATTGCATTCAACTTTGAAAGGAGGAAAGAACTTCACGTTAAGGCATAAGGTATACAAGGAACTTCAGTATAAAATAAGTAAATAAACCACTCCACAAGTCGCGTTGATCAGTTGAATTCTTCTAACTAACCAGGGTGATTGTGATACATTCATTCTTTTCCAGCAATGTCTGAGAAGAATCAGTACAACACCGACCTTCCCCCCTCTTATGAGGTCAGTTCTGGATTCTCCCAGAATGCTTATGCCACACCAGGCTCTGTGCAGGCTGGTTATGCTACCCCAGGCTCTGTACAGGCTGGTTATGCCACACCAGGCTTTGAACAGGCTGGTCATGCTTCGGTTGGATATTTATCTGGTCATGTGACTACCTTGCCCACTTCCTTTCCGGCATGTTCTCCAGGGGTAAGAATGATTCATCAGCCAGGAGGGCCTTTGTCAGAGGTGAGCTAATATTTTATAAATCTTAAATAACAAGACAGAAATTGTATTACAAACAGCATGCAAATAAAGCAATGGTTGAATATTTGTTGTTTTTTGTCTTCGATTTTGTAATACACTAATATTTTGAAATACGATCTTTTGCAAGGCTGATAACTTTCATTGTTTTAAGAAATGGCATCTACGCCTTGAAAAACAAAAAATTCATTAGTTTAATATTGTAAATGTTGAAAGTCTAAAGCTATGCAATAGATTACTTTTAAAATAATATTTGATATAAGTATATAACCTTGTTAAATGCTAAGTCACTAAAACTAAAAATTCATAGTATCACATGAATTGCTGGGTTAAAAGTGGGTTATAAGTAATAAAAAAATCAACATAGATATAATTTCATATAGAAATATGTATTTGTAACAAACCTTTCAATTGTAGAAATGCTTAACTTTTAATGCAAATCAATTTAAACACGAAAAGCTAAAAGTTGTTGTTATAGAAAATAGACTGTATAGTTTGCCGTAAGGTTTTAATAACAAATACAATACTATAAGCTGTTTACTAGCAGTGTATACCAAAATAAAAGGAATGTACAGGTTTTTGCTAATACGTAAACTGGTTGAAGCAGATAAAACTAGCCTAATGCTTGAAAAAAAAACAAGAGGCACTACTGAATTATTCAGTAAAACAATTATTATGCTGTTGACAAATAAAATGCTTAATAAACTATGAAAACTTTTTATTGAAAGCTTAAAAAACTTTCTTTATATATTTCAAGGCATCCCAGAAGAATGCTCAGCTCTGGTTTATTGCAGCCATTGTTACCTGCATACTTTTCTTTCCCTTTGGAATTCCTGCAGCAATATTTTGCGACAATGCAAAACAAGCAGCAAAAAGAGGAGACCACTTAAAATTTTTTAGGTGCCTAAGAATTGGCAAAGGACTGGTAGGAGCTGCCATTGCCATATTCTCATTTATTGTGTTTACCATATCATCTAGGGTAAGTGTCAATAATAGCTTTAATATGACTGTTTGTATGTTAATCAGTTGAAGCTACTATTTCCCTGCTTTGATAGTATTTTAGTCTACATGCAGTACATAAACAATTTACAGATCAAGGATAAAATAATCAATATGTGATAACTATGCGCAATATCTCTAATGCAAAAACTATTCACAAAAACATTATATTTATTTTTGCAGTTTTTGCTACAATGGCATAATCATCATCCTATTTTACTTTGGAACTTTGGGCATTCAGGATAATATTGCTTTGATAAATTATGAAGAGTATGACCATACTGTTGATCTAGAAAATACAATTTAAGTCATACTTGATAATTATAGGCTGTTATAATGCGAGTTTTTTGACGCATAAAAAGAAAAATGGGAGATCAAGTTAGCAACAAGGTAAGAAAATTATAATGCATCAGCATATACAAGTATTATGTATACACACACACACGCACACACACGCACACATATATATATATATATATATATATATATATTATTTTGAAAGTACTGTTCTAGACCTTGGGAATTTGGTTTAAAGTAATTGGAGGGCCGCATGACCATTTTTTCTGCTATTTATTGAAATAAATAAACTATTTTTCATATTGTTATTTTGGCTATAGAGCTTGATGCTAATAAAATTCTAGTTGGCTTAAACCGCAGCAAGTGACTCAAGTAGATCTAACGGAATTTTACCTCAACAAGGGAACAGCCCTGAGTTGGGGGGTAAAACATTGGCTTAGTTAGCATCAAGTCATGGGTTAAAAGCCATTGATTATGTTCGGAAGAGCATCCAGCCATAATTGTTCCTGTGCCTCATCTAAATAAGTCCTTAGCCCATTTCAACAAAAAAACCTTTTTCACAGGAATGGCAACTATAAACTTGCGCGAGTTTTCTCATTAACTGTAAAAAGTTATTTGCAAAAACCTCTCCAACCATGTAAAAATTGTGTTTGATTGCATTGTACAGGAAATTAGGAGATGTATTTATAATAGTGATCTCTTTGACTCTATTTGTTGTAGGGTATTACTATGTTAGCCTATTAGACGGTGGGAAATGTTTCTGTGATTATTCCACTTTTTGGAGACCACAAGTAGAAGATAACTCCTGCACCTATATTTATGTGTAGCTAGCCCCAGCAGTATCTGTGGTTCAAACAAGACAGCAGTCTTTATAAAATATAATAAACTTACTAATTACAGACATATTATAAAGGTTTATGCAGGTTTAGATGTCATTTATCTCTAACTTTTCAATCTAATATATTCTTATACATCAAATTTTTATTTACTCAAGACTGCTAAAAAATATAGTAATAGTAAGCAAAGTCCTAACTTGTTTTTTATAAGCAGACTTGTGATGTAGTGCTATCAAAAAAGAAAAAAAATGATATTTTATGTTAAACTTTTTAACATATTTTAAGAGCTTTATGATGAGGTATTTGCCAACTAATCTTTATTCCATGTTCAAAGCTCAATACTGGTTTTATTTTTATATATACAATGTAGAGTTCCTTCACATTAAAGCATTTGCTGTGATCATGGGTGAGTTTTACTTGGCACATTCACATCCTATCTCATTTCACTTAGTTCACAATCATAATCTCTGCTGCTTTAGAGGTTTTGGAATTTTACAGTAATAGGCAGTGTTTTGAAATAATGTATACTATATCATATTATGCCATTAAATTTAAGTAACAAATTTTGTAAATTTTTTGAGTCCTTGTATTGTAAAGCTGTTATATTTGTAATAAATTCAGCAATTGCTAACTACCATACTCTTAGTAAATTTTGTGCTCATGGAACAAAAAGTACTTTACAAAACTTACAATTTGCAGCAAAATCAAAAGTGTAAGCTCTTTGCCGCTTTATGATTATAAGCAGTAATTTGAAATAATATTTCACGATATTTCATAGAATAAGATATTATTTCGTCTGCTGAACGCTAATTTTGAAGAGACTTTGGTTCATTATTATTAATAATATAAGTTCACTAAAGTCAAGTATGCAATGCTGATTTTTTGCAACAGCAAACAATTGTAAAGCTAGAATTAATATGCTAGATTAGACAAGCAGCAACTAGGAGTTCACCTGGCATCTTAAACATCAAATTAAAGTCAGCGCACAAAGAGAAGAGCCTTTAATTATTACGTAGCATCAATAACACACTGATGAGCGGTTGATGAATGCAACAAAGCTGTTTAAAGTATAATATGCCTATGCCAGATAACTTAGTACAGGGGTTTCCAACCTTTTCAGGGTGAGGGCTTTGTAAACCTCTCATTCACACTTTGCCATATCGTACGCTGTAACAGCAAATATCAGTTATATTTACAAATGTCCGAGCTGTCTGTACGGTGTACCCAGGGATGTAGTGGTACCCATACGGCCCCATACGCCGTATGGCCTAGAAGAAATTAGACTGTTCTAGGCCATACGCCTGTATGGGCATAATTATTTTTGAAAGATGATTAGTACACAGGAGGGTTTGGGCATCCTCACTGAGAATATCATAAATTTCGCTCACAATCTAATTTAAGTTGTTGTTATGTTAATGCTATGTGGGTGGCATGCGTGTTGCCTACTTGTGATTGTTTAGCCTGAGATTACACTATGAATGATATTATGCAGCTATCAACATTCCATCTTCTTATCACTACGTGTTCACTGAAGCGGAAGTGCTGTGCATTGGTGATTACTAAGGAGAAAATCTTTCATTTTCGGTGTATAAATCTATGAAGGCTATTAAAAAGATCAAAAAAATTGCCATAAATAAATTTCTCAGGTTTCTGACAGTGTTTGTTCTATTCGAATACCATACTTTCCTGCTGAGATATTTGGCAGGGATTGAAAAATAAATTTTTCAGGTAAAATTGGCCAAAAATGGGTAGATTTTTGTCTATAACTTTGCAAAAAAATATTGAAAACTAAAAAAGCAGGTGCTTTGAAGAACAGGAAGATCTAAAACATGGTTTTTAAATTTTAATTCTAGCACAATTAAGTGAGGTTTTATTTGGCTGGACTGAATTCTTATAATATACCAATAATGTGGCCTCAGCAAGGCAGTGACAGCTAGAAGGTTGCCTTTATCCATCTTGTGTGGACTTGCATTTTGTTGATAAGCAATGGAATTTAGAAAAAACCAACATGAAATCCAGAAATAAAATCAAATTGTATTCAAGAAACAGTACCAGGTGTGTAGGAGAGGCTAATGAAAATTTATCACTGAGGTCTACAGGTACTATATCCACATTTTGGTCAAAAACCTAGCGTTATTGCATGTTAATTATCAATGCAATAAGGTTTTGCAAACTGTACACCACTATAAGTAACCTTTTATGTTTGATTGTACCAATGTCTGGCTTTACATTTAATCATCTTCTAGGTTAACACATATTAAACCTGTAAAATTTCTTCTTTTGGGGTATATTTCCTTGATGTATTTAGTGGAAGCTCAGGGGTTTTATTTTAAAACCAAGTTAACATACTCTTCTTGGGTGTGCTTTATTGTGTGTAAGGAGGTGTGGCGGTATCACCTTATATATTAGACTAGTACCCTATGAAAGTCCTAACAGGTTTTCAACCAATTTCTGTTTGCCAATGAATTATCAATTCAAATTGCTCTTTATAAATAACCAACACACATCTTTTGATTAGCAATCTTCCTTTGTTCTGATCTATTATTCTTTTTTGTGCAGTGTATTAGTGTGCAGTGTATTAGTTATTTGAAGTAATCAGGTTGCATTTGAAGAGCACTTGTTACCTGCCTCTATCCTTCCATCTTTTTGAGATATTTAGCAATTTTTCTGTACGGGTTGAACTTAGTGTCAGAACAAACTTATAAACTGCAGTTGAGTAAGACTACATCACATTACAGTCAACAGGTATGGGACAATACTGAATATTTATATAATTTGCAGCAATGCCCAGTCATCATATAGCTGGTATGGTATGAAAATAATAGCGAGGTGCACATTTCAACACAGATTTTTTTCAGAAGAATTATAATTCACAATGGCTTTAAATTGCATAAATTTGCATCAGAAGTGCTCTGAGAGCTTCGGCGGCAGGGGCGCTGCCCCGGACCCCGGCCTCAGAGTATGGCCTAGAATATTTTTGCCACTACATCCCTGGGTGTACCCTGTTGCAGTATGTTAGGATGCAGCGCTGCTTGATTAAAAAAAGTTGCGAAAAAGGGAGGAGGGGGGGGGGTTCCTAAGAGACAGAAAAATTTTTGTGTCAACTCATAGGATATAAATGTCCAATGAGGTGTCATAGATTGTACCCAATAGAGAACATATTAAAATGGTTAATATTTTACGTTACGGTACTGCAAAGTGTGAGTGAGGGGTAAAGTTTAGCTTGAGCCAGGGGCCATGATGACAATATTTTTGAAGTTACTTTATTCTAAATTTTTACGAATTTCTACACAATGGAGTCCAACTAACTATTACAGGTTGTATGCGTTGTAGCATGTAATGCATGTAAGTGAGTGATTTTAAAGTAGCTTTCAACTCAAAGTAGGCAAAATAGTTTTATTTGTTATTTCTTTGAGGTCTACATAAATGTAGGCTTGTTCCCCTTCTAACAATTATAACACAAAACTGTAACATGATCAGAGCAAATAGAAACTAAAACAACATACACTATGTAAGCAGAAGTTTGTTGATACAAGGAATAATGAGACATGCTACTCTGTCATGTTACTCTTTTTGATTTTCTATATAGTTGAAGATTCTATGATCAATTTTGAAAAGTAGAATAGATATTTTTATTGAGTATATACAAGAACAGCAGTGACATGCTTATTACTGCTCAGCTGTACTGAATGCATTCAGCTACATGTGACTGAAGGTGATTAGAATATCTATGAAATCATATGTAATTATAGTACAGATAATCTTTTGACTTTGAACTCTTGTGTAAAATTTACACAATTTACCGAATCATCTCTATTTAATAGAGATGATTCAGTATTAACTGATTAAATGTTTTTATTAGCAGCATATGTAGATGTATGTATATCTATATGGTATAATCTATATGGTATAATCTATATCTATGTGTGTATACCTATGCAGTATGCAGGGAGTAAGATAACTCCTAAGGTACAGATAAGATTGTTAAATTATTTGTTGACATTGTGGCGCATAGTCACGTGATCAGCTGTCTACGCTGATGCAGTTAGCTATAGTCATTAGGTGTGTGCAACTTCAACAGTGTAGGCAAGTAGCACAATTTCACACAACATACTATAGTTATAACTGGCTGTAGGCTATATATGTATGTTATTTGAAAGAGTGACATATGTCTCTGGTACAAAAGACCCAAAAGAAATGTTATTATAATCACTTTGTATTCTTTACAGTAATTATACTAATAAATTATAGTTGTAGTCTATAGTAATTGTAGTAGAAATTGACATTAAATTTACACAAAGTTTATCATTTTCAAAAGTGAACTTAAATGTTTATCAGATATTATTGCAGCACCACTTTTGTCTATAGACTATACCACTATTTTGCACAGAAATGACAATCCTTAGATATCATAATAACATGATCATGATGTGGGTTCTAAACTTTGATTACACTTTTAAAGTTAGTTAACTTACACCTGCATTCAAATGTAAAGTTGTCTTTATACCTCTGCTGAAAAAAGTGCCGAGTTTAAGTTAAAAATGCTTGTCCGGGTACCCCTTTATAGTTTATAGTCAAACTGTAACTCGTTGAAATCATATTGATGCGGTTGCTCACTTTCTGAAATTGAAATTTTACTCGCATAATAGCTATTTGATGCCCTTTGTAAACGTCGTGAATTAGTGAAGCGCACAGCATAAAAGCGATAATTGAGAAGGCGTAGGCTATATAATTATAACCGTATAAGTACGCTATCTAATCGCCAAAGTAATAACTAAATAACGATGTTTACAAGGAGTTATTACTCCTATTCTGAAATTGGCCGATTAAATTATCACGGTACAAATTTTTTTACGAGTGGCTTTTATAGCTTATTCACACACGACAGTTTTTTGTTCGTTGGGTCCGACGAATGCCCAACTAACAAACATCGCACCTCTTTGTCGCAATAGTAGTGTATAGTTGCTTAGCAACAGTGCTTTTACTAGTAAAGTTGTTACTAGTTAAATTCAACGATAAATAGGTAAAAATTTTGCGTTAATAAAATAATTATTATCAACTATGAAACATTTAAATAATGACAAATTTAAAATTTACTAGCTAAACAAAAGCTAAAAATTTAGTAGATTTATGTTTAACAAAAGTTGGACTGTTAGAAGGAAATAAAAATGACACGTGAAACTGCAATACCATCACCATGTTCGTGTTTTTATATCTAACTCAAACTAATTATTTATTTTTTCATAGCCTTTCATTACTTATTCTACTTATAATTTTATTTTTGCTAAATAAGAAATTAAAATGACCTGTTTTATAGTAGTTTCTCTATAAAAGAACTATAGCTAGGACGTTTTAGCTGGAACAATTATGAAATATAATAGAAGTTGGTAGTGTCTACTTTAGGTGAAATGATTCAGTTGCATCAGTTTCAATTTAACTACATTTTAACTTTTTTTCAAGTCACTGCTACTCATTATGCACATCAACTCAGTTGCCTACGTGTATCTTTGTATTCAGGATCACAAAGATCATACTGATACAGTGCAGCTGGTCAAGCTATGATGATTTCTATAAAAAAACGTACTTCCGTCATGAAAACTGCTTGAAATAATTTTAAAATGCTGCTGACTAGCAAAATAATATGCTTCCTACAAATTTGCTCATTTTATTTAATTAGCAATTATTATTATTAATATTACTAAAATATTGATTATTTAGTTTAGTTACAATACCGCAATGTTTGCCATGTGCATTATGCCCGCGCTTTTTGCTTTTTTAAATAAGCCAATGATGTGCGATCAGATAAAATTCTTCAGCTGAAACCTAGCTGGGTCAGGTTCTAACGAAACTGTGAAAAGTCAATTATGTGATCCAAAACTAACAAACTTTTCTGCTGTCAGACCAATCAAAGAACGCTAGTTTGGCGCAATTGACGCAAATGTCCGATCACGTGATCCAAAACTAACAAAAATTGTATTCGTCGTGCCATTTTGGTCCGCTATTCGTCCAATTCGTTGATCGTGTGAACAAGCTATTATAGCTTATTCACACACGACGTTTTTTGTTCGTTGGGTCTGACAAATGCCCAACTAACAAACATCGCACCTCTTTGTTGCGCCAGCATGCAATAGTAGTGTATATAGTTGCTTAGCAACAGTGCTTTTACTAGTAAAGTTGTGACTAGTTAAATTTAACGATAACTAAGTAAAAATTATGCGTTAAGAAAATAATTATAATTAAATATGAAACATTTAAATTATGTCAAATTTATTAGCTAAACAAAAGCTAAAGATCTAGTAGATTTATGTTTAACAACAGTTGGGCTGTGAAAAGGAAATGAAAATGATCATAAAACTCCAATGCCGTAGTCGTGCTTTTATATCAAACTCAAGCTGAATATTTATTTTTTCATAGCCTTTCATTACTTATTCTACTTATATTTTTTATTGTTGCTAAATAAAAAATTAAAATTACCTGTTTTATAGTAGTTTTTCTATAAAAGAACTATAGCTAAGATGTTTCAGCTGAAACAATTATAAGATAAAATAGAAGTTGGTAGTGTCTACTTTAGGTGAAATGATTCAGTTGCATCAGTTTCAATTTAACTACATTTTAACTTGTTTCAAGTCACTGCTACTCATTGTGCACATCGACTCAGTTGCTTACGTGCATCTTTGTATTCAGGATCACAAAGATCATACTGATACAGTGCAGCTGGTCAAGCTATGATAATTTCTATAAAAAACGTACTTCCGCTATGAAAACTGCTTGAAATAATTTTAAGATGCTGCTGACTAGCAAAATAATATGCTTCCTACAAATTTGCTTATTTTAATTAATTATATTTATTATTATTAATATTACTAAAATATTGATTATTTAATTTAGTTACAATGCCGCAATGTTTGCCATGTGAATTATGCCCGCGCTCTTTGCTTTTTTAAATAGGCCAATGATGTGCAATCAGATAAAATTCGTCAGCTGAAACCTTGCTGGGTCAGGTTCCAACGAAACTGTGAAAAGTGGATCACGTGATCCAAAACGAACAAACTTTTCTGCTGTCAGACCAATCAAAGAACACTAGTTTAGCGCATTTGACGCAATTGTCCGATCACGTAATCCAAAACTAACAAAATTTGTATTCGTTGTGCCATTTTGGTTCGCTATTCGTCCAATTCGTTGATCGTGTGAATAAGCTATTACGATGCAATGTAACTCGGAGAAATTTCAACCCGGCCAAATTGAAGTTCTGACCGAAAATCGTGAAGGTATAAAAGCAACTTTAGTTGTACCAACATATCTATACAGTTTTATGTTCAGCATATAAACTGTGTTAAAGAATTACAAACAGCTGCAGCTCTTTATCAATGTTTTCCAGCAATGTCTGAAAAGAATCAGTACAACACTGACCTTCCCCCTTCTTATGAGGTCAGTTCTGGATTCTCCCAGAATGCTTATGCCACACCAGGCTCTGTACAAGCTGGTTATGCCCCGCCAGGCTCTGTACAGGCTGGTTATGCTTCAGTTGGATATTCCTCCGCCTCTGGTCATGTGACTACTCCGCCCACTTCATTTCCGGCATGTTCTCCGCGGGTAGGGATGACTCATCAGCCAGGAGGGCCCTTGCCAGAGGTGAGCTAATATATGATATACATTGCATGCTGATGTTGATAAGGAAACAGCTGCCGTATAGGGATTAAAGCTTTAGCTTAGCGAACATGAAGTCATGGGTTTGATCCCCAGTAAAGGCCATTGGTGATTTTATAAGAGCATTCAGTTATAATTGCTCTTGTGTCACATATGAATGAGTCCTTAGCTTGCTATAAAAATAACCTTTTTCATCAAGGGTTCTTCACGGGATAGTGATGGTAAACTCATGAGAGTTTTTAATATCTTGACCTTGACCGGCGAGACTCATTTCGTATTACAGAAAACATGCAAATAAAGCAATGGGTATTAAACATTGTTTATTTTTTGGGGTTTTTATTTTGTAAAAATAATACTTTAAGATACAGTCTTCTGCAAAACTCAGCATTTTTTATTGATTTCAGAATAAGTACCATAGTACTTATTCTAAAATCAATAAAAAATGCATGCAGTCTTGAAAAACATATTACATCAGTTTATTATTGTAAATATGGAAAATCTAAAGCTATATACAATAAGATACCTCTAAAATTACATTTGATATAATAGTTATATAGTATGGTAGGAGGCTACAAAGCCACTGAAACAGAGTTGGTGATATGACATATAAACATGGAATGAAAATTATTGATTACAAGTAATAAAACTCTCGATATGGATATAATTTTACAAAGAATATATGTTTGTAAAATATTTATATTGTATAAGTATACAAATTTTAGTATAAATCCGTTTAATGAAAACAATTGCTAAAGGTAATTATAGAAAATAGACTGCAGTTGGCCGTGACTTTGATAATCAATAAAATGCTAGCAGTTAACTATAGCAGTTTACTACAACACATGCTAAAGGAATACAGGTTTGGGCTATGTAAACAGTTGAAGCAGATAAAACTAAGCCAGTGTTTGCACTCTGGTTGAAATGAATAATAGGCACTGCTAAATTATTCATCAAAATAATTATTATGCTGTTGACATATAAAACGCTCAATACATTATGAACACTCTTTATTGAAAACTAAAAAAATTTTTCTTTTTCTATTTTAAGGCATATCAGAAAATGGCCCAGTGCTGGTTTATTACTGCCATTGTTACCTGCGTATTCTTCTTTCCTCTTGGGATTCCAGCAGCAATATTTTGCCACAAAGCAAAGAAAGCAGCGGAAAGAGGAGACAACTTTGAATATCTCAAGTACCTAAAGATTGGTAGAGGTCTGGCAGGAGCTGGTATTGGTTTATCCATAGCTGTTATAATAAACTTATCAGTTCAAGTGAGTGTCAATAATAGCTTTAATATGAGTGTATGTTTATTAAATGGCTGAAGCTATCTCTCTCTATCACTATATTATATGTAACTCTCTATGTACAAACACAAACACGCACACACACGTATATATGAATTTTTTAACATGTAGCTTCCACTTAGACTTGGCGGTTGAGAAAAAGCCATTAAAGCTCCTGATGGGTTGGATGAATACTATGCACCTGCAACTGAAACAAAATGGAACAGTGAGTGTTTATACTGACATTATAGAGATACAATCTTTATTGGTCAATCTCTTCATCCAGCTATATTATATCTTGTTTAACCAGTCAGCAAATCGTCAGATTGGCTTATTATTAATGGCATGACAGTGTGCTTATCAAGAATGTCACGATTCTGTGATGTCATAGCATAATGTGTGTCACTACCAGTTGCATGGCTGAGAAAGTGTGCCTAAAGCTTCTGCAAGAGTACCAAATTTAAGCAAATGTGTAAAATAGGTCTCAGGTGATGTGATAATGAGTCAGAAGGTGTCCATGTTTTACCTATATACTTCACAGAATATTTCTTGAAGAACTGTATTAGAAATTGCTTTATGTTGCTTTGTAGATATGAAAACTTATGTTGGCTGTTTTTACAACTCTCCAAAGCTGTTTAGCAAGTCCCCAGTAACCTTAGTAGAATAATCTGTATATACTCGTTTCTATCAAATTGTTTTTTTAAATTATAGAGGTTTTGTGCCAGTTTAAATGTCAAAGCTACTTTAAAATCTATTTATATAACGTTTTAATTTAATATATTTTTCTACATCAAATGTTTGTTTACTTTAAAATAGTAAAATATACAATAACAGTTAGCAAAGTCAGTTTGCTTTATCTTTATAAACATAATTGTGCTGCAGCGCATTATAAACAAAAACAAAGTTAGCTTTTCTAGCAAATCTAACATATTAAAAGAACTTTATGATTGAGTATTTGCTATGAATTAGCTATGTTCCAAACAGAATACTGGTTTTACTTGTATATAATATAATTCTTTCTCATTAAAGCATTTGCTGTGATAGCAATCCTCACATGCGGCACCTTCATTTTTTACCTCTCAATTAATACTTTACTCTGCAATTGAAAACTCTACTGCTTTAGAAGCTTTGAAATTCTGCAGTAGGCAATGTTTTAAAATAATATACTGTGCCATTAAACTTAAATAATGTATTTTGTATATTCATAATAGTATTTCTTTAACATAATAATGATAATAAATTTGATAGTGCCAACACATGCATATAATTATAAATCTTTTGTTTGCAAAACAAAAAAAATTAAAAAATCTATTTGCAGCAAAAAAATCAAAATCAGCTTTGATCTCCACAATTTAAAAATATTCAGTATTTCAAAATAATGCTTTAAAATATTATTGTATACAAAAATAATATTTCTCAAACCTGTTAAATGCTAATTTTCAGAATCCTTTCCCCATTATTAGTAAATTCACCAAAGTGAACAAAGTACAGAAGCAATAGAGATTTTTGTAAAATTAAACAAGGGTTGAGAGATTTTGCACCTGAAGCAAATTATAGTCGGTGTAATAACAGAGAAGTTCTTAATTATTACATAACATCAGCAAAAAATCTGAGAAGTAATTGATGAATCACCACAAAATTGTTTAAAGTGTATGCAAGCCTGTGTTAGAGAAATGTATATATAAACTTAGTTAATTAAGTGCAGCTTTTCTTATAACATCTATATATTGCTATTATAATGATCAGCATGCGTGCTTATATACCTATTTTTTAAGCTGTGAGTAATTTATTCTGACTAAATTTAAGCAAGTATGAAATAATTTATAGAAATGCATTAAAATATTTTTATTTTTGCTAAATATATTTTGGTTTATGTAATATTTTCAATACCAAGTGCAGATAAAATAGGTATTATACATTGCTAGATATCTTTTATTGAGAATATGAGTGCCGTATTATTGCTAACCATGTATTAAAAGTTCTTAAATCATTATCAAATTGTGAAAATTCTTGACTTTCTGAGCATACAGCCAAGTCTAACAAATTATTTAGAGCTGCTAAAAGCTACCCTTCAATTATCAAAATAGTTCATACTGCTCTTGCTGCCAGCTGCATGCAGTCTTTGTATAGAAATAGTAAGTGTTTTAGAAATTTACTCACCATTTTTAAAAAAGCACATGATAGAATAAAAACATCAATATAAAATACTCATTGGATGTTAAATTATATACTTTATAACTATAACGTTCATTTTAAATCCGGCGTCTTGCTATACTCAAATAAGTTTTAGTTGGAATTCACACTGCAGTTATATACAGGGATGTAGTGGTAAAAATATTCATGGCCATACTCTCAGGCCAGGGGGCCGCCCAGGCCCCCGGCGGGGTCCGGGGCAGCGCCCCGGCCGCCGAAGCCCTTCTGATGTAAATTTATGCAATTCAAAGCCATTGTGAATTATAATTCTTCTGAAAAAAATCTGTGTTGAAATGTGCACCTTGCTATTATTTTCATGCCATACCAGCTACACGACGTCTGTGCATTGCTGCAAACTATATAAATATTCAGTATTGTGCCATACCTGTTGACTGTAATTTTAAATGTAGTCTTACTCAACTGACACTAAGTCCAACCTGTACAGAAATATTGCTGAAGATCTCAAAAAAATGGGAGGATAGAGGCAGGTAACAAGTGCTCTCCAAATGCAACCTGATTACTTCAAATATTTAATACACTGACGTGGACAGAAAAAGAATTATTTATCAGAACAGAGGAAGATTGCAAATCAGAAAAAGCAATTTGAATTGATATCTCATTGGCAAGCAGAAATTGGTAGAAAACCTATTTGGAGTTTATTAGAGCACTAGTCTAATCCATAGGGAGATACCACCACACCTCCTTGCACACAATAAAACACACCAAAGAAGAGTATGTTAACTTGGTTTTAAAGTAAAACCCCTGAGCTTCCACTAGACACATCAAAGAAATATACCCCAAAAGAACAAATTTGTCAGGTTTAATATGTGTTAGCCTAGATTCTAGAAGATGATTAAATGTAAAGCCAGACGTTAGTACAACCAGACATAAAAGGTTACTTATGGCGGTATACAGTTTGCAAAAAAAATCATTAACATGAACATGCAATAACGCTGCTAGGTTTTTGACCAAAATGTGGATATAGTACCTGTAGACCTCAGTGATAAATTTTCATTAACCTCTCCTACACACCTGGTACTGTTTCCTGAAGACATTTTGATTTTATTTCTGGATTTCATGTTGGTTTTTTTCCAAATTTCATTGCTTATTGACAAAATGCAAGTCCACACAAGATAGCTAAGGGCAACTTTCTAGCTGTCACTGCCTTGCTGAGGCCACATTAATTATTAGTATATTATAAGAATTCAATCCCGCAAAATAAAATCATATACTTAATTGTGCTAGAAAGCCTAGAATTAAAATTTTAGATCTTCCTCAGAGCACCTGCATTTTCGAGTTTTCAATTTTTTTATTGCAAAGTTGTAGACAAAAATCTACTCATTTTTAGCCAATTTTACTTGAGAAGTTTATTTTTCAATCCCTGCCAAATATCTCAGCAGGAAAGCATGGTATTCCAATAAAACCAACACTGTCGGAAACCTGAGAAATTTATGCATAGCATGTATTTTTATCTTTTCAATAGCCTTCATAGATTTTCTACAAATTAGTGATTTATACACTGAAAATGAAAATTTTTTCCTTAGTAATCACCAATGCACAGCACTTCGCGCTTCAATGAACATGGAGAGATGAGAAGATGGAATGTTGATAGCTGCATATTATTCATAGTGTAATCTCAAGCTAAACAATCACAAGTAGGCAACACGCATGCCACCCACATAGCATTAACATAACAAGAACCTAAACTAGATTGTGAGCGAAATTTATGATAATATTCTCAGTGAGGATGCCCTAACTATCCTGTGCACTAATCATCTTTCAAAAATATGCCCATACGGGCGTATGGCCAAGAACAGCCTATTTTCTTCTAGGCCATACGGCGTATGGGACCGTATGGGTACCACTACATCCCTGGTTATATAACTTAAGGAAACTTACTTTTTGTTTCAGTCAGAACATTAGTGGGTTAATAATATTTCAAACTATAACGAAATACATTATAATTACAGTCTGTCTCAAAAACTAAAACTGTAATAATGTAATCATAAGAAATAGAAACCAAAACAAGATATGCCAACAGAATAATATTGTTCCAAAGAATAATGAGGCAAAGCATGCTACTCTGTAATAATAATCTGCTTTGAATTTATGATTGGATATTATATAATCAATTTTGGAAAAAGTATAATGACTATTGCAACAAGTATAGATTAGATATATGGAAAACAACAACAGTTATATTGACACGTTTATTATACTCAGCCGCACTGAATACATTCAGCTACATGTGACTGCAAGTGATTAGAATATCTATGAAATCATATCGTAATTTTAATACAGATATTCTATTGATTTTTAACTCTTGTGTAAATAGAGATGATTCAGTGTTAACTGATTAAAATATCTTTAATATAAGATATGCAGACATATGTATGTATAATGTCCTATGTGGTATAAGCTATAATTATATAGGTAGGCCTATATATTATGTCTAATTGGTATAAAGCTATAAGCTATGTCTATGTGTGTGTATGTCTATGGTATGCAGAGAGTAAGATAACTCCTGAATCACAGATAAGATAAATATATTATAGTTGTTGACATTGTGGCATAATCACGTGATCAGCTCTCTATATTGCACTGATGCAGTTAGCTATAGTTATTAGGTCGGTGATTCCTCAACAGTGTGGGTAAGTAATGCAATTTCACATAAAATAGTTATAACAGGCTATATAATATTTATGTTATATAATAGAGTGACAAATATCACTGATAAACATGACACAAAAATAATGTTGTTAAAATCACTTTTTTTACAATAATTATAGTTATAGTTTCTAGTAACTAGAATACATAGATTCATACTATTAAAATGTTTAAATAGAGTACATCATTTTCAAATGTGAATTTACATGTTCTTCAGGTAGTTGCAGCAATCCTTTCTTTCTACCACTAATTTTACACAGAAATATCAATCCTTAGACACTATAATGCATAATAACTCGATGTAGGTGCTAATGTTTTGTTACACTTTTAAAGTTATAAGTTAAGTTACATCTGCATGCAAATGTAAGTTGTACTAATATATCTATACAGTTTTATGTTCAGCATATAAACTGTGTTGAAGAATTACAAACAGCTGCAGCTCCTTATCAATGTTTTCCAGCAATGTCTGAAAAGAATCAGTATAACACCGACCTTCCCCCTTCTTATGAGGTCAGTTCTGGATTCTCCCAGAATGCTTATGCCACACCAGGCTCTGTACAAGCTGGTTATGCCACACCAGGCTCTGTACAAGCTGGTTATGCTCCAGTTGGATATTCCTCCGCCTCTGGTCATGTGACTACTCCGCCCACTTCATTTCCGGCATGTTCTCCGCGAGTAGGAATGACTCATCAGCCAGGAGGGCCCTTGCCAGAGGTGAGCTAATAGGATATACATTGCATGCTGATGTTGACCAGGAAACAGCTGCGGTATACGGGTTAGAGTTTTAGCTTAGTGAACATGAAGTCATGGGTTTGATCGCCAGTAATTGCCATTAGTGATGTTAGAAAGAGCGTCCAGTTATAATTGCTCTTGTGTCACATATGAATAAGTCCTTAGCTCTCTATAAAAATAACCTTTTTCATCATGGGTTCTTTAGGAGATAGTGACTATAAACTCATGACCTTGACCAGCGAGACTCATTTTTTACTACAGACAACATGCAAATAAAGCAATGGATATTAAACATTGTTTATTTTTTGTGGATTTTATTTTGTGAAACTAATACTTTTAGATACAGTCTTCTGCAAAGCTCAGCATCTTTTATTGATTTCAGAATAAGTACCATGCAGCTTTGAAAAACATATTAAATCAGTTTAATATTGTACATATTGAAAATCTAAAGCTATATACAATAAGATACATCTATAATTACATTTGATATAATAATTATATGGCATAGTAGGAAGCTAAAGCCACTGAAACAGAGTTGGTGATATGCCATATGAACATGGAATAAAAATTAATAGTTATAAATAATAGAACTCTCAACATAGATATAATTTTATAGAGAATATATATTAGTAAAATCTTTATATTGTAGAAGTATGCAAGTTTTAGTATAAATCCTTTTAATCAAAACAATTGTTAAAGGTAATTATAAGAAATAGATTGCAGTTTGCCGTGACTTTGATAATCAATAAAATGCTAGCAGTTAACTATAGCAGTTTACTAAAAATATGAAGATAGAGGAATACAGGTTTGTGCTATGTAAACAGTTGAAGCAGATAAAATTAAGCCAGTGTTTGCACTCTGGTTAAAATGAATAATAAGCACTGCTAAATTATTTATCATAAGAATTATTATGCTGTTGACATATAAAATGCTCAATACATTATGAATACTCTTTATTAAAAGCTTAAAACTCTCTCTTTTTCTATTTTAAGGCATATCAGAAAATGGCTCAGTGCTGGTTTATTACTGCCGTTGTTACCTGCGTATTCTTCTTTCCTCTTGGGATTCCAGCAGCAATGTTTTGCCACAAAGCAAAGAAAGCAGCAGAAAGAGGAGACAACTTTGAATATTTCAAGTACCTAAAGATTGGTAGAGGTCTGGCAGGAGCTGGTATTGGTTTATCCATAGCTGTTATAATAAACTTATCAGTTCAAGTGAGTGTCAATAATAGCTTTAATATGAGTGTATGTTTATTAAATGGCTGAAGCTATCTCTCTCTATCGCCATATATGCAACTCTTTATGTATACAAAAATACAGGCTCAAGCATGAGCGCGCGCGCGCACACACACACACACACACACACACACGCACGCACACACACACACACACACACACACACACACACACACACACACACACACACACACACACACACACACACACACACACACACACACACACACACACACACACACACACACACACACACACACACACACACACACACACACACACACACACACACACACACACACACACACACACACACACACACACACACACACACACACACACACACACACACACACACACACACACACACACGTATATATGAATATTTTAACATGTAGCTTCCACTTAGACTTGGCGGTCGAGAAACAATCATTAAGGCTCCTGATGGGCTAGATGTATACTATGCACCTGCAACTGAAACAAAGTGGGACAGTGAGTGTTTATACTGAAATAATAGAGATACAATCTTTACTGGCCAATCTCTTCATCCAGCTATATTATATCTTGTTTGGCCAGTCAGCAAATCGTCAGATTGACTTTTTTTAATGGCATGACAAGCGTGCATATCAAGAATGTCATGAGTTTGTGATGTCATAGAATAATGTGTGTCACTACCGGTTGCATGGCTGAGAAAGTGTGTTTAAAGCTTCAGCAAGAGTACTAAATGTAAGCAAATGTGTCAAATAGGTCTCAGGTGATGTGATAATTTGAGCCAGATAGGTGTCCATGTTTTACCAATATACTTCACAGAATTTTTCTTGAAGTATTGTATTAGGAATTGCTTTATGTTGCTTTGTAGATATGGGGACTTATGTTGGCTGTTTTTACAACTCTCCGAAGTTGTTTAGCGAGCCTCCAGTAACCTTAGTAGAATCATCTGTATACTCATGTCTATCGAATTGTTCTTTTAGTGGTAGGTATATAGTATAAGCTAGTATATACAACTGTAAATAAACTACTATATATAATTACAATGAAATATTTTGCTTAAATTAATTCAAGTGACATGTTTTGAGTGTCTAAGTTTCTGTATACGCAGTAGCTAGTTATTATAGGCAGTAAAACAAAATGAATTTTATGGTGAACGTTATGGTAGAGTATAAAATGATTAAGTATGAGTTTGAAGGTTTTTTTGTGGCTTGTAAATTATATCAACAGCTTGGTTTTTACTATACAATTGGTGTGGCTTGTTTCTTTTAATGCTTTAATACAATTTGCTCTTCTATTTATAATTTCTTATTTAATGTCTTGAAATATAGCATTTCTGTAATGAACTTACTTTGAACTGAAGCAATTAAGTTTCAACAGTTAAATATTACTAAAAATGAATATCTTTTCAAAATTTTACCAAGTGCGTGCTTTTAAAGTACGGTATATATTGTAATATTTCCATTAAATGCAACGTTGAAACAAATTCTAGAATTAAAAAACCATGTAAAAAAGATTAATTGAGTACACATTTATTATGCAATGTGAAGTTTATATGGTATTGAAACTTGAATTTCTAAATTTAAAAAATTGCATCTCATCAAATAATGAAGCTCAACATAATTACTAAAAAGCAAGCCCAGTGTGAAAAATATAAAAAAAATGTAATACAGGCCTATAATATAACTGGTTAAAATGAATTAATTATTACTTTCCATAAGAATTTAATAATTAATGTATAGTATAACATGTATTTGATATAAGTAAATTCTGACATCTGTTTTTCTCCTAGGCTATAGCTATGCTGGACTAGAGGACTCAAACAAATGTTATTGCGGGGACTCTTACAACTATCAGGCGGTGAAGTTGGAGAATTACGAGTGTGACTCTTATTGTTCTGATAAGTCATATGGATGTGGGGGAGATAACAATCAAATCACTATATACAACACAAATTATCTAGGTCAGGCAAAGAACTATGCTATTTATATAAATGTCACCCAAAAGCACGTTATATCTTATTATGATGTTTTTTTTATTTTCAGTAAAATATTACAAACCTACAAACACAACTGCTATATTTTTAAATGTTTTTTACATGAATTTTAATAGTTGAAAATTTTCACACCAAAACACTCAATACTACTGACTCTAGATGATGAATTCATTAGTTTGAAGTCATAAATTTTGCGCAGAAAATAAAATAACTGACTAGTTTTGCATATATAATCTTTGCAGGTGTGCTAGCTATAACTTTCTTTGCTTTAATAAGCTTTTTCCTCTACCTAAAAAGTTTTACGTTGAACATTTTTACAGAACAAAAATAACATAATTACTGTGCAGTGATTACGTGCAATGTCTGCAACAATTATAAAAACTATTTGCAAAAAATGTTTTATTTCTCTTTGCAATATATTGACTATGATTGCATAATTACCAGAACAGGGTTATACCTATATTTTGCTTTATAGTTTGCTTTGATAAATTATGAAATTATATGAACCAACTGTTGATTTACCGCATGCTTGATAATTATAGGCTGCTACAGTGGAAGTCTGGCACATAAAATGGACATAGGAGATAAAGTTAAGCCGGAAAAATGTCTGTTGGCGTGTCAGAAAAAAGGTGTGATAAAAGTTATATGCATAAACATATATTTTGTCAATTTTAGGTTTGAAATTTTAGAGTAATAAGTTTATAAGACTATAGAAGGGTGGCATAAGCTAATGTTACTAATGATACTAATTTTTCAAATCAATAAGAATTTTTTTACTTTCTTATATCAGTTGAACACAATAGTACAAGTATATAGTACTTCTTGATAGTAAAAAAAATGTTTTATCAAAAAGTATTCATTGAAGAAAATGTCTATTATTTATGTATTATTGTTTTTTTTGTCCTACAAAATTATGTGAAAATTCGAAAAAACTATTCTGGATAATTCATAATTATATTAACTATTATTTCATGTTTAGCAATCAATACAACAGTTATATAGGTAAACATAAGTATATCAATATAAACAATATTGTGCAAAAATAAAAATGGCATCTGAGTGGGAAGAAACCTATATTAACAGAGCTTGCTGCTAATTAGAGTCTAGTTGACTTAAAGTGCAGCAACTAACTTGAGCAGCTTTAACCTAATTTTTCCAACATATAAAAAATAAAAAGTCATTTGTGTAGACTTTTCTAGTCATATAAAAATAATTGTCTTTAATTGTACTGAAAAATGTAGGAGATGCATACATAATGATCAGACTAATTTTATTTGTTGCAGGATATGATTATGTTGGCCTAACAGATGGTGGAAAATGTTTCTGTGATTATTCCCTCTATCGGAATTCACAAATAAATGATAACTCCTGCAACTACACATGTATAGCTAGCCCCAGCAGCATTTGTGGTTCAAAGACAGCATCAGTTGTTTATAAAATACAATGAATATACTAACATATAATATAGATTGGTTTTATGCCAGTTTAAATGTCAAAGTTACTCAAAAATCTATCTATAACGTTTCAATTTATTATATTTTTATACATTTTATTTTTATTTACTTTAGAATAGTAAAATATACAATAAAAGTTAGCAAAGTCAGTTTGTATTGTCTTTATAAATAGAATTGTGCTGCAGCGCATTATCATAAACAAAAACAAATTTAGCTTTTCTAGCAAATCTAACATATTTAATTAGAGAACTTTATGATTGAGTATTTGCTATGAAGCTATGTTCATTACAGAATACTGGTTTTACTTGTATATGATATAATTTTTTCTCATTAAAGCATTTGCTGTGATAGCAATCCTCACATGCGGCACATTCATTTTTTACCTCTCAATTAATACTTTACTCTGCAATTGAAAACTCTACTGCTTTAGAAGCTTTGAAATTCTACAGTAGGCAATGTTTTAAAATAATATACTGTGCCATTAAACTTCAATAATGTATTTTGTATATTCATAATAGTATTTCTTTAACATAATAATGATAATAAATTTGATAGTGCCAACACATGCATATAATTATAAATCTTTTGTTTGCAAAACAAAAAGAAAATTAAAAAATTTATTTGCAGCAAAAAAATCAAAATCAGCTTTGATCTCCACAATTTAAAAATATTCAGTATTTCAAAATAATGCTTTAAAATATTATTGTATACAAAAATAATATTTCTCAAACCTGTTAAATGCTAATTTTCAGAATCCTTGCCCCATTATTAGTAAATTCACCAAAGTGAACAAAGTAAAGTACACAATAGAGATTTTTGTAAAATTAAACAAGGGTTGAGAGTTTTTGCACCTGAAGCAAATTATAGTCAGTGTAATAACAGAGAAGTTCTTAATTATTACATAACATCAGCAAAAAATCTGAGAAGTAATTGATGAATCACCACAAAATTGTTTAAAGTGTATGCAAGCCTGTGTTAGAGAAATGTATATATAAACTTAGTTAATTAAGTGCAGCTTTTCTTATAACATCTATATATTGCTATTATAATGATCAGCATGCGTGCTTATATACCTATTTTTTAAGCTGTGAGTAATTTATTCTGACTAAATTTAAGCAAGTATGAAATAATTTATAGAAATGCATTAAAATATTTTTATTTTTGCTAAATATATTTTGGTTTATGTAATATTTTCAATACCAAGTGCAGATAAAATAGGTATTATACATTGCTAGATATCTTTTATTGAGAATATGAGTGCCGTATTATTGCTAACCATGTATTAAAAGTTCTTAAATCATTATCAAATTGTGAAAATTCTTGACTTTCTGAGCATACAGCCAAGTCTAACAAATTATTTAGAGCTGCTAAAAGCTACCCTTCAATTATCAAAATAGTTCATACTGCTCTTGCTGCCAGCTGCATGCAGTCTTTGTATAGAAATAGCAAGTGTTTTAGAGATTTACTCACCATTTTTAAAAAAGCACATGATAGAATAAAAACATCAATATAAAATACTCATTGGATGTTAAATTATATACTTTATAACTATAACGTTCATTTTAAATTCGGCGTCTTGCTATACTCAAATAAGTTTTAGTTGGAATTCACACTGCAGTTATATAACTTAAGGAAACTTACTTTTTGTTTCAGTCAAAACATTAGTGGGTTAATAATATTTCAAACTATAAGGGAATACATTATAATTACAGTCTGTCTCAAAAACTAAAACTGTAATAATGTAATCATAAGAAATAGAAACCAAAACAAGATATGCCAACAGAATAATATTGTTCCAAAGAATAATGAGGCAAAGCATGCTACTCTGTAATAATAATCTTCTTTGAATTCATGATTGGATATTATATAATCAATTTTGGAAAAAGTATAATGACTATTGCAATAAGTATAGATTAGATATATGGAAAACAACAACAGTTATATTGACACGTTTATTATACTCAGCCGCACTGAATACATTCAGCTACATGTGACTGCAAGTGATTAGAATATCTATGAAATCATATCGTAATTTTAATACAGATATTCTATTGATTTTTAACTCTTGTGTAAATAGAGATGATTCAGTGTTAACTGATTAAAATACCTTTAATATAAGATATGCAGACATATGTATGTATAATGTCCTATATGTGGTAAAAGCTATATATAGGTATATATTATGTCTAATTGGTATAAAGCTATAAGCTATGTCTATGTGTGTGTATGTCTATGATATGCAGAGAGTAAGATAACTCTTGAATCACAGATAAGATAAATATATTATAGTTGTTGACATTGTGGCATAATCACGTGACCAGCTCTCTATATTACACTGATGCAGTTAGCTATAGTTATTAGGTCAGTGATTCCTCAACAGTGTGGGTAAGTAATGCAATTTCACATAAAATAGTTACAACAGGCTGTATATTATGTATGTTATATAATGGAGTGACAAATATCACTGATAAACATGACACAAAAATAATGTTGTTATAATCACTTTGTTTTTACAATAATTATACTTATAGTTTCTAGTAATTAGAATACATAGATTCATACTATTAAAATGTTTAAATAATATAGTACGTCATTTTCAAATTTGAATTTATATGTTCTTCAGGTAGTTGCAGCAATAATTTTTTTCTACCACTAATTTTACACAGAATATCAATCTTGAGACACTCTAATGCATAATAACTTGATGTAGGTGCTAAAGTTTTGTTACACTTTTAAAGTTATAAGTTAAGTTACATCTGCATGCAAATGTAAGTTGTGCTAATATATCTATACAGTTTTATGTTCAGCATATAAACTGTGTTGAAAAATTACAAACAGCTGCAGCTCCTTATCAAGGTTTCCCAGCAATGTCTGAAAAGAATCAGTACAACACCGACCTTCCCCCCTCTTATGAGGTCAGTTCTGGATTCTCCCAGAATGCTTATGCCACACCAGGCTCCGTACAAGCTGGTTATGCCACACCAGGCTCTGTACAGGCTGGTTATACTTTGGTTGGATATTCCTCCTCCTCTGATCATGTGACCACTCCGCCCACTTCCTTTCCGGCATGTTCTCCGAGGGTAGGGATGACTCATCAGCCAGGAGGGCCCTTGCCAGAGGTGAGCTAATATATGATATACATTGCATGCTGCTGTTGACCAGGAAACAGCTGCGGTATACGGGTTAGAGTTTTAGCGTAGTGAACATGAAGTCATGGGTTTGATCCCCAGTAATTGCCATTAGTGATGTTAGAAAGAGCGTCCAGTTATAATTGCTCCTATGCCACATATGAATAAGTCCTTAGCTTGCTATAAAAATAACCTTTTTCATCAAGGGTTCTTCAGGAGATAGTGACTATAAACTCATGACCTTGACCAGCTAGACTCATTTTTTACTACAGACAACATGCAAATAAAACAATGGATATTAAACATTATTCATTTTTTGTAGTTTTTATTTTGTGGAACTAATACTTTTAGATACAATCTTCTGCAAAGCTCAGCATCTTTTATTAATTTCAGAATAAGTACCATGCAGCTTTGAAAAACATATTACATCAGTTTAATATTGTACATATTGAAAATCTAAAGCTATATACAATAAGATACATCTATAATTACATTTGATATAATAATTATATGGTATAGTAGGAGGCTAAAGCCACTGGAACAGAGTTGGTGATATGCCATATGAACATGGAATAAAAATTATTAGTTATAAATAATAAAACTCTCAATATGGATAAAATGTTATAGAGAATATATATTAGTAAAATCTTTATATTGTAGAAGTATGCAAGTTTTAGTAAAAATCCTTTTAATCAAAACAATTGTTAAAGGTAATTATAAGAAATAGACTGCAGTTTGCCGTGACTTTGATAATCAATAAAATGCTAGCGCAGTTAACTATAGCAGTTTACTAAAAATATGAAGATAAAGGAATACAGGTTTGTGCTATGTAAACAGTTGAAGCAGATAAAACTAAGCCAGTGTTTGCACTCTGGTTGAAATGAATAATAAGCACTGCTAAATTATTTATCAAGATAATTATTATGCTGTTGACATATAAAATGCTCAATATGCTCTTTATTGAAAACTTAAAACTTTTTCTTTTTCTATTTTAAGGCATATCAGAAAATGGCTCAGTGCTGGTTTATTACTGCCATTGTTACCTGCGTATTCTTCTTTCCTCTTGGAATTCCGGCAGCAATATTCTGTCACAAAGCAAAGAAAGCAGCAGAAAGAGGAGACAACTTTGAATATCTCAAGTACCTAAAGATTGGTAGAGGTCTGGCGGGAGCTGGTATTGGTTTATCCATAGCTGTTATAATAAACTTATCAGTTCAAGTGAGTGTCAATAAATTAGATTTAATATGAGTGTATGTTTATTAAATGGCTGAAGCTATCTCTCTCTATCGCCATATATGCAACTCTTTATGTATACAAAAATACAGGCTCAAGCCTGCACGCGCACGCACATGTATATATGAATATTTTAATATGCAGCTTCCACTTAGACTTGGCGGTCGAGAAACAATCATTAAGGCTCCTGATGGGCTAGATGTATACTATGCACCTGCAACTGAAACAAAGTGGAACAGTGAGTGTTTATACTGACATTATAGAGACAAGGTATTTACTGATGGAGGATTAACATCTAGTTATCTGTATATCTTGTTTGACCAGTCAGCAAATCGTCAGATTGGCTTATTATTAATGGCATGACAGTGTGCTTATCAAGAATGTTATGATTCTGTGATGTCATAGAATAATGTGTGTCACTACCAGTTGCATAGGTGAGAAAATGTGTTTAAAGCTTCAGCAGGAGTACCAAATGTAAGCAAATGTGTCAGATAGGTATCAGGTGATGTGATAATGAGCCAGATATTATAGGTGTCCATGTTTTACCAATATACTTCACAGAATATTTCTTGAAGTAATGTATTAGAAATTGCTTTATGTTGCTTTGTAGATATGGGGACTTATGTTGGCTGTTTTTACAACTCTCCCAAACTATTTAGCAAGCCCCCAGTAACCTTAATAGAATCATCTGTATATTCATGTCTCTCGAATTGTTCTTTTAGTGGTAGGTATATGATATAAGATAGTATATACAACTGTAACTAAACTACTATATATATAATTGCAATGAAATATTTTTCCTTAAATTAATTCAAGTGATGCGTTTTGAGTTTCTAAATTTCTGTATATGCAGTAGCTAGCTATTATAGGCAGTAAAACAAAATGAATTTTATGGTGAACGCTATGGTAGAGTATAAAATGATTAACTATGAGTTTGAAGGTCTTTTTGTGGCTTGTAAATTATATCAACAGCTTGGTTAATACTATACAATTGGTGTGGCTTGTTTCTTTTAATGCTTTAATACAATTTGCTCTTCTATTTAATTTCTTATTTAATGTCTTGAAATATAGCATTTCTGTAATGAACTTACATTGAATTGAAGCAATTAAGTTTCAACAGTTAAATATTACTAAAAGTGAATATTTTTTCAAAATTTTACCAAGTGTGTGCTTTTAAAGTACGGTTATATATATTGTAATATTTCCATTAAATGCAACATTGAAACAAATTCTAGGATTCAAAAACCATGTAAAAAAGATTAATTGAGTACACATTTATTATGCAATGTGAAGTTTATATGGTATTGAAACTTGAATTTCTAAATTTAAAAAATTGCATCTCACCAAATAATAAAGCTCAACATAATTACTAAAAAGCAAGCCCAGTGTGAAAAATATAAAAATAATATAATATAGGCCTATAATATAACTGGCTAAAATAAATTACTTTCCATAAGAATTTAATGTATAACATAACATGTATTTGATATATGTAAATTTTTGACATCTGTTTTTCTTCTAGGCTATAGCTATGCTGAACTAGAGGACTCAAATAAATGTTATTGCGGTGACTCTTACAACTATCAGGCAGTAAAGTTGGAGAATTACGAGTGTGACTCTTATTGTTCTGATAAGTCATATGGATGTGGGGGAGATAACAATCAAATCACTGTTTACAACACAAATTATTTAGGTCAGACACAAAACTATGCTATCTGTATAAATGTCATCCAAAAGCACATTATATTTTATTATGCTGCTTTTGTAGTTTTAGTAAACTACAAACCTACAAACACAACTGCTATATTTTTAAATGTTTTTTACATGAATTTTAATAGTTGAAAACTTTTCACACCAAAACACTCAAAGCTACTGACTCTAGATGATGAATTCATCAGTTTGAAGTCATAAATTTTGTGCAGACAATAAAATAACTGAGTAGTTTTGCATGTATAATTTTTGCAGGTGTGCTAGCTATAACTTTCTTTGCTTTAATAAGCTTTTTCCTCTACCTAAAAAGTTTTACGTTGAACATTTTTACAGAACAAAAGTAACATAATTGCTGTGCGGTGATTACGTGCAATGTCTGTAGCAATCAAAAACTATATTTACAAAAAATATTATATTTCTTTTTGCAATATATTGACCATGATTGCATAATCACCAGAACAGGGTTACACCTATATAGGTGTATTTTGCTTTATATTATATATATTTTATATTTTGCTTTATAATTTGCTTTGATAAATTATGAAATTATATGAACCAACTGTTGATTTAGGGCATGCTTGATAATTATAGGCTGCTACAGTGGAAGTCTGGCACATAAAATGGACATAGGAGATAAAGTCAAGCCTGAAACTTGTCTGTTGGCATGTCAGAAAAAAGGTATGATAAAATTTATATGCATAAACATATATTATTTTGTCAATTTTAGATTTGAAATTTTAGAGTAATAAGTTTATAAGACTATAGAAAGGTGGCATGAGCCAATGTTATGCTTAATAATACTAATTTTTTCCGAATCAACAAGAATTTATTTTCTTTTTTATATCAGTTGAACACAATAGTACAAGTATATAGTACTTCTTGTTGGTAGAAAATAATATTTAATCAAAAAGTATTCATTGAAGAAAATGTCTATTATTTATGTATTATTGTTTTTTTGTACTACAAAATTATGTGAAAATTGGAACACTATTTTGGATAATTCATATATTAACTATTATTTCATGTTTAGCAATCAATACAACAGTTATATAGGTAAACATAAGTATATCACTATAAACAATATTGTGCAAAAATAAAAATGGCATCTGAGTGGGAAGAAACCTACTAATTAACAGAGCTTGCTGCTAATTAGAGTCTAGTTGACTTAAAGTGCAACAACTAACTTGAGCAGCTTTAACCTAATTTTTCCAACATATAAAAAATAAAAAGTCATTTGTGTAGACTTTTCTAGTCATATAAAGATAATTGTCTTTAATTGTACTGAAAAATGTAGGAGATGCATACATAATGATCAGACTAATTTTATTTGTTGCAGGATATGACTATGTTGGCCTAATAGATGGTGGAAAATGTTTCTGTGATTATTCTCTCTATCGGAATTCACAAACAAATGATAACTCCTGCAACTACACATGTATAGCTAGCCCCGGCAGCATTTGTGGTTCAAAGACAGCATCAGTTGTTTATAAAATACAATGAACTTACTAACATATAATATAGATTGGTTTTATGCCAGTTTAACTGTCAAAGCTACTTAAAAATCTATCTATAACATTTCAATTTATTATATTTTTATACATTTTATTTTTATTTACTTTAGCATAGTAAAATACACAATAAAAGTTAGCAAAGTCAATTTGTTTTGTCTTTATAAATAGAATTGTGCTGCAGCGCATTATCATAAACAAAAACAAATTTAGCTTTTCTAGCAAATCTAACATATTTAATTAGAGAACTTTATGATTGAGTATTTGCAATGAAGCTATGTTCATTACAGAATACTGGTTTTACTTGTATATGATATAATTTTTTCTCATTGAAGCATTTGCTGTGATAGCAATTCTCACATGCGGCACATTCATTTTTTATCTCTCAATTAGTACTTTACTCTGCAATTGAAAACTCTGCTGCTTTAGAAGCTTTGAAATTCTACAGTAGGCAGTGTTCTAAAATAATATATTGTGCCATTAAACTTAAATAATGTATTTCGTATATTCATAATAGTATTTCTTTAACATAATAATGATAATAAATTTGATAGTGCCAACACATGCATATATTTATAAATCTTTTGTTTGCAAAACAAACAAAAAATTAAAAAAATTATTTGCAGCAAAAAAATCAAAATCAGTTTTGATCTCCACAATTTAAAAATATTCAGTATTTCAAAATAATGCTTTAAAATATTATTGTATACAAAAATAATATTTCTCAAACCTGTTACATGCTAATTTTCAGAATGCTTGCCCCATTATTAGTAAATTCACCAAAGTGAACAAAGTAAAGTACACAATAGAGATTTTTGTTAAATTAAACAATGGTTGAGAGTTTGTGCACCTGAAGCAAATTATAGTCAGTGTATGAACAGAGAAGTTCTTAAATATTACATAACATCAGCAAAAAGTCTGAGAAGTAATTGGTGAATTACCACAAAATTGTTTAAAGTGTATGCATGCCTGTGTAAATATTATAAACTTAGTTAAGTACAGCTTTTCCTATAACATCTATATTGCTATTATAATGATCAGCATGCGTGATTATATATCTGTTTTTTAAGCTGTGAGTAATTTATTTTGACTAAATTTAAGCAAGTATAAATTGTGTTAGAAATTCATTAAAATATTCTTATTTTTGCTAAATATATTTTGGTTCATGTCAATATTGTCGACTAGATATTGTGAGTAAACAACTGCACATTTTGTTCAGTTATTTTAGCCAGCTGATATTCACATAACCAACAGGAAAAATTGAAAATGTAATATTTGCGATACCAAGTGCAGATAAAATAGGTATTATAGCTAACGGCTACTTTCCAATTCCCATTACCTATCCAAATGGTTCATACTGCTCTTGCTGCTAGCTGCATAACAAGTGTTTTAGAGATTTACTCACCATTTTTATAAAAGTACATAATATAGAACAAAAACATAAGTATAAAATACTCATTGGATGCTACATTATACACCTTACTACATGTTCCATTTCAAATTGTGTTTTGCTATATAACTCAAATAGGCTTTGCAGTAACTGGAATTTAAACTGCAGTTGTATAATTTAAGGAAACTTACTTTTTGTCGCAGACAGAAAATTAGTGGGTTAATAATATTTTAAACTATAACGAAATACATTATAATTACAATCTGTCTCAAGAACTAAAACTGTAATAGTATATATGATCATAGGAAATAGAAACCAAAACAAGATATGCCAACAGAATATTATTGCTCCAAAGAATGATGAGGCAAAGTATGCTACTCTGTAATAATAATCTTTTTTAAATTTATGATTGAATATTATAATATAATCAATTTTGGAAAAAGTATAATGACCATTGCATTAAATATAGATAAGATATATGGAAAACAAGAACAGTTATATTGACACGTTTATTATACTCAGCCGCACTGAATACATTCAGCTACATGTGACTGCAAGTGATTAGAATATCTATGAAATCATATCGTAATTTTAATACAGATATTCTATTGATTTTTAACTCTTGTGTAAATAGAGATGATTCAGTGTTAACTGATTAAAATATCTTTAATATAAGATATGCAGGCATATGTATGTATAATGTCCTATATGTGGTAAAAGCTATATATAGGTATATATTATGTCTAATTGGTATAAAGCTATAAGCTATGTCTATGTGTGTGTATGTCTATGGTATGCAGAGGGTAAGATAACTCCTGAATCACAGATAAGATGAATATATTATAGTTGTTGACATTGTGGCATAATCACGTGATCAGCTCTCTATATTACACTGATGTAGTTAGCTATAGTTATTAGGTCAGTGATTCTTCAACAGTGTGGGTAAGTAATGCAATTTCACATAAAATAGTTTTAACAGACTGTATAATATGTATGTTATATAATAGAGTGACAAATATCACTGATAAACATGACACAAAAATAATGTTGTTATAATCACTTTTTTACAATAATTATAGTTATAGTTTCTAGTAATTAGAATACATAGATTCATACTATTAAAATGTTTAAATATAGTACACCATTCTCAAATGTGAATTTATATGTTCTTCAGGTAGTTGCAGCAATCCTTTTTTCTACCACTAATTTTACACAAAAATATCAATCCTTAGACACTATAATGCATAATAACTTGATATAAGTGCTAAAGTTTTGTTACACTTTTAAAGTTATAAGTTAATTTACATCTGTATTCAAATGTAAACTGTACTAATATATCTATACAGTTTTACATTTAGCATATGAACTGTGTTGAAGAATTACAAACAGCTGCAGCTCCTTATCAATGTTTTCCAGCAATGTCTGAAAAGAATCAGTACAACACCGACCTTCCCCCTTCTTATGAGGTCAGTTCTGGATTCTCCCAGAATGCTTATGCCACACCAGGCTCTGTACAAGCTGGTTATGTCCCGCCAGGCTCTGTACAAGCTGGTTATGCTTCAGTTGGATATTCCTCCGCCTCTGGTCATGTGACTACTCCGCCCACTTCATTTCCGGCATGTTCTCCGAGGGTAGGGATGACTCATCTGCCAGGAGGGCTCTTGCCAGAGGTGAGCTAATATGGTATACATTTTATGCTAATCTTAATTTTGCATTATGTGATGCATTAATACATGATAAACAAAGATTATGTTTAGAGCATAATTTTAGTAATAAGGTGTTTTGAAAACTTGATTTTGTAAAGATAGCCTTTTGCCATTTTAAAAGTATGTATTGCTTTGAAAACCTTCCTAGCTGCAATAGTTCACGGAAGTTTTACAAACTCTTGAAGCATACAGTAAACTTGGTGCTAGATTTATACTCTATCAATTAATATACTTGACACATTGAAAGTAGGATATATAAAGAAACAACACCCTCAATGTGTGAGCAACATTTTGATATGAGCAAAACTTTTGTAAAAAAGACGTATTTGTAACAAACTGGTTTTATAGCATTATAAATATTTTTTGATAATTTGACAGCTGCATTGCTGCATTATTATATGGCATTTAGGTGTAAAATGCATGCTTATTATCTTTATTACATTGTTTCACAAAGATACTATAAATGGTGGTACATTGTGTCCGTGCAAGTCTGTTCTGATAAGGCCAGATTATATAATAGTAATATTATATCAATTACCATAAATAATATATCAATTAATGAAAGCAAAAGTGCGAAGCATTTGAGTAATTTATAATAATATGTTGACTACTATAAATTACACTAGCTGCTAAGTATTTTGCTACTCATATCATACTATTTCAACCAAATTGAAGTATGACCTATTTCAAAGACTATATACGAAGGAAATTTTGAACTGAGTATAATTAAATTTTGTTTTAAATTATACATTCAATTACTCTTCTAGCCAACTAAATAGTATTGTTTACTTATAGCTGCTATATAGCTAACTAAGTTGCTGGCTAATTTATAGTTGCTAGATACTATTATAGTTAGTAGTTACTAGTTACTATAAGTTACTATAGTTACTAGTAACTAATTACTAGTAGCTAGTAATTATAATAACTAGTTACTATAGTTACTAGTTACTAGTTACTATAGTTACTATAGTTACTGACCAGTTGCAAACTAATGGTGTTTTGTTCTGAAAAGAAATGACTGTTTTACACACTTAAAAATATGACAAGCATATAAGCAGTTATAGAATATAAACTGTAGTTTGCCATAGTATTGATAGTTATCAGTTTACTAAAACGCATGATAAAGGAAAACAGGTTCGTGCTATGTAAACAATTGAAGCAGATAAAACTAAGCCAATGTTTGCACTCTGGTTGAAATATGTATAATAGGCACTGCTATTATTCAGCAAAACAAGTGCTTTGAATCTATGCCTTCTATATTTTTAATTTATAGCATTCGTGGGAAATTTGAATAAATCAGCTCAGAATATTTTTTATATGTTTAGTTATAGTTTACAGCAAAATAATATGCTGTTGATATACGTATATATGTATAAAGTGGTCAGTGCATTGACAGATTGAAACTAATTTTCAATTTTATAATTTTCAAACTGGGTAATATATTAGATGTCTTTGTTAACAATTTAAAAGGAAATAAAACTAACAAAAAACAAAACCTGCCACATAAAGAACTGAAATAACGCAACAAAATTGATGTTTTTTTATTAATGCAGGACTTTTATCGTTGTGAATTTATTTTTTGTTTAAAGGCATATCAGAAGATGGACCAGTGCTGGTTTATTACTGCCCTTATTACCTGCGTATTTTTTTTCCCCCTTGGAATTCCAGCAGCAATATTCTGTCACAAAGCAAAGAAAGCAGCAGAAAGAGGAGACAACTTTGAATATCTCAAGTACCTAAAGATTGGTAGAGGTCTGGCAGGGGCTGGTATTGGTTTATCCATAGCTGTTATAATAAACTTATCAGTTCAAGTGAGTGTCAATAATTTAAATTTAATACTAGAACATTTAGTGTAGATAAAAAAAACTCATGCGAGTTTATAGTCACTCTCCCTGTGAGAAACCCCTGATAGAAAGGGTTTTTGTTAAAGCGGGCTAAGGACTTATTTAAATGAGGCACAGAAGCAATTATAACTGGATGCTCTTCCTAACATCACCGATGACCTTGGTCTGATCTCAAACCCATGACTTGGAGTTTACTAAGCCAGCGTTCTAACCCCTAGACCACGGCTGCTCCCTATATTATAGTGTAGATAAAGAGGGACTAAATAGTTTTAAAAAATAATTAGCATATATACAGTTAAATAATGAATAAATAAAACAATTTTAGATGCTAAATTGTGTTAAATTGAGAAACATAATTTACACTATATACTATCTACAGAATGCTTTTTTATTAGTTATAAAACACTGCTTATTATTTGTTTTGGATATATTTTAATAGCTTATAAATTGAGTCAACAACTTCGCATGTACAAAATTGCCAAAATCTCAAAAAAAGAAAAAAATTAGTAAAATAAGAAATAAAATGAATATAGCTAGCCCATTAGTAAAATTAAATACCTTCTCTATTTTTGACATATGGCATTATATTCAACAAACTTCTACCAAAATCTTAGGTCAACTAGCTTACTTTAGATGTTGATCAGCTAATCAGAATTCTTTTAAGAAGTAATAAGTTCCAATATTTGCTAGAGTCGTTAGTAAATTATTAACGTATTTTGATATGCAGCTCCCACTTAGACTTGGAGGTAGAGATGTTAACATTGACGGTGCTGACGGGATATATCGATACTCTACATCTGCGCCTCAAAAAAGGTGGAAAAGTGAGTATTTATACTAATATTAGAGACAAACTGGTTACTGATTAAAATTCAGCATTTGGTTAGATATGTGTTTTATCAATTTCATAGTTGAACAAGTCATCAAGCTGGCTCATAAAAAACACCTCGTTTTATAGGTATGGGAACTTACATCGGCTGTTATCCCAATCCCCCGGAGCTGTTTAGCAAACCTCCAGCCGCCTTAGTAGAATCATCTGTATATTCATGTCTATCATACTGCTCCTTTGGTGGTAAGTATGAGAGCTTATAGTATATTGTTACTGCAAATGAACTACTATAATTACAACGAAATAGTTGGCTCAAACATTATGTGATATGGATTTTGGTTTTCAAGTGTTTTCATATTCATAGTAACTAGTATATAGCTGTTAAAGCACGAAAAGTATTAAGAACTCTAAGATCTTTAATAGTTGACTTCATGTTTTAAAATTGTTTGCCTATAAAAAGACCAGTTTTTATTAATTTTTCACCATTTGTATTGAAAATATGGCTTCTCATTGTTTTATTCTGCTTTATTAATTCAACCTCTTCCATGTATTTCTTCTGTTGCCACATTACACAACTTTATAAGACAATCATCATAGGCATTGTGTATAATTGAACATATATTGATACATAGTTTTTGAATAACCAAATATTCGCTTTGCCTTGTAAAGTAGATTATATAATATTACTTGAGTCAGCTGTATAAGCAACAAAATAGTTTCAATATGCCCAGACATGCACAGACTAAAACAAATTGAAATAAATCTTAGGTTATTTAAAGTTCAGGATAAAACAACTCAAACTTTTGTATTTTAAAATGTTCAGTGCAAAAATTTAATGAAAACAAGAATAGAATTATTTAAATAGCTGTGGTTTAAAAATTTAACTGCAATGAAACATTATACTACATGTAGAACTCATTGCAGAAGTAGTGTGTTATTACAGTATCACTCTCTGCATGTGACAATTGTGTATATACAGCTATGTTACATATATTTAAGGTTACACTTACGCTGGAATAGAGGACTCAAACAAATGCTCATGTGGGGACACATATGGCTACGGAAATTTATGGCTCGAGAATTATGAATGTGACTCATACTGCTCTGATGAGTCATATGGATGTGGGGGAGATAACAACCAAACATCTATTTACAGCACAAAGTATCTCGGTCAGAAAAACTATCTTTGCTCCAAAAATGCTGCCCACAAACATTTAAACATCATCCTCTATTTATCTTCGTTTATTAAAATTTTAAAGCTATAACACAACCTCTAAAAGTGCCTTATTAAATGAATATAGTTTTAATATTAAGTTTTATTATAAGCTAAAATAATTAAATAAAAGAATGTTAATTTAACAAGACTATATATAGTAACATAAAATTATTGTATAGCTGTAAGTGAGTGAAGAACAAATATATAGGCTGCAGTAAATCAAAAATATATTTACAGTTTAATAGCTGTTAGACTGTCATTTGCAAATGTTGAAGTGTCTTGAATTACCAAGATAATAGTTGGGTATACATACTATACTTTGTAGGCATGCAGACTAAATGTTGTACTTGCTTTTTAATTTAGCAACTAAGATATTTGTTCAATCTCCTACATTAAAAGCAAAAATAAATAAATTTATTACTTTTGTGTGCAATAACTAGTATAACAAAAACTTGCAAAGATAGGGAACTTTTTGAAACTTCTGCAATGATAGAAAAACCAGTTTTACCTAAAAGAATTAAATGAGAGAATGTAATTAAGCAAGACTATATATAATAGCATAAAATTATTGTAGCTGTAAATGAGTGAATAATAAACATATTATAGGCTGTAATTCATAAATTTATTTACAGTTTAATAGCTATTATATAACACTTATATTATTTTCAAATGCTTAAGTGCTGTGAATAAACAAAACAATTATAATTATATTTCGTAAGTATGCAGAATAGACCTTAATTTAGCAACTGAAACTTTAGTTTAATCCTCTGCATTAAAATGTTAAAGAATATGTAATTTATCACTTCTAATATGTGATAATTAGTATATATATTTAAAACTTGCAACAAATAATTATTTTTTTTGTAATCTCTATATTACGATGATAAAAAACTTATAGCAATCACTTTTACCTTGTATAATTTAAAAACTTAGTAATTGTAGTTAGTAATTGCTTACAGACATGAGCTTATAACAATATTAACCAATAACAACTTTAAGAATTGCAGTTAACTGTATGCATATTTAATTATCTAGGCTGCTACAATGGAAGTCTGGCGTATGAAATGGATCACATGGGAGATGCAGTAAAACCAGAAACATGTTTTTCAGTGTGTCAAAGAAAAGGTATGAAAACATACAATTTTTGTTGTTTTGGTGTAATTAAGCTTTAGATTTTGGTCTAAAAATATACTAATTATATAGAGTGAGCTATTATATAGTGTGGTGTTTAATAATACTGAGAATTGACAAAACTTCTGTATGCATCTCATTATACCATGAAAATTAATAATGACGACTGTCACTAACTAATAATATCGCTAATTACTTCAAAGTGTAGCAACTAACTAAAATATTTGAGCAATCCTTATTGAATTCTGTCAACTTCATAAAAGTAGAAAGCTAATTATAATACAAATTGTATCAATTTAACAGTAAAGCCTATTCATATGACTTTGCATTAGTAAGATATTATGTGTTATATACAACAGTCATGCTGAATTATTTATTGCAGGGTTTGACTTTGCTGGATTGATAGATGGGGGAAAATGCTTCTGTGATCTTTACTATATTCTTGCGAGTAGAAAACTGCATGATGACCTCTGTGACTTCAAATGTAAAGCCGACCCAGACAGTATTTGTGGTTCAAAAACGGCATCGGTTGTTTTTCCAATACGTTAAACTTACTAAACTGCATGTATTGCTTGGCAGCCATTCGAATTTTATTTTCAGATGTGATTTTTCAGCAATTTGAACTGTTATTTTTTATACTTTTATTCCATTGCTTGTATTTTATCAAAATTAAAATATAAAGAGCACAAACCTGTTCACCATCTTCTTAAACAGTGGTTTATTAAGAGATTTAAATAAAACATTGAATCTAATTGCCTATTTCTTTTATACATGATTAAACCTTACAGCTTTGATATGTAATGAAAGAAATTTATATGTATTTGCTATAATATATACACATGATTAGACTATGACATCTAACTGCAAATATTTGCTAGAACCATAATCCCATGATAACTTCTTTTTTATATAATAATTGGTAATTGATAACTGATAATTGATAATTGATAATCAGTGATTGCCAAAAATAATTATCACCTCATCTTTAATGAAACAATTGGAATCTTTGACTTGTTTTGCAACTACAGTGAACAATGTTTTAGATAAATCATATGAATATTGTGTAATATTGAAATATACAAACAGCGATATGCCGGCTTGCAAGACATCTTAAGTTTTAAAATATTGACAGCATTGTTAATAAATTCAGCAAAGTACTACAATACTTATATGCAATGTTGGCTTTTGCAAACACATTTAATTATAATATTATAAAATATAGTTTATATAATTGTTGTTGAAGGTTTAATGAACAAGCTCTAAATTGGTGGTTGATGTAATTACATGAGTCCATTTTTTTTCTATAACTTGTTTCCTATTTGTTGTAGTTTAGAAGTTGTTCTCTCTTATTATGTTTTGATATGTATACTTCTAACTTAAGTAGTTTATGATTTTATAGTACTCTTTCCACTGTAAAAAAATAATTGCAAATTATTGCAATTATTATTGCTACAATTGAACCAATGATTTTTGTGTTGTTATATTTGCCTCATTACTACTTTGTTCTACCATACTAAATAATGATGTTTATTGAGTGTGGAATCATGACTTTTATAATTTTATAGAAGACAAGTAGGGGAAACCTGGGTGATATGGGCCACTTAAGCCCACCGCCCAGGCTGACTATGGTTGATTGAAAATTAGTATTTCATCATGTGGGTGCTATCTTTACTGACACACAAACAGAGTTTGAAGCTCCTATACAGATGCTTGACTGAGCTATATGGGCCACCACAGACTCCGTCACATAAAGTCAGCTTTTTTGTGTTGAAAATGCATTTTGCTATATTAAAAAGTAACATAAAACAATATATTTAAAATAAGTGTGTAACAGCTTCTTTTAATGCCTCCTAACTCCAAGCATTTCAAATATTTTTGAAAAAATATCTTGGCATCTAAAATACATTGCATGAGTATGAATATTTCAAGCACACATTCTACGGCAACTGGCTATATTGTTGTCTAATCAATATTTAGAAGTTTAATGCTTCATCATTTTTTGAAACACTTGAGAAATAGTATTATTTTTCTTCAAACAAGTATATGAACAGAAAAATTCACGGTCCATATCACCCCCCAAGTGGCGGTCCATATCACCCAAAAATCATGTCACCAAAAATTTTGAATTCCTACAGGCAGAGAGTGGACAAGTATTATATATACTATTTGGGTATTTATACATACCTTCCACACATTATCTTTAGATACAGGCCCCTTACTTCAGATAATTTTTTTCAATGAAAATATATCCACAAAATTTGTGAAAAGTTATAAGAAAATGAGCAAAAAGAGAAAATGTGTCTTTATTTTCTAAGACAAAGAGACAAGTCTAAAATATGTAGACAGGAAGTTAGATATTCCTAATTCTAAGCAATGAGACACTTTCCAACTTTCTAGTAACCTTGGATACTGCAAAACATGCATGGTCCATATCACCCGGGTGGTTCATATCACCCAGGTTTCCCCTAACAATTATAGTGCATTATATAATTTATACTTACAATTTCTGTATGTGTGTGTCAATATAAAAATTTAAAAACATATATACTTTAACTCAATACAACAAAAAGCCTTGATTTTTTAAAAATATGTCTTAAAAACTGTGTATTCATTTTGTCTTGCTATTAGACATTATAGTTTCAACTGCAATATTTTTTCTGTAAACTGTTAGTCTAATAAAACTTTAATTCATCTTATTAAGTTATGTCACAAATCAAGCATAAACATAATGTTGCATTTAAAAAAATTTCAAAGTAATATTTTAGTTGAAACAAGCAAACATGCAATTGAAACGCAGCAAAAGATACTATAATTGTTAGTCTTTCGAAGATTTGTAAACATCTCCAGTTTTGGTGTCCACCGAGCGAGAGAATGGATTTTGAGGGAGATACTTCCAAATACCTTGTGCTTCATTTCTGCAATAGAAATATCTTATATATAGTTCATTATCACTATAAAAACAACTTAATCTCTAAAATCTGATCAGTTATAGAATAAAATCAAAGCTATTACATAATCATGACTTAGATGTTTAGCATCTGACTTACTCATTACGAAGGCAGCATCCACTGCCTGTATGCTCTTTTTCCACGCATGTAGTCCTACGTGAGGGTTGATTAGGAGCAGAGTCACGACTATCTGGGTAACAGTCACGCTCAGGACGAAGACCTTTATTCATTTCTAAAGCATAAACAAGTTTAACAACTTGGAAAAATTAATGATATTAACATGCAATTCAAGTTTGCCTATACTGAAAAAGCCCTGTCTGACTATCACTGCGGGAGTGATTGAGATAAAAAATCTCCGAGTTTCACTATTTTTATTCACAAATGTAGAATGTGCGAGTTTCTTTTTAAATTGTTCTCAATTAATAAGATTCGTTTATAATTAAAAAGCATGAGTATAATATTTAATATGTTAACTCAGCACAATATTCTTTATTTAAAAAAAATATTTATATCAGTTTTTCAAGAACTTTATACAAAGTTCTGCAAAGTGTTTTTAGTATAATAAGCTTCAGTGCAAATCTTACATAATTACTTGCTTGCATATGATTTATAAAGAGCACACTTATAACAGTTTATATATGCTATTAACTTAGCATGTTACTGTTTTAGATTTCGTTCAAGTAAAAAAAATATAATTAATTAACAAATAAGTTTGTAAGATTTGCACTGAAGCTTATTACTGAAAACGCTTTTGCAAAACTTTATATAATGTTGGTGAAATAATATGAAAAACATAAGAAACATGTGTGATATTTACTTAAAAAGTTAGATGCCAAAAATAATATATTTAAAGTCTATAAATTGCTGATTTTAACAATTGCAATACACTTACTGATTTGTAGTTCACACTTTGTAAGACAAATTAAAATTACTATAACCTTCTTCTACAGCTGTCACTGTTGTTTATGGGTTGCTCCACTATATGGTGTGCTTTATATATAGAAGCAAAGATTTTGTCATGCTGATGAAAACATATATGATCGTCAGCATTCCATCAAACTGCTTATTCTTTCCTTCCACTGGATTTTTTTATTTCCTGCAACTTTAAGTTTAAAAAAACAAGTTTTCAAAGAGAATTAATAAAATCTTTTGTGTTTAGCTATTATATCTTATTCACACCCCAGATCTATAGCTGATTCACATTTACATAATAATTTTTATTCCACAACTCAATTCTGGGGAAATTGAAAGTTCCACACAACTACATCATGATTTGACATCTTATGTTATTCAACAACAAAATTAATGCTAGCATTGATATTAAAATGTAACCAGTTTTGACACTTTAATGCTGAAAATGATTTTGATTATTTTAATTAAAGGCAACTTAATTATACATGAAATTAACTGATAGTAAATGCTAATGTTATAGTATATGTTCATCTGTTAAATAAAATAAAGCACGAAGCTATGAACCCGCTGTTTTATTCATAGTTAAATGTATATTTTTTATGATATAAATAATAGTTTACTCAATGGCCATGTATGTCATGAGGTACAACTATGAACATATAATAGTTCTAAGTTTTAAAGTAGCATCTATTTAACTTCATTAACCTTTTGGATAAATCTTTAAGTTGTATAAATTGAAACACATGAGAGTTTTGTTAAAAAACTAGATTTGCTAGGGTACATGTTAAGGATTTGTCAAACGTAAGTTGTTATTCTTTTAAAATATAATCTGATATAAAGCTTATTAAAGTACTTGTAGACTAGCTAACATTTCACTTACAAAATATTTGCGCTAAAAACAAGCCAACCTTATGTATGAGATATGATTGTCGCTAATTTCAAGCATGGTATTATGTATATATGTATATATTATGGTTATTTAGGATTGCTGTCAACTTTAACTTTTCTATCATAAAAATATTCTTTTCTAATTTCATTTTAATTGTAAAATGCATTAAGAATATAACAGTGGTTAACCATGGCATGCTTGGGATGTGTAAATAAAGTCACACATATCAAATAAAAATAAATGCAACTGAAATAGGTTTGGTTGACACTAACTGTTCACCACAATTATTATAAAACTTTTAAGATGTTTAAATAGCTATATGCTAGCCACCCTCTCTAAACCTTTTACATTTGTAGATTATTTTTGATTTAACTGCTGTTCAATGATTGAATAAATTGTAAAACTATACTAGAAATCAAATATATCTACTATAGAATAATAATTTTATAGTTGTAATTGGTCGGCAATAGCTATATATATGACTTCTTTTTCGCTTTTATCTATAACAGTAACACTGTAAAACACCAGGCACTGTTTGATTTGGTTATGATTATTATTTTATGTTGGGTAAACACGCTTTGAATTAAAGCATTAATCATCTTATGTTTGAAACTCCAGTAAGCATAATGTATAGCATATAATGCTCACTGGTAGGGGTAGGAATTAAATGACCTCAGTATAGAATCAATAATATAATTCAACTGTTATGTCAGCAAGTTTTGAAAGTTGGAATTTCATCTGGAAAATATTTGCTGAGTTTTTGGAAAGAGCAGTAGTTTCCATTTTCCTAAATTCAACAAAAAGAAATTAGTCAACAATATTTAATTGCAGTTTCAGTTAATCAATTCAATATAGGTATCTACCTATGATTATATATAGCTCAATGTGTGCATGCTTGTAGCTATTGTTTTACTGTTATTGCTATAGGCCTAAATGTTGTATGCTTATCCATTAATTATTCACCGTCTTTCCATGATTCATTCTCAGATCGCTCTATAGTGAGATAGATCTACGGAAAGAAGTAGGAAAGACAGTCTTCATAATATGTTCTCTGCTAATAAAAGTGATAGCCTAATTTATTGTTAATTACTAAGCAAAGTATTGAATAATCTCTATTGCTACCTTTTCAGATGTCAAAACTTTGACTTTCATCGCAATGATGAAGAAAACTCATTTATATAAAATTATAGATAGTATAAGGAGGTGCAAAAATTGAGAGCAATTAAATTGAATTTAAATGTGCAGTAAAACTTGCTAGCTTTTACTAGTTATTTGCTGCATAATTTAAAGCCTAACAATCATCTAGGTGTAGGAATAATTTGCAAGACAGCTATTAATTTTATATAAGCTGTCAAGCTAAAATATTAAAACTAGTTACTTATCTTAAACAGGCCAAATTACTTTGCACTAAAAGCTTTGCTGCGTATAGTTTATATATAGCTGGAGTTAAATTTTAGACTTCAAAAATCTTGTTTTTCAACAAATCATAGTATTAAAGTACCCTTCACTTAAGAGGAGGCAACTATAATTTATATGGGCTATAATTATAGCTATAAGCACATTAGCTATTTAGCAATCAATACAACAGTTATAGCCTATAAGTACCAAAATAAAAAATGGCGTCCATGTGAGAAGCGTCTAAGAGGGAAATTTAGCCTAGCGTCTAACTGGGATGAAACCAGCTATATATAATAGCAAATGGACAGACCAATCAATAAGTTTGCTGTCGTGCTGCAAACTGTAGCTATTTAAAAACGGTTAAAAACAGAAACCTATTATACAAAATTTAGCTTTTTTGAAATTAAAATTACCTAAATATATTTCAACTGTAAATTAAAGCAATCATACAATGACATAAAAAACTCATTATAAAAACTAGAATTATATTTATGCAATAATTTAGAATTAGTTGAAATACCAACAGAACACCAGAAAATAATTGTTCACTCTAAAAGTCCATCCTTATCTCCAATGTTGAACAATAGACAAAAAACATGACAGTAATTTTGATGTCACTATGGGAAGCTATGACAGTGCTGAAACCTGCCAACTAATTGGAATCTATCTGCTTAACCTAGTAACTACTGAAATGAATCTAGAATGCAATTTAGACCTATATAGAGATGATGGACTTATAGTTTGTGAAGGAACACCTAGACATATAGAACAGAACAAGAAACAAATCTGCAACTTTTTTTAGAAAATTTAATCTCTCAATCACAATAGATGCCAATAAGAAAGTTGTAAACTTCCCAGATATAACGTTCAACCTAACTAACCAATCCTACAAATCCTATACAAAACCAAAAAACACTATCCTACAATACAAACCCAGACCTCAGCAAATCACGGCTGACATGCTATCTCCCGTGCACCCATTCATACACCAACTTCACAGAAGTTTTCTGACGATCAAATATTTCAGATAGAATCTTAATTTCTGTCTGATCTATCTATACTGTCTATCTACATGTGACTGCTCCACATAACTAAATAAAAGGAGATGTTGATAGCTGTGAGTAACATCATTACATCTAACAGAAGCCATATCTTACAATCCATTTTAACTATTCAAATTATGTTTATATTGCTACTCATACACATGTACCATACAACTAAGGCCACTTTTTTATATTCTCTCTGGTTAGAGAACAACACTCATAGTCCTCATGTAAATAAAGGCAGTAATCAGGTGCAGTCATTACTAAGCAACTCACACCAACATAAACAAAATAACCTCCATCAGTATAAAATAAATGCAACTTAACTGTGAGCAAGTTTTAAAAATTGAAATTTTACTGTAGTAATTGGAAAATAAACTATTTTGACGTTGTGGAAAGAGCAGTAGTTTCTATTTTCCTAAATTAAACAAAAAGAAATTAGTTAAATGCACTTAAACAAACAATATTTCACTGCTGGTTCAGTTAATCAATTTATTAGATATTTACCCATGATCGTAGCTCTATGTGTGCATTATGCTTATATAGCTATTGTTTTATTGAATAAGTCTATCTATTGCTAGCTTAATTAAATATCTTGTATAATATTATTACACAATCTTTATGCAAACTAAATCTTTTTACTTCATATAAGTTGAAACTCATATTTTATCACTTACATAACGATGACTTATACTGAGCAACTAAAAAAAAACTCACGCAAGTTTATAGTCACTATCCTTGTGAAAAACTCCTGGTGAAAAGGGTTTTGTTAAAGCAGTCTAAGGACTTATCTAAATGAGGCACAGGAGTAATTATGACTGGATACTCTTTCTAACATTACCAATGGCCTTTGTCTGGGCTCGAATCCATGACCTCTTGTTTACTAGGCAAATGCTCTAACCCTTAGACCACGGCTGCTCCCTACACTGAGCAACTCAAAGCTGCATAAAAGTGTTTAGATAAAACCAGCTATACAAGTGTTATAGCGCTTTAAAAAATTGTGTTAAGACTAGTCGACATTAAAATTTGTTATTTCCGAACATTTTTTGTTTAATATTCATAAAATTAATGAATCAAGATGATCACATTTGTACATGATTGTTATAAATATTGCAATGTAACGTATTGCTCACTCTAAAATCTGTGTTAGAATTAATCATGCAATAAATTAGAATTAGTTGAAATATAAATATCCAAAATGTGTTATACATATATGTATTTAGAGTATTTTATAGTCCACTTTAATTTCAACAAAAAAAATACTGCAGTAAAAAATAAAATCTAAAACTTTTATTTATTTATTCATACAAAACGAAATTTTGTTTTCATTCTACTGCCTGATGAATGTAAATGCATACTGCTAAATGTAAGCATAGACTGTTAAATGTAAGTAAATTTAGATAAATCCAAGTGTACATATATTATATAGGTATAGTTGATTGCAAGCTAGATACTACAACTCCTAAGTATATATACTGCTGAGTGTAAGCATATACAGTTGAATCTAAGTTTATAGATAATACTATGTGTAAATATATACACAGTGAGTGTAAGTGTATATATACTACTATATGTAGGTATATATACTACAAAGTGTAAGTACGAGGTATATGCAGTTACACCTGTCATCTATTGAGAGCCTCATAGGTTATTTAACAAGCCTCATTCTATGATAATATTACATACTCCATTGCTTAGTTATCCTCTCTCAAATTTCAATGAAGAGGAAAACTTATTGGAATCTTAAATTACAGTGAATCAGCAAAATTGTGGAATATTGCAAGAGCGCATGCAATACTTTATTGCTTATTGTTTTTACATTATATGTGTGCTTATTGTATACTGAGTTTGATTCAGCAGTTTCATTAAGGATTTGATGTTTGAATAAATTACTAGCTGCAGAAACATGTGAAATAGATAATACAGCATATATATATATATATATATATATATATATATATATTTCAATCTGTGGACAGCAGCTGTTTCGGGATTTGTCCCCTCATCAGCACAGAACAGAGTACCATGGCCCACACCTTCGCAATAGTAGAAACTTATAGTTTTACTAAAGCATATTTAAAAGGTGTGTAAACCCAAGCCAGAGTGCTCAAGTGACTCTAGGGGTCACCTAGGAGTCACGAGCATTGCAATATATATATATATATATTTATATATATATATATCTATATATATATATATATATATATATATATATATATATATATATATATATATATACACACACATATATATATATATATATATATATATATATATATATATATATATATATATATATATATATAAATATATACATATATATATATATATACATATATATATATATATATATATATATATATATATACATATATATATATATATATATATATATATATATATATATATATATATATATAAATATATACATATATATATATATATATATATATATATATATATATATATATATATATATATATATGTATATATATATATATATATATGTATACATATGTATATATAACTATATATATAATTTATATAATTACATATATATATATATATATATATATATATATATATATATACACATTTATAATTTATGTAATTATATATATATAATTATATATATGATATATATATATAATATATATATATAATTATATTATTTCACAACCACATAAATTATATTGTTGTACATTTTAATTTTTTGTCCCGTTACAAGACAACAACGCAAACAGAAATTAGTCTTTTGTGAAGCTATATACAGCATATTATGTACAATATTGCGTATAATATTGCTAAGCAAATAATAATCTAATGCTTTCTAATAGCATTTGTAAGAAGCCCCAGGACTTTTATTTATTACTAAAGTTTGTGGAGTTGAATGTTGAAAGAAAATTGGAAAAAAGCTTGTGTTTGAAAGACTATAGATTAAAATTATTTTTGTGTATTTTAAAACTGTCTATTTTATCCGAGGCAAAGTTCAAAAAATTGTAAATTTACCTTCATAGAGTTTATAAAATATTATAAACTATATAACATAACTGATGAAGTGTTGAAATAGTTTATGGTATAATAAATAATTGAGTTGGTAAGCATCAAATGAATATGCTATGAATTTGCTGGGCTTGCTATAATTATTGTGTTTATAAATCTTAGTTATTTCATTAGTTTTATGAAATCGGAAATCCCCCTTCGAATTTCTAATCATGAAGTAACAATCATAAGATCAGATAACCCTAAACCTATATACACTGATTGCACCAATAATTTATTACAGAGTCTGCATGTATAGTTAGTGACTTGGCCTTAAAAACAACTTATTATAGGAGATTTTCATCTTCTGAAACATATTTGAAATTAGTTGACGGTATAATATGTTTTACTATGACATTTTATTGAGAAATAGATAAGATTTTCTATTTTACAAATTATATTGTCAAATAGTTAACTATGTCATAATTGTTGCAAAAGCTGCTGTTTTGTGATCATGACAAAACTACCAGTGTGCTAAATTAAAAAGAAAAAGTTAACATGTGCTATATTTTAGCAAAAGCATTTAAGAATAAGACAGACAACTCCTGTTTTAATATCCTTCCATCTTGCATAGTGGCATCTCCAATCAGTATGCTTGAGCCAAGCTCCATTTTGATACTTCCCACAGTTGCAGTTTCTTACTAAATAATCTCCACTGCAACAAATTTTAGGAATATAGGTTGTTCTAAGTCAAGCACTCGTTACTTATCTTCCATTGTAATTATGAGGCATTATAGAGGTTGTCATACAACCACATTACAATATAACAGTGCACTATACTATAGTGCACTGTTAGAGTTTTCGTACAACATCATATACTATAGTGCACTGTTGTATAGTTGTCATGAAACAAATTATAAGACACTCTAATTTTTTCTTATATATAAATATGCACTCACTTTCTAGCAAATGTACAGTCAGATCTTAGATGCTTAGGCTCAATACTAAGAGATTGATGCAAATGCGGGTTTCCAAATGAGTCGAGATCATCTGGGTAAAAATGGTGGCACCGCGGACCAGGGTTGGTCATTTCTGAAACAACCAAACAGAGTTTATTAAAAACATCTGCTGCATGTACACAAATATATTTTTGAAAATTTAAATATTTATCTGATGCACCTTTTTATCACTGTTTGTTTATTATTTATTGTATAATCTATAGCCTATCTAAAGATCATAAGCAGTTAACCATAGCATGATTTTTTCAATTCTTCTTTCAAGATTTTTAAGGCAACGATATAAAATATGTATTTAAATATAATTATATTCTAATACGCTAGAGTTGAAAAATTGAATAATTTAAAAAAAGTAATTTGCTTCTTGTTAGAATGACAATTGCTGTTTGCTGTGCAAATATAATGTTAACAGTTTTGACTTAGTATACCTTCAATAAGATATTAACTACAGTTTGTTACAATTTTAAATTGACGCATGGAATTAAATAAGAAATGATAATCAGAATTTGTACTGAAGCCAAGCACTGACAAAACTTCGAAAACATTTTTAAAATGTTATTAAAATTTTAGAGAGTTATAGAGAAAAACAAGTAAAACACTTTTTTAATGTTTTATTAAAATGCTTAGTTTAGCCATTGTATTATAGACTTACCACAATTTGCAAGTTGCACTTTATAAGAAGAAATAAACCTATGACCTTTTTATATAACAGCCACTCTTGCTTATGAACCGTGCCATTATAAGGTAAGTTTATATATAAGAGTAAAAACCTAATCATGCTGATGAAAGCATTATTTAGTATTGCCCTATGCAATCTATTGATTTTGTACTTTCTTTTGTTGGTGTTATGATTTGGAAATTTTCGACACTAATAAAAAAAAAAATTGCTGTGCTGCTGTGTTAAAAAAATTAATTTTGGAAATCTAGGTTTTGCATTAGAATTACAATCTTTTAATCATATTTTAACATCGTATATATCATGATGCTCTCACTTTATGCTCAGAAATGACATTTTGGGATTGAGCACTTTACAAAACTATTATAGTTGATTGCCAACCCCATTACTCTTAGAGCTTCTTAATGTTATAACGGCGTAAATTTATACACATTTTAATATTTATTCTTTAGTAAAAACATAGGTATTTGCTATTGGCCATGTTACTCTGTTCTGTGCTGATTAGCGGACAACGCTGAAACAGCTGCTGTTTATTAGATTTAGTTCTGTGTGTCTGTGTGTCTGTGTGTCTGTGTGTCTGTGTGTCTGTGTGTCTGTGTGTCTGTGTGTCTGTGTGTCTGTGTGTCTGTGTGTCTGTGTGTGTGTGTGTGTGTGTGTGTGTGTGAGTGTGTGAGTGTGTGAGTGTGTGAATGTGTGTTTGAGTGTCATCTAGCTTGGAAAATCATACCAAATGCTAAAGATTCACTATTACATCATCTAGCTTGGAAAATTGGAATTCCACTTGTAAAATCCTGCTGACTTCATGGAAAGAGCAGTAAGGATTCATTGTTCTAAATTTAGCTGCAAGACAATAGTTAGATGCATTTCAACAGACAATGCCATGACTCACGTGTTAAGTTAATCAATTGAACAAGCTTACCAATGAGCTTCATGCGTGTGCCTGCTAAGTAACGTGTTGTTGATTGAATAGTTAGCCTCAAATATTGTGTAATATTATTACAAAATCCTAGCTTACACAATTTGAAAAAAATATTTTTAAGCAAACCTAATTGAACTACAAGTTGTGCTAGAGATATTTAGTCATATGCTCATACTATAGCTCTTATAATAGCAAATAGGTAAACCTTTTAATAAATGTGCTGTAGTATTACACATTGTATTTATACACTGTAATGACAGAAATTTATGATACAGCATGCAGCTTGTTAAAACTAAAATTACTTGAATAATATACTTCAGCTATACAAAGACTAATCACAAAACTTTTTACAAGACAACTCATTAAAACTAAAGTTATTCATATAAACATGAACTTGAATTCATTAAAAACATTAACATTCCAATTTGCTTCTAACACTTTATGTCACGTAAATTTTCAATCCCAATATAAGAAATGTATCAAAAACTGTAATACTGCATTTACACAAAATATGATATTATACTCCCTCTGCTGACGAATATGAGTGTAATGAGTGTAAGTCTATACTGCTAAATGTAAGTATATATACAGATAAATGTAAGTGTATACTATAAATTATAAGTGTATACTATAAACATATGTAGTTGTAGCTGTTAGAAAGCCTCTCAGGTATTTGACAAGTTTTGTTTTAGGGACTGCTTATATACCTCACTCCTTAGTTACCTTATCTTGTATGCCAATGATGATGAAATGGAAATTTTTTGTAATTCCGTATTCCAGCGAATCAGCAACATTTTAGAACTTTCATGATGTCTGCAATTGGTAATTTATCATATATTAATTGGTTGTAACTTATGTGTGCTTAACGTATAATACTGATTTCTAGTAGTATTAAAGGACTTGGTGTTTGAATAATGCCTTTGTTACAGAAACATGTTAAATAGATAATATAGTTAAAGTGAGTATTAGCATTAAAACATAAAGAGATGATGGACTCAGAAACTTTGGGTCTTATAAAAAAACAGTGTATACCGAGAGACAATGTACAACATTATCAGATTGCAAAAAAGGCCGGCTTTCCAAATATTGTTATATACTTTTATATACTTTCAGTGCAGTTGCTATTCACACAATTGATATGAAATTGCTGGTTTCATGCAAGTCATAAGCTGTACATCTACTAACGAGTTCTAGTTTCATGTGAAGTCATTGAAGCCAATATATTTTATTGTGGCTGAAAATCGAATGACGAAGACTCAAATTTCACTCTGGGAATTCCTACATCATTGGAAGATTTACTGTACGTAACCAAATATTTACTGTGATAAGCACTCAATGACAAAACATCTTTATGTTACAGCTAAATTACAAATAACAACAAAAGTATTTGCATATACAAATTTATACAATATTTATTTATATTTGAGAATTCTATTTAATACAATGGGATATATTTTGAACGGTTTTCAATGCTGATCTAGGCAAACATAGAATATATACAGTACTTTATTTTGTTATTGTTGCGAGCGATGAAAGCCAGAGAAGGCTTTTGTCTCTACTGTAAAAGTGTGCTGATTAGCGCTACTAATTAAAAACATGCAATAATCTTTGAAGCCATTACGGACACGCGGACGTAGTTACTTGGCAACTATAGAAGATATACAATACATTACAAGCATCACGGCGCGCGTGGAAATGTTGAGTGGGATTTCCCAGACTCGAATAAAGCTGTAATGTATTTTAATAAGGCGCACGCAGGGTGTCCGTATTGCATCATGTAAATACCATTAATTATTGATTTTTGCTAATCTTCCCAAGTTATATGTGAAATTTTATACGGCTAATATTACAGTTTTACTCTGATAGTTTTACAAGTATAAACTTTTCACACAACTGTCAGTTTACACAACAAGACTATAGTAAAAGGCTCAGTTTTGTTCTACTTGTTGATAAAAACTTCATTTACTTTCAAACCTATATTATATTCTAATAAAACTATAAAGTATTTTAAGCAAAAAAGCTTATTTATGCAACTACCAAGGGTTTTAACTAATCTAGCCTCAGTTGAACAAATTACATATTTAAACAAGTTTTATTTTTAGTTACTAAACTTGCAACTTAATACTACAATATCCACCTACTAGTCTTACATACTGCTAAAGGTTATAGTCAATGCTCAGTGATATATTATATGCTACACAAGGCAGTTGTATTGTGGCATATCCTATGACTAATGTGCCAGTTTATTTATATGCACTATTATTAAAAGCAGGTGTGTGAAATAACATTTGTGATAATATTATAATATTATGGCATACTGCTGATGATTTAGTTAAGAAATAGCTTGATTGCATAATATGTAAACTAATCTATATTGAGAAACTGCTGTTCCAAAGAACAATCTAACGGAAACTGTTTTAAAGCGATTCTCACTATAATATAATATACAAGTAGCTTTCCATATAAATTGATTGTAAACCAGTGCAAAAAGGCGTATACTTTTATAATGTCACACATTTGAAGCTTAGAAATTTAGAAATATAGAAAAAATTAGCATTGTTATACAGTTTAACATTTCTTAAACATTTTTAAAGAGAACAAAGTTACTGCTGCACAAATTCAAAGTCACATGAATACATATTTTTATTGAATATAAGTTTAAATAAAGTAAATTGCAGTAGTCATATAGTAATGAAAATAATAAAATGTAGCAAATTATTATTTAAAATCAAGATTAAAAAGTTGCATACATTTGAAGGTCTAGTAGTGTACTTTAGGTATTGTATAAACTGAAGATCATATTGTTAAAACAACTTTGAGTTGTTATTACTTGCTTCAACTTGGAAAGTTGGAATTCCATTTTGGAAAGAAAATTGCACAATCATTAGATGAAAGAAGTTGCTAACAAAAAGTTTTACACCTTTGATGACTCATTTACTGCTAGTGATTAGCCATCTTTGGGAACGTAAATGGCAGGCAGTAACAGTAGATTATAATTGCTTAGAGATAAAATATATTTCTAGATGTAAGCAAACCAATAGTACATGAACTATATGCACATGTGTTGTCAACTAAACTACATTATAGCTTCAGTAGTTATAGCTTTTTTAGGTTTAAGTTTGATATCGATTTTGAAAATCTTTTCAAAAGATATTTTGCACTTTGAATTAAAGCATGAAAGTAACCTATTATAGCAACTGAGATATGATGCAATGTAATGCATTCTCTAAATTTGAAAAGAATTTATATATACTGCTTAACTATAAAACAAACATTTTTCTCAATTAAAAGAAGTTTGATTTTGAAATCAGAAATATTATTATACTGTGAATACAATGAATACTGTGTTCAAAGTTGTATATATATACACAAGTGTTAATTGAAACTGCTCTGAATATATGGAGGAATAACATATAGCACATGCCAGTTATAGCAGTAAAAATTGAACTATACCTCTAGCTAGCATAGTATTACTAGTATAAAACCATACCAAATGCTAAAGATTCACTATTACATCATCTGGCTTGGAAAATTGGAATTCCACTGGAACTATCCACTGACCTCATGGAAAGAGCAGCAGTATTTGTATTTCTAAATTTAGCTGCAAGACAATAGGTTGATGCATTTTAACAGGCAATATTTGTGACTCACACGTTAACTTAATCAATTGAACAAGCTTATCAATTAGCTCCATGTATGCTTGCCAAGTAACATGTTATTGATTAAATCTTCAGCCTCAAATATTGCGTAATATTATTACAAAATCCTCGTACAATTTGAAAACTTATTTCTAAACAAACCTAATGGAACTACACGCTGTGCTAGAAATATTTAGTCATACGATCATAGCTTTTATGATAGTAACTAAGTATAAGAGCTTTAATAAATTTGCTATAGCATTACGCATTGTGTTTACGAACTGTAAAAACAGAAAGTTACGATACAGCGCGTTATAGTTTGTTGAAACTGAAACTGCCTGAATGATCGCAACAGACTTCCGCTACAAAGACTAATCACAAAACTTTTTAAAAGATGACTCATTAAAACTAGAGTTATTCATATAAATAACCTGAAGTCATTAAAAGTAGTAACATATGCCAAGTTGTTTTTAACACTCTCTGTCACGTCAGTTTGTGACTATAGAAGCAAACATTCCAATAACAAATGTATCAAAGGCTCCAAGTCCTGCATTTACACATAACATGATATATTATACTCCCTCTGCTGATGAATATGAATGTAATGAGTGTAAGTGTATACTACTAAATGTAAGTATATATACAGATAAATGTAAGTGTATACTATCAAGTATAAGTGTATACTGCTGAAGCATTATACCTACTATAAACATATGCAGTTGTAGCTGTTAGAAAGCCTCTCAGGTATTTGACGAGTTTTGTTTTAGGAACTGCTTATATACCTCACTCCTTAGTTACCTTATCTTGTATGCCAATGATGATAAAGTGGAAAATTTTTGTAATTCTGTATTCCAGTGAATCAGCAAAATTCTAGTTTGAAGGACTTGATGTTTGAATAATGCTTTTGTTACAGAAACATGTTAAATACATAATATAGTTAAATTGAGTATTAACATTAAAACATAAAGAGATGATGGACTCATATACTTTGGGTCTTCCATAAAAAAGAGTGTAGACAATGTACAACAATATCAGATTGCAAAAACAGGACAGCTTTCCAAGTATTGTTATATACTGTTATATACTTTCAGTGAAGTTGCTATTCACAAAATTGATATGAAATTGCTGTTTCTATGCAAGTCATATAAGCTTTACATTTACTAACGAGTTCTAGTTTCAGTTTTAGCCACAATAAAATAATATTTTATTGTGGCTAAAAATCGAATGACAAGACTCAAATTTCCTTCTGGGAATTCCAACATTATTGAAAAACTTACTGTATGCAACCAAATACTTACTGTGAAAAGCACTCTATAACAAAAAAAATTGTATGTTACTGATAAATTACAAATAACAGCAAAAGTATTTGCATATACATATTTATACAATATTTATTCATATTTAAAAACTTTATCTAATAAAATAGGGTAAATTTTGAACGGTTTTCCATATTGATCTAGGCAAAAATAGAATATATACTGTACTCTATTATACTACTTGCGGGCCGCGAAGGCCAGAGCAGGCTTTGCCTCTACTGTAAAAGTGTGCTGATTAGCGCGACTAATTGTAAACATACGTAATCTTTAGAGCCATTACGGTTATGCAGTGAATAATTGGCGTATTTACTTGGCAACTATAGAAGATATACAATACATTACAAGCATCACGGCGCGCGTGGAAATGTTAAGTGGGATTTCCCAGACTCCAATAAAGCTGTAATGTATTTTAATAAGGCGCACGCAGAACGCTGTATTGCATCATGTAAATACCATTAATTATAAATTTTTCCTAATCTTCCCAAGTTATATGTGAAATTTTATACCACTAATATTCCAGTTTCATTCTGATAATTTTACAAGTATAAACTTTTTTCACAATAACTGTCAGCTTAAACAACAAGACTATAGTAAAAGGCTCAGTTTTGTTCTACTAATAATTGTTAAAAATAACTTCATTTACCTCCAAACCTATATTATATTCCAATATAACTATAAAATATATTAAGCAAAAAACAGCTTATTTATGCAGCTACCAGGGGTCTTAACTAATCTAGCCTTGGTTGAACAAATTATAGACTTGAACAAGTTTTATTTTTAGTTACTAAATGTGCAACTTAATCACTACAATATCCCCCTACTAGTTTTACATACTGCTAAAGGTTATAGTCAATGCTCAGTGATATATTATATGCTACAGAAGGCAGTTGTATCGTGGCATATCCTATGACTAAGGTGCCATTCTATAAACAAGTGTATGAAATAACATTTTCAATATAATGTAATGTTGGCATATTGATTCAGTCGAATGATTTAGTTAAGAAATAGCTTGATTGCATAATATGTAAACTAATCTATATTGAGAAACTGCTGCTCAAAAGAGCAATCTAACGGAAACTGTTTTAGAGCAGTTTTCACTATAATATATAAGTAGCTTTCCACAAATTGATTGTAAACCAGTGCAAAAAGGCATATACTTATGTAATGTCACATAATTATTTAAAAATATAGAAAATATAGCATTGTTTTACAGCTTAACATCTTTTAAACATTTTTAGAGGGATCAAAATTACTGCTGCACAAGTTCAAAGCCAATTGAAGAAATATTTTTTTTAATATAGGTTTAAATAAAGTAAATTACATTAGAGATAAAGAAAATAATAAAATGCAACAAATTATCATTTTTAATCAAGTTGCGTACATGTGAAGGTCTAGTAGTCTTCTTTAGGTATTATATGAACTGAAGATCGTATTGTTAAAACAACTTTGAGTTGTTATTACTTGCTTCAACTTGGAAAGTTGGAATTCCACCATGAATCGTGGAAAGAAAATTGCACAATCATTAGATGAAAGAAGTTGCTAACGAAAAGTTTTAAATCTTTGATGACTCATTTAGTGCTAGTGATTAGCCATCACCCACACAGAGAAGTATGATAATAAATTGTATATGTATATTTGTAATCTAAACTACATGATGGCAAAATGCGCTGGAGTTTGAGATTTTATCTAGGTGATGCTCAACAAGTAATTTTCAACACTTTTCAGCATGTATAGCTCTACGCCTGTCATCCTACATAAGCAAGGCTATACAAGATACATCTGACTGTCCATATACTCACTCAATTATGTAGTCATTATTACAACAATTACAATAGATATGGATCTATAAGACACAGTTAAATTTCTGTCCCACCCTGCAGTAATGGTTATGATGTTAGTATAGGTAACCCCAGCTACCATTTTTGATACATTTTGAACTTTAGAATGACTAATTTTCGGCAGCTAATCTTTTTGTCTTAAACAGCCGCTTAGTCAAAAACCACTATTTACTATTTTCATCTTGTTTACCTTTTAGCGCTATCTTAGCTAATATAATCAACTGGAAAAAGCAAACGCTTTTATATTTAGCTTTGCTAGAATATGATACAATATGATATGAGCCTCACATTCACGCGTTTCCATGACTGCTCATTATTCAAATGGATACCCGTAAAGATTAGTAATTGTGGTTTGCACTAACTTATAGTCGGGTTTTATTCGGTGTAACTATTCCCTTTAGCCAAATGAAAAAATTCATTCGCCTAATGCAATAATGGAAACGTAGTGATTATTCATAGCTAATCTATTTGTCTTAAACAGCTGTTTATAGTCAAACATAATCAATGTAAATAAAGAAATGCTTGCTTAAATTTAGCTTATCTAGAATGACTGTTTAGTCCCATATTAAAGGTTATTTCACAATATTTTTCAACAGCAACAAACACACAATAATAATGACAGTTTATGGTTCTCATATATCGTGCAATTATTGAAGTTAAAACAGAATAGGTAAAATAAGTTAATAATTTGCACTATTGTAATGGTATATTATTATGGTAATATTTTAGCAATGAACCATTATCAAAGCTGTACTATATAAGAGTAATACAGGAATAAGTCTTATATTCCTTACAACTATAAATGATTAATATATCAAGGCTTGAAATAGAAGATATACAGTACATGCTTGCTCACCATTTTTTATTTCAGAAAATTCTTTGAAATTTTAAACTTCGAAGTGAAATAACTTGCTCCTATCAGTTATTCATTTGGTTAATATGTTGTAGTTATTGTTACTTAAAATTATCACATTCAACATCCACAGAACAAAGCACAATTTGTTTGATTTTTTAAAACAAACATAGTTTTGCATAGGTACACAATTAAATAATTAAAACAGTATATTATTTCAAGCATTGCAATTAGAATTAGTTATAGGAGGGATTGAATGAATATTTTATTTTATTCAATAAAACAAAACAGTTCAAATAAAATTTTGTATTTGTTGTTACACAAAAAAGCTTTAATTTAAAGACAAGAACACTTAAAAACAAGATAAATTTTTGAAGTTTTTTGGTCTTTTTTTCTAGCATAGTGACAAATGAGGTTCTGGTGTATAATCGAACTTTCACTACGACGTCCAACTTTTTCACAGTAGCAATAACGAATCAGTTTGCATCCTCTAAAATTGCAATGCATGTGTGTTATCATAATACACTTTCAAACTATATTTACAAAGTATAATATAAGCTATAACTAATCTTGTAGCTTATACTGTATATAGTTCATAAAATGAAAAAAATGACTTTAAAGTTGGCAATACTCTTTTACCCTGAAGGAATTATGCGTCTCAACAAAATACTAATAATGCATCATGCCAGTATAATTGACACCTTGCACTAAAAGCACTATCAAGAGTACTGAAACAGCAATGCACAGTGACACATTGACGCTATATATAGCAGGTGTCAATCTGTCAGGTTTCATTTTTTAGTTTATAGCTAGATCTCAAAGCGAACTTTAAATTGTCAATAATTCGATTAAAGAAGAGTTAAAACAAAATACCAACATTAATACTTTTCAACATACATATATACAGTAGTTGTTATGAGATTTCATAACAAAATTCATCAGTTAAACTGAGACTATTATGACGCATATTATTTTGATTACGTACTGGCGTACATATCGACATCTGACATCCCGATGCTCTTCAATATTCTTGTACGTGCAAAGTGGCTGTTCAATGCCACCCATTGGAGTATCATCATAATGCAGGTGATCACGAATTCCTCGATTTGTTCCCGCCATGGCTAAAAGTTAGAGATTAAATTTTTGGAATGATATTAAATCCTATCCTAGATTATAGGTTAATTCAAATTAAAATTATTTTATTTACCCTGACAACATTACTGTTACCCTGCATGGTGACATTTTATTATCATTGTACAATTTAGTTACATGATAAGCTATAAAATATGTTACTCACCGGATAGAGTGTTGATACAATAATATTCAGTTTTTCAAATAAACTACCTTGTTCTCTCAACAGTTGCTAAATGAGCTAATTTGCAGTTTATTCTTGACTTCATTCTACTCACTGTGTCAAATATTGCATCATATTGCAATAACAGAAACTGAACATGATAGGACAATTCCATCTGTAACACATCTAAAGGTGGAACAACTCATCGATAGTTAACTACTGATACCTATGGAGAGTATAGAACATACAATTCATACAAGTTATATATTTTGTTGAAACCTGAAAAATACTGTTCCATAAGGTTGTATAAAAAGACTCTGTAATTTCAATATGGTATAGCATACAGAAATAAGGAATTCATTCAACAAGAAATGCATTTAGTTGATAATTGTGCATGGGAATAGATAATGATGAAGTTAAAGAAATTTCACTATGTTGGAAGTATTAAAAGCTGCACATTTGTGTGCAATTTTGTTGCATAAATGTATAAAAAACACTGCTACAAAAAACTTTATTACTGTATATAATACTTACTTTAATATAGCCTTTCTTTGTTTATATTATAATTATAGATGCCCTTTTCTAAGTAACAAACTGCTGTCAAATTGTGGGGAAAATCTTCTAAATTTGGAATTTTCGCATGAATAAATTAAAAAGTAGAAAAAATTCATCTGCTCAAATTAAATAGAAATTCTTGTTCAATATATATACGTATATCTGGCGTTGTGACACTGATAGAGTGTCTACAAGCATTGTAACAGATGAGTATATATACTTAACTGTATATATCTATAATACTTATATATTAATAATATATAAGCTCATATGCTTGTTGGGGCCTAATATTATAACATTTTTGTATATATATGCTATATAGACTTTTAGTTAAAAAATACAAATTGGGATCTAATATATATTTTTTTATTATAGCTTGTCATTATATTGTATTTTTTAATTAATAAGACATGCACATAAAAATAATATTTAAAGCTTAGTATTAGTGGCACAGCAAACCATACTGTTTAACATGAAGGAGTGAATTTCAGCTAAGATGGGTGTCTAGTTATACATAAATGTTTCCAGATCAAATTGAAAACCTCCCAAACTATATGTGACTGTCATGTTTAAAATTTGCTATCATCAGGAGTACTCACTGGAAGTAAAGACTTTAGAGCTGCGAACCACGTATATAGTTTAAGCATATGCTTATGCTCTATACACAGAGAGAAATATTAGTGTTAGAGTGAACATTAGCTGACAACTAAAACAGCTCGTTTTTTGGATCCCTAAATTGACCAGCAGTGAATAGAAATTAGTGTCAGGTACTGTTCACAGTGAATAGTATGTTAGATCAATGTTGATATAAAGAGTTGTGAAGTTGATTCTTTGTATTTATCACAATGAGCCAAGTTATGTTCAATGGTGATCTTATATATGTTCAATGGTGAGCTTATATATTTTCAATGGTGATCTTATTTATGCTCAATAGTGATATTATATATGTTTAATAGTGATCTTATTTATGTTCAATAGTGATACTATATATGTTCAATGGTGAGCTTATATATATTCAATGGTGATCTTATTTATGCTCAATAGTGATATTATATATGTTTAATGATGATCTTATTTATGTTCAATAGTGATACTATATATGTTCAATGGTGAGCTTATATATATTCAATGGTGATCTTATTTATGCTCAATAGTGATATTATATATGTTTAATAATGATCTTATTTCTGTTCAATGATGATCTTAGATATGCTCAATGCTGAACTAAGTTATATTCAAAGCTGAATTTATAAATGTTCCATGCTGCTCTAATTTTTGTTGGAAATAAGCTTCTGCAAAAATTATTACTGATCACTCTGAACTAACTTGTCATAACTTCTAACCAGTATGAGAGTATAGTGATGTGGATTTTATTGTATATGATAGTTGAATATAAGAAATGCAACAAAAAATAACTTCTAAAGATTAAAATAAGAAAAAAAACATGAAAATAAACATTTGCAGAAGTTTTCTACGACTGTAAATTCAGTTAACTTTTCTCAATATTAGCAGAACCTGCTAAGACCATAGTGTGTGTCATTACGTTCTTGCTCTGTAGTGTAGCGTTAACCAAGCAGTTGTGGTGTGTAATGGTTAGCACACCTGTGTTCAAGTCCGAGGTCTGTGATAGTAACCCAAGTACAGGAGGGAGGGGAGGGGGAAGTTTTATAACTAATTCCAGCAGTTAGTAAAGTGTGGTAGTATTCCGAGAAGAGTTGAGTGGTCAGGGAAGCTTGAAGGAGTAGTATAAAGAAAGGCAGCTGAGTTCTTGAAAAGTGGGTAAGGTGTAGTGTCGAGAGCACCCAGTGACGCTTGTAATGTAGTGGTGAGTATGCTTGTAATGTAGTGGTGAGTGCGCTTGCTTGCAGGCTGAAGGTCTCAGCATGATTCAAAGTTTTGTAGCGGTCAAATTCTTTTTTGTGCTCCTATTCAGCATCTTTGACTGCATGTTTTTAAAAAATGTTATGGGATCTACAACAAAAGATAAAAGTTGGGTAATATTTAAACTGTATTAGTATGAACAGTAAACATTTGGTTAAGATATACAATCACAAGCAGCGTAAATAAATTAAGTTCAACTTTGAAAAAGCTGAAGTCTAAGGCCAAAACTAATAGTACCAATGATGTTAGCTATGAATCTTTCAACATATTTCCAGCACCATCGTACCAATCGTTTGATGCTGAATAACCATACAGGCTTTGGCAAACTTATGATCATTATGTTGCGTAGTGTTTGGGTTAGTTTGAGCTTATCAAAATTTAGTAACAATTATGGCCATCATTTTATTTTACTTCTTTCTTAATTACAAATGCAAGAGCTGTTGGGCATATTTAGTTTAGTTAATAGAAGCTTCTCTGCATTAAAATTATCTCAAAATGTCAGTGAACCACAATTTAAGCTAGATTCAGCATTTTATATGGACCCCTCATATCGAGATAACAGATATTGATAAGTTTCAGTATGTCTATAAATTGAAAAACAAATAAAGTACTACCAAGAAAAATATTGCTACTTAAACATGTTTTTATATTTAATTGTGCTGTGCAAAGATGAATAAAAGAATAAACTGGTAGCACGGAAGTTAATAAAAGATTTTGCCAACTTTGCCAACTCACCACTAATATTGGCATTTTGGTACTTAGCTATAAAACAAGAAGCTAGCTTGGCAGCTGCTTAAGGCTAATAACTACTTGTAGGCTGCTAAACTGCATTATTAACAATACTTCTACAATGGGGGGGGGGAATTCAAATTGATGAATTTACCACAAATTGCTAGAAGGTGAAGTGGAAATAAAACGCTAATTTTTTTGAAAATAGATTGTTAGAGGAAAACTCGTATCAAATTGATATAGGAATAGAGTAGTTTGGGAAATATCAGTCAATGTGGTCTCTTAAAAGTTATAGTTGCACAAAATCAATTATCTGTCTACAGCAATAGTCATACTGTCATTGTGATATAAAATGACAACGTTAAGCAACTGATTGAGCTTACCTTTTGCTGATATGACAACTTCAGTTCTTAACTCTGAAAGAAAGTGATCATCTTCTATCTCTGAGAGGTAGCTGCAATCTTTACCCATGTGATGAAATGATTTAATGTTTTTCATGTTGTGAGGTTGTTTGGAAGCACAAATTCACTGAATCTCAAAGCACAACCTCTTAGTCTGAGCCTCTGGTGTTCACTATGCCGGCAGAATATTTCTTCTGTCAACAGCCGTAAATGAAAACTATGTGCTGTTATGTAATAACCTTTGTTTTGCTCTTTCAATGCTTGGTAAGCCAGTTTCTTGCCTTTGAATTACAATTTAAATATTTCCTTACTATAGCTCTGTTATGCAACATCTTCTTTTGTTCCACCAGGTAGTTTACACAAGTTACTTGGGCTTTTGAAGTGGTTCACCTGATCCACAATTGACTATTCAGTAGCTTGTTTCATTGTTAATTTTAAGCTTCTTGTTTGAAACACATTTGCTGATAACTGAGTACATTGGAGTTTAATGGTGTATCTCCCTGATTTCTCTTTTACACACATTTTAAATTAGTTGGCTTTCCTTTCCATGAATGAAATTGACTAGTGAAGCCTAAACTACCCATGCAAGAGATATGTACAGTTGAGATTTTTTGTTGATAAATTCAACTTAAGTCTTTGATAAACGGAGTGGGGCAATGTTTAATAGTAGTCTGGTAACAAGCTATTTGAAAATGTCTTGAGTTCAAAAAAATTTTGAAATCATAAACAGCTAGTAGGTTGAAGGAGCTTCATTCCACTTATATGCTCTCCAGTTAGGTTGTATTTTTTGTTTTGGTACTAAGTATTATATACCTATATACCCTTTTATAACTTTCATATCGATTGCTAAACATAAAATAACCATTGATATGATATATTTGCAATAATATTTAAATTTTCCCAAATTTGTGTTGAGAAAAAGCATTAAATGCATTAATAATAACATTTTTTTTAAAAAACAAAAAATATAGAAAATGCAAAATTAATAGGTTTATGCAGAGCAAAGAAATTTATTTGTGTGCCAATTATAAAAAGCAATTGACTCAAATTTATTTAAATACACATATATTTCAATAGTGTTCAAATAAATTGCACGTAAAATGTATAAATAGCATCTAACTGGGAAGCACCAATTGAAATGACCCAAATGTAGGGTTCAACTTTATCCTAGCTTCCTATAAAGGTTTGTGATCATCATTAGTGCACATGTGAACGAATAATGTTGTTAGGTGAACAACTGCCAATTGTTCCATAATTCTTATGTAAATAAAATTTTGCTTGAACATACGTAGTTGTAGCATTGATCTCACTTTCTGCTCCTATCAACTACTGTTTAGCTTCATTCAGACCTAGGGATGATGATTACGTAATACTTGTGAAAAGTAGCGTTGACTTAACAACTAAGTGGTTTCAGAGCTACTACAAAATATTTTTCAGCTTACACTAATCGGATTAATTTTCAATTTCATCAAAATAAGTGCAGGTCTAACAACTATTAGAGGTGTGGTGTAGGCTATACCGACAATAAAAGGCTCTTTGAACAACTTTAGTGCAAGCGCTGCACTAATATTTCTCTCTGTGTATATAATGTTGTCTGAAATACAAAATGGAAAGGAAAACCAATTGTGAATTTTATTCATTTGTTTTACAAAATATATAAATCTACTCAGCTACCTACAGGCAGTTACGAGTAAGTGGAAAACTAAAAGAAATATTTTTGAACTCTTTACCTAGTGCCTACAAGAACTGCACCGATGCAGATGTGTTAAATGTTGGGGATGCTTTGCCTAACTTGCTTTGCATATAACAGCTGGTATATTTATATTATTAAAACTGCGGTCTGTTGAACTGTTTAGTTGTAAAATAATTTCTAGTTATTTTTTTTTCATTGCTGAAAGCCAAGCCAATACTAGCACTATTTTGCTAAACTTAATATTTACTAATGTATATTATACTGGCCTAGTTCATCAATTGCGATCAATTGCGACTCGGTGCGTTGACCCTTGATTCAATTATTTTATCGACTCACTGAAGCGTATCAGTGTGCTGAATGGGCTAGTAGTGTTACTAGTTTACTTTGCAGTTACTAGCCCTGTGCACTCTCATGCCGCATTAGCAACTATCTGAAGTCCTACGGCTACTCCGCATTCGATTTAGGTCACCCTATTAGTTAATAATTTGCTAGAGTATTGATCAACATTACGGCTGTATCTTTCAGGCAAGCATCAACTGGAGTTTAGCCGCATAGTGATAGAAGTTGAAGACTAGTAGTTCAACTACTAGAAGTAGTTGAAGGGCTTCTATTTGCTATAACAAATCACTTGGACTTCCATCGCCTTATTTTCCCATAGCAACTGCCCTGCTTAAAACTAGAAGGAACTTTCCAAAGGTAAATGAACATAGAATTCTTACTCAACTCGCTGTAAAGTATATGAAATTATAGCAGACTGATACTGATGTTGTAAGACTAGGTGCATGCAGTAAAACTAAATGGGTATACTGATGACACTGAGACTAATACTGATAGTGATACTGTAAGTATATATGCATTAAGTCATAAGTTGTCATACTTAATCAGTTAATCTTATACTATATAGTTATACTGATAATGATACTAATATAGTAATACTGTAACCGCAGTAGCCTAAGTGTATACTCATAGTGTTAGCAAAAGTACATACTCATACTGTAAGTGTATACAGTACATATATACTTTTAGTATAAATTTGCATATATATATATATATATATATATATATATATATATATATATATATATATATATATATATATATATATATATATATATATCCTCATATTGATATAGGAGGTGTATACTCATAGTAACACTGTCAGTACATATACATGTAGTTAAGATGTATTTTAACTGAGGACTACAGCAGTAAAACTAGATAGAAATCAGATACAAGGAATGGATAACTAACTTTGGTACACTTTAAGTTTCTAATTATTTTCTGAGTAGATGGTACCTAAATTCAAAGCTAGAAATTATAAAAAATTATCTGCAGTTTGATATTCTACCAGTACAGTTGTTTATTATGCTATTTTGTTTATATCTTTAGTCATTGGTCTGAAATATGGGTTTAAAATGCTCTAAACCAGAGGTGCTCTAGATTCCATGTTTGTATATACACAAGACCCTATATTCATATACATACAATATGTATAATTATATATATATATATATATATATAATGTGAGAAATTAGGGTATTATGTGTCTTTAAGAAGTTAATCTCAAACCTACACCATGAATGAAAATGCAGACCCCCTGCTACCCAACTACCCGCCACAACCAGGTGCACCTGGACAACCATCTCAAGTAGTCTACCAGCAAACCCCTCAAGGTCAACCTCAGGTCATGTATGTGATGGCCCCACAAGCTCAACCTCTTTCTCAGGTATTCTAATATAACAAAATCAATATAATTCTTTAAAATTATTTAGCACCTAAAAGCCTGCAATTTTAAAACTGCTTTCCATGCATATAACATGTTAATCAAACGAAGAAAATAGCTGAGAATGTAAACTATATTATAATGATATATTGTTCTTACACTGTTGTATTGAATATTCCTATACATGCTTGTAGATGACATATATAGCACTAGTCACAGGGCATGTAATTGTGTCTCAAAAAGTAGACAATTACCGGTATCATATGGAATACTTTAGAATACTTTTAGCCTAAATGTTTAATAACTTATTAGATAATCACCACAGTGGTAATACACATGCAGCATACGCATGCAGCTATTGTGTCACAGAATTCTTAATTAACTTATGGTGTTTATATTGTTTACGAGGAAGAATTTCCTTGTAGAGTGAACAGTCATCCTCAACTTGCTGGTTCATTACTGCCCTAATATCCGCCATATGCTGCTGCCTGCCCCTAGGAGTAGCTGGTGCCATCGCTGCCTCTGCTTCTAGGGAGGAGGCTATGCGGGGGAATGCACTTGCTCATCAACAGAAGCTCAAACAAGCTAAAGTTTTGACTGTCCTATCTTTTCTTGTAGGAGCTGGTCTTATTATTGGACTACTAATGTGGGTAAGATTTTACACTATCAGAGTGTTGTTGAATACTACTACACTGGCTGTGTCTGCTCTGTATTAGATTGCGATGTGTTTCAATGTACGATCCAAAAGATACAACACTTTTAAATCCCAAAACCCTAAACATATGTCTAAAAATTTAACTACTCTGAAAAATGTAATAATATGCAAAATTGTTACTAAAAGCTTAAAGTAGGTTGAAGTAGTAGTAGACAACACCATGTCTGAATCTCTGTTGAAATTCTGACGGAAAACTGTTTTAACTTCTTTTCTCCTGATTACAGGCGTTGCCATTCTTCTATACACCAGGTTCAATTAAATATTACGATGAAGATCCAAACGATGTTGGAAAATGGTCAGGTAAACAGCTATAACATGTCTATAATAGCTTGTTTAAATCAAACCAATATTTCTTAAGTTGTAAAGCTGCGTTTATACTTGTGTTTTCATATAATGGGTGCCATCTTGTCATATAATAGGTGCCATCTTGTATCATAGTGTGCATGTTTTAGATAGAGGAGTATACATAGGATGCTATAACAACCATTCTCCGGATCCAGACCTCAACAGCTCTTCTGTATATTGGACTGACAACAATGTGGACAAGTGTGTTAAATATTGTGCTGAAAAAAGTTAGTTTTAAATCACTTGTCACTTGTAAATTCTTAGCACTAATTTGAGATGTGCTTATAAACTTGTTTATATTAGTAACAGTTAAGTTTGTGTAGAAATTAGTACTACTGTAGTCTATATACTGAGCTAACGAACTTACATGCTGAGTTGATGCAGTTGTATGGGAAAGGGTGACCTGTTCATAAAACTGTTCATTGCCTACTAGTCATGTTTCGTTAAAAAAACTATAACAGCATTACAATGCATTTGATTAGAAAAAAATAGATTATGTTCAGTTTACAGTAAATTAGGTTGGTGATTAGTGTGAATCTTCCCTGGTGTTTATTTTATTATTTAAACTTGGCTTATATACTGGGTTTACAACCTACACTTCTACACCATCAAGATTACTAATTTTGTTAACCAACTTAATTTTTTTATTATATGATACATATATCTATGCCAACTGGTTGTACTTGAGAGCTATAAGGAATTTGCTGTAGGCACAGCTTGTTTTCAAAGGTTAAAGAAATAGCGCAAAGTAAAAGCTTGGCACTTGTAATGAGTCATGCTAGATGAAAATTGATTGGCTACATCATATATTGTTCAAAATCTATTCCATTTTAAACTTATTAGTGTTATTTCATGTTTGCCACAGGAACAAAATACGCAGGATTGTCTAATGGCTACTGTTATTGTGGCAATTCCTACGGCAGGTATGGAAAAGCCGATGCGGATGACTTTTGTTCTGATCCATGTCCTGTCCCTCACGAGGATGAGATGTGTGGAGCATCTTACCTTGTCTCTTTGTATAGGACTAATTATCTAGGTCAGTATGCTATAACTGAACAGTGTTTTATGTGCAAATCTGTACTACTAAAAGTAGTAAATTTTACTTGTTTAATGAAATATATTCCAAGAGGCTAATTAGTAAAATTATCAAAATGATCAAATTTTCACTCAACAACCAACCAGCAACAGCTGGAACAATACTTTTTGAATAATTTATATATTTGAGAAGTAGTGCTTGCATATATAATAATTATTTTGATAAAGTAAATTAACAAACTTTGAGGTGGTATATGATGACTTTTTTCTATCTCTAAGCATTATGATAACATATTGTGCCAGTCAATATACTACCTCATTGTTTTTTCATAATTTTATGATGTAACAGCGTGATGTGACTTACTTTAATGTGTCACACTATGCCATTGTCATATGATCTGGGTTGATGTGTCACAGGGTGTTATGTGAAAGATAATAGTTCACTGGAAGGTAACCCAATAGAATATGTGACAGCTGAAGAATGTACAGAAGCATGTGGCTATGCAGGTTAGTGCATGTTTCTATATTCCAAGTAAGTTATGAAAATTTGATGGGAAGACAAATCTAGTTGTACCAAGTATAAAGTTTTTAGAAGATGTCTTTTTAAATATTGTAGGAATACTGACACTTAAATAAGATGTTTTGTGGCAGCCTGACAATAATGTGCATGCAATAAATGTTTTCGTTTTAACTTTTCTGGTAACTCATCTCTATGAAATTATTTTTAGCATTATTTATGTTTTAACAATGAAATATATTATAGTATAACATTGAGTAGGGATTTGGGTTTTGTAATTTTACTTTTTTGAAGATGGCTCATTTAGTGCCTCTTTTCAATGTCCAACAGAGCAATTTCGTTATTCAAATAAAATGTTAATGTTTTCATTGCAGAATTTAATATAATGATGTAATGTAACATCATGGGTTTATAATATATATTGCAGACTACGATTTTGTTGGCGTAGCGCTAAATCAGGGTTGTAATTGTGACAATGACTTCAACAGATTTACTGAAACTAGTAACGAAAATTGCGCTGCTGCGTGTCCCAGCAACAGTAGTCTGATTTGTGGAATTCCTGGTGTGAAGGCAGTATATAAGACATGGGTGTTTACCAGAGGTAAGGGTCTGTTACTATGCTAATTTTAATACAATAATTACTTATCACATTTGATAATATATTTAATTTCTATGATGTACATTTTTCTGGAATTTGCAAAAATTTTTGTATCTTGTGTCGATTGCAAAAATTTACACTAAAGGAGTTGAACTCATTTTTTTTATCTTTACATAATTTAAACTCTTTTTCTACAAAATTTATCAATTTTTCTAGCTAAATATTTCTTTAAATTTAATCTGTCATACCTTACAAAGTTTAATAAAATGTTTACTTGTAATGTTTGATATTATGTTGAAATTTTCAATGATCTGAAATTACTCATTACAAATTTCTAAGTGTATAGTCTCATTGAGACTGAAATGTAAAATACAATAAAATAACTGAGGTTTACAAAATGTTAATTATACTTTTTACTTTATATTTCGATTTTGATGATATATAAATGTTTACCATGTATGAGTTAGATTTCATTTTTAAGATCTTTCTCACGAAGTTTGTTTTGTTCAAAATTTTTTTTTACAAAATATAAGGAATAACATTTAAAATCTAACTTAACTTAACATACCTCAGCATATAAGTCATAATGTTAATTTCCATCAAAATGTTTTATTTTATACAGACATCGTATTTGGATACTCCCGCGGCTGTTATCTAGAGAACGCATCAGACCCTGACATGGACGATACTCCAGTTACTCTCAATCCGGACACTGCTTTGGAAGATTGTACAGAAAGTTGTGTCAACAGAGGTTCGCATCTTTGCAATTGACCCTTTGCATTGTGTTGGAAAAGTAAAATATCATTTTATTAATAATATAGAAATTATCCTAAATAATTTTATATATAAATTATTTGGACCATAATATACAACATCATAGTTGCAACTACTATTGTGGTTATTTGATAAATATATTCCAATAACTTGAGCAATGTGCAAAAACTTCCGTTTTATTGCCGTTGCATGCTTTACAAAAAAATTAAGTTTTCAACTCAAAATTATATTGAGAAAAAGTATCTTCTAACAGTTTCAAAACCATCTAATTTTAAACAAGCAGCCGGTGTTATCATGCAACTAAATATTTGTACAGTTATTTTGTTAGCTTTCAAGAAATTATGACTTCAAAAAAAATATATATCTATTATACACAACAGGTTGTAAAATTTGGTATTTAGTCTCTATTATGGCAATAAAATGCTGTACAGAACAGCACCACCCTTCAAGATGTTTACTGGTTTAGAAAAAGTTTTTAATACAAAGTTAATATACTCGTACATGAACATACAACACAAAAGCATGTCTATAGTTGAAACGGCCTGAGGCACCAAACAATATGGGTGTCTGTTAGTCAGTCAGTTATTTATCTCTTTGAACATTCATTCTCTGCATTGCATAGTTTTGCTATGTCACTACTTATAGGATTCAAATATGCTGGAGTACAAGAGACTAGTTGTTTCTGTTCTCAAACTTATGGCAAGCACGGTGAAACCTCGGAGTTTGATTGCAATCTATGTGAAGACGGCTCATACATGAGATGTGGCGCTCAGGAGAAAAACTCTGTGTACCGCACGACTTTTCTAGGTAAGAGTAGAATAGAGGAAAGCAATTTATTCTGTGTAGTGATGAGTTTAGCCAGTGGTCCCTGTGGTGTAATGGTTAGCACCCTTGCTTGCATACCAGAGGTCTCAGGTTCGATTCCCAGTGGGAGCAATTATTTTTCATTCTGCACTCCAATAAAAAAAAATTATTTACTTCTGAAATTGTGGCGAACTTTCAAATGACAAGTTAAACAAATTCATGCAAATACCAGTGTTAAAAAATAGCATTTCTGTTGATATGAATTAATTATACTGTCTCAGATTGAAACCAAAATTTTAAGCCCATGTTATGTTTTTGAACTATAGGTCTTGCAAAGTTCTACCATTTTTTTCCATGTTTAATATATTTCATTGCTAAATCATTGAAATTAGAAAAGTATTTTTAAGACTAGAAAAATTATGGCAATTTTTAACTTCTACAGTTATTTTAGTTCTCTGGTAAACAATGTTTCAATCATTATAGCTGCTTTTAACATAAATGATGCCAAAAATCTCGTGAGAACATATGCTGATTATACAGTATATCCAAAGGATTGCTGCTCAAGTGCGCTTCTTTCTAGTAGATATCAATTTTCAGTATAAGATCTTTAAAAAAAACATTGGGACAGTAAATTTAACTATTTTTTTAGTTTTATTATTTGAAATGACCTACTCAAGGTTTTGAATGATATAAAATTTACATAATATATTGTATTGGTAATTCTAAAACTACAACGAAATACTTTGTGTTTCTTTAAACTATATGGATTAGAATGAACTTTTGGCTAATAAATAGTAGAAAAAGAGGTAAAAATTAGTTTGTTTCCTGTGGGCATAATTTGCTTTTGTTTCAAAAATATGTGATAGATTAAATATTTTTCCAAACTTGTAAAAAACTTGTTTGACTCCAAAAATGTCCCATACTTTCATGCTGAATCTGAATAAAATTGTTTGGAAACCTTATTATTTAAGATTGTAATTTACAAGCTTAAAAATATAAATGTGAAATTATTTTTTATTATATTTTTCAATAAACTTTTTAAATGTAAATGTTTGTGTTTTGCAGGCTGTTACATAGAAGATATGTTTGTAAAGACATTTGATCACTTTGCTCATTTACCTAGTTATGATATCACTCCAACTGAATGCATATCGAAATGCAGAAAAGATGGTGAGTTAATTAACTTAATTCTACATACTTATTTCGTAATAAGGAGACAAGATAGCCTGGTTTAAATATATTTAGAAGTTATCAATTCACCATGTCAACCTATTTGACCTGTAGAATTTTAATCCTAAAACACAATAACTTTTAATTTCAGAAGATTTTTCAAAATTTTAAAAGTGATGCTCAATTTTTTTGTTGCTGCCGCTGCTGGGTCTAGCAATGTATTTGGTCGAAATTTATAAGTAGCATATGTAAATCATATTTGCTACACGTTTTATATAGTGTTGCAATACATATAATAAAGCAAGCTCAACATTATACTGTGTGAAATAGCAGATGGCATACTCATATTTCTTTTAAAAGGCAAATCATTCGCTCAAGGTTGCACATTTTATCTAATATATAGTATTGATTATAGTATAATATGAACTATACTAAAATATAACTTTAACTAGAGTATCATATGAACTACAGTAGATTATAACATATAGAAAAGTATAACATAATATTTACTAGAGTATAATATAATATTAATTAGATTTTAATAGCAACTATAAAGTATAATATGGTATGTAGCAGAGTATATAATTCATGATATTTACTAGAATATAATATCTAAAAAACAATCCGAATTTTCCTTCATTATTCAGTGTATGGAAAACTGAAAATTAGTAAGGAAAGCTTATTTTTCAAGCCTTATAAATTTTATAGAGATGGTATATTAAAATTATATTTTCTATAAGTACATAAACGTTTTAAGACACTTTTATAAATATTTTAGGATTTCTTTTTGCTGGAATTCGAAATGGACAAGATTGTTACTGTGGAAATGAATTCAACAGATACGGTGAAGCCCCTGTGGATGAATGCAATCTCCCTTGTTCTGGCAACCCTCAGGTTACTTGTGGTGGAATCCTTCGTAATTCTGTTTATAATACTCAGTTTGACTCTCAAAGATACAATTAATAGTTATATATAATATTATAGTTGGTTATGTAAAATTTATTTTATATTTACCAGCATTATATATTTAGGTTTCAATAGTACAATGTTACTTTGAAATTTCAGGCTGTAGCTTTATCTAGCAATTCAAACTTTCAATTTGAGTTTAGTATATTGTAAGAAATGGTGTTGTGTACACAAACTGGGAAAATTAGAGCTTATTTTGTAAACTATATAAATAGTTATTTTATAAAAAGTTTCTAACTTGCATGTATGGAAATTGTCACAAATCACTTATTTTACTGCAAATGTTAATAAATAATATAGAATGACTTTTATTCTGGTCATGAAATAGTAGTCACACTGCCAGATCTTAGCCAATTATTAGAAAATCAATTTTATATGATTTCATTTGAATTTTTGTAAAAACTTTATGCTTCCATTGTTTTCAGTAAAACAAAACGTATTATGATCATTAGGATAAGAGACAGTTTTGCCATGCTTTGCAATTGATGATAGTTTAAGAATTTTAGATTAACTTTTGTCTGGAATTATTGTATGATGGATGAGAATTGTATCTAAGTTAGAAATGTTTTCATACCGTGAACTCGATATGAAGATTGTAATTAGATCTGATCAATTTTAAATTTTATTGATAAAGATAACTAAATGTATAAAACAATATACGACATGTACTCCATGCCATCGATTTCTCTTTGATTTTCTAATTGTAAATCATAATGTTAGTTCTATACTCAGCATAATGTACTTTGTAGCTTAATATAGTAAGAAGTTCTTCTTGCACCTCTGTTTTTCTGTTAGTACATTTACAAACTAGATAAAAAGTAATTACTCAAAATTCAGTGAAAATGTACATGTTTAGAAGTTATCTGCTCCTAACAGTGTCCAGTTTACACACACAGGGAGCTTTGTAAACAATTATTGTATTATGACTACCAGGTGGTTGACATAATAACATACTGATTTAGTACCAGCTAGTACAGCTACGGCCATATTATTATATCACTACATAAATAAGCTCTTTTGTTCAGTATAATATTATATCACGTATTGATCTTTATATATATTTTAGTTTACAAAGAGATCCAATTGCATTATCAATGGTTTGTGAATAAGAACAATAAACTTATTCTTGGAAACTATTCACCTATATCTATTTCATAAACCTGAATTTGAAAACTGACACACTTTATAGAAGTGGTGGCGACATCATAATATGATATTGCAGCTCATGTCTTCATTTGATAGAGTAAATAATTTATTTCTTTAACATTAGCAGTTATTAGCTAATGTAACGCCTCAGGATTAAAAAAATAACAATACTGCTGTATAGAACTGTATACTTGTTGGGTGTCACAATGCAAAACTACAAATATGGTGCAGCCAAACAACTTAAATAAAAACAATCAAAATAGGAGAATGTTGGTTTATGACATTAGCACCTTCTCAGCCATGTTACAGCTACATGCTGTTTATATATAAAACAAACATTCCCTTGAGGCCACATAAAATCGATTGGTTTTTCTAAGCTTATTTGAATAGGTTTTACCTATACTTATACTAATGATGAATGCCATTAGGTAATATTATTCAATTTTTTCGCTTGACTTAAGCCTTTGTGAAGCAGTGTAAAGAATTCTTTGCGTGTCCTACTTTTGTTCAATAATCACAGAGTCATAGCTTAGGTAAGTGTGATCTTGCTATAGGGCGTAGTTCGTATTGATTTTCAGTTGATGACATAAGGGAAAAGCTGCCAATACATATAAGCATTATACTGTATTGTATAATAGTTTATATAGTAGAAGCTTTAATTGCTTGTTTAGTTGCAGCATTGTAAGCTGTAAAATCACGAAGTGAGGCTAGTAAACTAACTGGTCAAGTAAAATTTTATATATTGTCAGAAGAGGGTGAGTTTATGTCACATTTTCATCAGTTAATCTGTATATAAACTTCAAGGAATTAGTTGATATTTGCTCTGTGTAAAAAGTCCACTTGAGTTATAAAAGCTAATTTGGCATTCAATATTTGCAAGGATAGTTTAGTAAACTATAACTAAGAGTTAGAAAAAGCAACTTTTGAAACTTTTGATGTTGGATTATAATTAATCTTTGATTCAAGCTAAATAATACTTTGTGAAACATATTGCGCAGGATTATACTTTTGCACACTGTCTTATGTACGCCATATATATATGTAAGCATAAGCTAAGCACCTACTCTTTTAAGTGCGTTGCTTTTAAACTACACTGATTCAATGTTTACACCTTCTAAATGTCTCTTATAACCTGCAAAATGGCAAAAACCATTTAACTACTATTAGGTATCACCGTGTGACAGTCTTGCAGTCAATTGGGGGGGGGGGGGGGCGAGACTAGTTTCAGACTCTCAGTCTGGTTGAACGTTACTCAGGCAGTTTCTCTATAAATAATTATATATTTTCGAAATATCAACAGAAATTTCCACTTGGGTGTAAATAAAAAGACTCCTACGGATGTTTATATAGTCACTATCCTTGTGAGAAATATCTGATGCAAAATATTTTTAAATGGAACTTTAAACACTTATTAACATGTGGCTCAGGAAAAATTATGACTGGATGCTTTTTCAAACAAATTGGTAAGCAGGCGCCTTTACCAATTACACCACGGAGGCCACTGGGTAAACTCAACACTACATCCCACCCAGTTCTCTGAACTCCACTTGCCTATCTACTACTCTTTCAGTCTTCAGGCTCCCCTGGCCTTTCCACTCTCTTGGAGTACTACTACTACACTTTATTAAAGGCCAAAATAGCTTGAAAAATAAATGCCCCTATCGGGATTTCAACCACAGACCTTCGGTCTGCAAGCAGGCACGGCAACCAACTAAACCACAGGGAGGGGGGGGGGGGCTGGGTAAACGCAACACTACAGACTTCTACTGAAGTTGTAACTCAGCATGACTTACTAAGCCAATGCTAGTAGCCCCCAGATTACAGCTTATTCCCAGTGCCAATGATTCTTAAAACCTGATCTACTGAAGTGAATATAAAAATATAAATTAGGGCTCAACTGAATAGGGGTAACGGGGGCACAACGGGCCGAATTTCGCATTTTTTGCTCTCATTCGTCTGTTTTTCAAGTTACTAGTTCAATAATCTGTAGTCTTAATGCTGCATCTGTTGTCTATTACAGGTATCAGTTTGCTGTTTCTATCTCTCTCATAATTTTCAGAATAATGAAATTTTCATGAGGAAAAAATCGGCCCATTGTGCCCCGGTACCGGGGTACAATGGGCCACTGGGTGGGACACAACAAATATATTGAAACTTGGCAGATTTTGTTGCATCTGATCTTTATTTATTTAATATTACAAATAAATAAACATATTCTTTCAGATTTAAAGCAAAATTCATGTTTTAACTGTACAGTTTGTGCCACCAGGGGGAGGCAAAATCAAACGCACATCACTCGGTTCTACGGTGCCATTATCATTACTGTTTGAAACTAAAAATGTTTTTTATTTACACTTTAGAAAAACTTTTATCAGAAAAAAAAACTTTAGTAACATGTGCTACAAAATTTTAAGTGGACTTTTTTCTATGAACTGCAGTTAAGGTGCATGGCTTCGATTTGTGGCTGGAGTACGGAAGGGAGGGGGGGGGGAGCGAATAAGCAAATCACAATTTATTTTAGTCAAATACATGTATATTCCCTCAATGATATAATGTATAATGAATATTATGACTATCTACTAGTAGCAACAGCAGAGTGTTTTGTATTATGTATAAAATAGCATAGCTTTAACCTCGCCAGATGTATATATTAGGGGAGCTTCACCTTGTAGTTTTGTACTCTTACCATGATGTCTTTGATATTTTACAAAAAGGTCAGAAATGGCTCTATCTATAGATTTTAGTAACATTTCAACCAACTTTTTGGGCAAACAACCCAATAACAGTGATCAGAGTACAATAATCAGGTGGCCCATTGTGCCCCGGTCAGCGTGGCCCATTGTGCCCCGGATGGCCAAATTGAACAAAAATGTGCCTCATGGAAAATTTATTTTAGAGTTTGCTGTTATACTAGTTAAGCAATGTAGAGACAAGCAATGGCAACAATATCAGTAAAATCTAGGCTTGTTGCCTTTGAGTGTAAAAAGTTATAAAGCCTTAACGACATCTTAAAAAATTTACAAAAAGTAGGTAAAAACAGTTTTTCACTCGCCTTTTCAACATGTATGTTCCGCAAATGTTGAAACTACAGTGGCTGAATATTTATGTCAATACCTTTTTATGAAAAAAAAATTCACAACTCTAAGTCAATAAGTTCTCTCACAATTTGGCCGGCTTTTTGTACCCCTATGACCGTTGTGCCCCCGTTACCCCTATATCTGAAATGAAAACTCAGACTAGCAAACTTAAACTTAAACCATGCAGCTAAAAATAAATAAACTGTGACTGTACTATATAATACTCAGGTTGCTATGTAGTTTATTTTTATATGCACCTTCAGCTTAACATTGGTCAATATTTACACATCTGCTGCAGGTCACAATGGCTGAACCGGAAATGAATGAATATGAATATGTTAGTACTGAAGATCAAAAGACTGGTACTTACCAGGGTTTATCAGCACCTCGGCCAATTGAAGCTCAGCCTGTGGGGAAAATAAACCCTCAACCTGGTCAACAAGGTGAACATCACTATGAGCAGCTGCCTACAGGGAACCAGCAGCAGTTTTTACCTCAACAAGGATATGCCCCTGCACCTGGAAATGCCTCTTATACACAACCTCCACCTGGATATGCCCCTCAAACACAGCCACCACCTGGAAATGCCTCTCATACTCAACCTCCACCTGGATATGTTCAACAAGGATATTCTGCACAACCACTTGCTTATGGATATGTCACTGGTCAGCAGGTGATTGTACAGGCACCACCGCCTCTGCCAGTCGTAAGTTTATTTATATTATCCAGTGAATGCATACTTACTCAATTTTTTCTTCTTAATTTGCCGCTTTTATTTTTATATGATAAAATTCTTTGAGCTATCCAAATACAAATAATATAATCATCTACAAATAGCTGAAGAATATACTAATCATTATGAAATATGAATAGGAGTATAATAACTACTATAAAACTTAATACTAAAACACCAATATAATATGAATGCCTTGTACAGAATATGAAACATGTTTGATGCATAAAAGTTGTAAGCATTTCAACAGGTCATTCTATACAGTTTTATTTGGAAGTTAAAATGACATCCATGTTTGATGAAGTATAATATGATGCTAGAGCTTTAAGTATAAAATTTTTAGATTTAGTTCAGAGTCAGGTTTAAATAAATTATAAATTAGACAAAGTGCCTATCTGTAGGTAACAGAAACAAGTTCAATATGCTGGATGGTTTTTGGAATTCTGACGGCCATATGCTGCTGCCTGCCACTGGGAATTGCTGGTGCTGTCCTGGCATATTTATCTGGTGAAGATGCTAGAAGAGGAAATGCTGCTGCCTACAAGACAAAGATCTGTCAGTCTAAAGCTCTCACACTCACAGGACTAGGAATTGGGTTGCTGATCGTTATAACTGTAGTATGTGCGGTAGGTGGCTGTTCATGTTGCATTATACAACCGTTGATCCCAAATGTATATATTATTAAACATGAAGACATTTTAACATATGCTATTATAGAATGTTGAACATTTGTTTAATTCCTGTGTTACTTATAATTTACCATAATAACTACTTTTAATCTGAAAACCCGATAATATATCTTCATAACCTTCTTAGAATCTATATAGGTTTAATATAAATTGAGATTTTTGATTTATAGAAAGAAGAAAACTCCATTTAGTATAGGTAAAAAACAAAGTCATGCTATTTTAAAAACTGTACTTTAGTGCATTTTTTGCAATATATTTTATTATTGATCTTTTCAGATTTGCCATATTTATAATCTCCTAAATAGTTTTGTGTTCTGTCAGAGATATTCTCATCATTTTTCTATTTGAACACATCTCGAAATTGCCCAATTTCCTATAAACTCGGTTCTATCTCCGCTCTGTTCTGTTCGGGTAGCGGGTGGCTACTAGAGGCCTAGCTCAATTAGGCATCTCCACCTAACCCTGTCTTAAGTATCCTCTTCATTGAGGGAACATGACTAGAGATCTTTTCTGATTGTATCCCACCATCGATGCTTTGGGCGGTCACATGCAGTTTCTCTTTTCGTTAACTGTCATCTTATGCAATCTTCTGATATCATCTTCTTTCTTTCTTCTAATAATATGCAAGTCACCATTTACAGCTGATTTACTCTGTAAGTTTGTATGCTTATTATGTTTTATGTCTATGCTATTGATTCATTATTAATTGATTATCTCCATATATCATGATATTAATTCTCTAGTTTACGATGATTATGTTTGTCAACCACTGCCTAGTAATATTTTAGAGTAACATGTGTAACTGGCATTATTGTTCAATCTTTCTTGGATTCAATATTAAATTCCTATTCTAGGGACAACTCAGAAAAAATAGGTTGTCCTTATTTGAAGGAGAAGATAATTTCCTTACACCAGCTAAAATTGTAATGCTTGAGTTTTAGATGACAATATGGTGCATCGACTGTTATAAATAGTAAAATATTGTAGTATCTGGTACCAATATATTCTATTGGTCAAAGCTATAGTGTCTATTCTGGAAACTCTGTTTATCCAACTTCTGGAAACTGGGGTTATCGGACTTCAACTCATGGATATCCAGGCACTCTGCCTGGTAAGTGCATAAATGACTAATACTTTTAGGTTTTGTAAGTTGTTCATAATATGAGTGTAAAAATATCCGCTAAAATATATGTTTGTATATTACTATTAGTAAATGTTTGTTTAACATAATTTTCAAATTTGGCTTGCAAACTGCGTTAATTATACATAAATTCATTTATATTATTATAAAATCTTTTTTGTTGAATAAAGTTGGGAAATAATATTGTCATGTACGCTATAAAAATTGTTGTTATAGCTTATTTAAATTACATATATATTCAATAATTTTATAATACAGTCAGCATTAGCATAAACATAGTTTCAATTTAGATTAAAGCAAAGATTTTAATTACAACGTTAAACGAAACAATAGGCCCCCTACCAGTTTTTAACTGTTATTTTTACTTTGAGCAGTTGGTGTGAGTTATCTCGGATGCTTTGATGACAGTGCAGTTTCTCGAGATCTTGATGGCGATGACTACGATTTTGGAGCTGGTCTTTCTGTAGAGAAGTGTACAGACTACTGCTCTGCAAGAGGTGGGTGTAACTTTAGTTTATAGCTTTACTTCCAACTTATCTGTTATAGTGCAAACTTGCATACATTATATTAACATTCACATTATATATGTATATTAAAGCAGCAGGTGTGACACAAACTGTAATATATTAAAACACAATGTGTCTGCTACACCTTTATGATGACAACTTCAGGTGCTCTACCCTGAAAACAATTTTCGTCTCAAACACTAAATAAATAGAGTGACAGAGAGAAACCCTTTGCCTTTAACATAACTAGCACAGCACCAATTGATGATTTAGGCAATTATTTCAAATATGATACTTCTTATACTTGGCAGTAAAAAAGGAGTGTAAATTTCAGTGGATTTTAAGCCAGTTACAATTCAGAAGTTTAAATTTTGCTTAGTAATATATTAGTGATGAAATAACATGGGCTTCTTGTATAGGTGAATGGTGAGTAAAAGCTAGCCTTAGTATTAATTGCTGAGCAAACTTTAGATTACAGTCACATGTTATGCTTCAAGAAAAAATTCATTATAATATATTTTAAAAATTTACTTATAATGTTTTTTTTCAAAGATTACTTATACGCCGGTCTACAAGATGGATATCGCTGTTATTGTGGGAAATCCTATGGTTCATACGGAGAGGTGAATCAGTACAGGTGCAGTTCTGTCTGCTCTGCTGATGGCATGGAATGTGGTGGATTTTACGCCAACTCTGTTTACAGAACTAACTATTATGGCTAAAGACTTTATAGTACTAACTCTTTTCTACTCTGAGTGTTTTAAACTAATAACTTGAAGTATTTGTTTTTATTTCAACAAATAGTTTTAATTTAAGTTATGCAAAATGATAATTGATCTGCTTTTCCCACTGTTATGGGATTGCTATAAATTACAATCCAACTTCAGTTGTTATATTTTTATATTTTCTTGTTTATAATTTGTGATAGATAATTATATTATTAGAAATATTTCGTTCGAACGGCATTTATCCAAAAGGTAGTATATAGCCTTATATAACTGTAATAAACTTTTTAAAACTAAGCTGAAAGTTTCTTGCTTATCAAATAAAAGTTTGCAAATTTATGAAAACAGTCAATTCAATAAGGTTTTTCAAGACCACACTCTGTATAAACTATAACACACGCATACTGGATAACAACCTCTACTTTATGTTAAAATAAAGATGCTAATCACCGTCAACTATAGTGAAAAATAACAGTAAAAGGCAGATCACAATTGCACTTATACTGAAATTATTATTTTACACTCTATATATAATACTGCCAACAAATCATGCATTATAGATATGTATATAAATACTGTACTTTACAAAGTTGTCAAAACTAATAAAAACTCTCCGAAAGTCTCACTAAATGTATTATAAGAATTCTTGAGATTCCAATTTAGTTCCTTGCGTCTGTATATAATTTGATTCTGTAAATGTCAGCTGAGTATCAAATTGTACAGCTTGTTGAGATAAAATCGATTGTTTGTAAGCTTCTTTAAATAGATTCATTAGATATTCTACACTAAACCTGAACTTGTAATATTATTCGTTTTCTTTCATGAATTGCAGCTTTTGTATTAAATCGATGTATGAAATGCTTTGTGTTTTGAGCTGTTCAATAACTATATAACCTCAGCTCATGTAACTGTATTCTTATTACAAGGCGTGGTTTATATTGTTTTCCAGTTATAATTTGGCAGCTCAAAACGCTAAAAGCACTAAATTGTTTAGAGTTAAGTAGGTGGGAACATTATTTACTCGTTTAGTTACAGCACAGCAAACCTATAAGTACTAAATTTTTGAAAAGAGCGGAATAAACTAACAAGTCATTATCAAAAAAAGGTGGGTTTATTTCACACTTTAGTAAGATTATAGTCTGTGTTATAAGCTTCAGTGAATTATTTGATAGCATTATATATAATGTTTAGACTTTAGAGTATAAAAACAGGTTCTTAATTATACATGTTTTGTCTATCTGAATATTGACAAGGATAATCTAGTACCATATATGCAATTGTGTACACATTGGTTGCTTTCAGTGCATATTATTTACATTTACATTTACATTTATATGTTAGTTTTATGTGCTTTGGTTTAGAATGTTTAGTGGATAGGGATTGTTTTAAAAACTGCAAATAAGTGTTAGAAGAAGGGAATTTCTAAAACTGCAAATGCTGGATTCTTATTTGCACCAGAACCTAAATTGAACAATACTTTATAAAACATGACAGCATAATAGATTACAATAAGATGCATACATAATATAGGCCTACTTTGAAAGTTCGGGGTTGGAACCATCTTCAAAATTTCAAAAGCAGGGTTTGCTTTGGTAAAAACAAGTTTTGAAAAACCAAAAGCAACTAAACGTAAACTGCAATTGAAGTACATAGTAGCAGTTTACTGAAATAATATTTGCATATAATTTACTAAAACTTTTACTGAAAATGAAAAATATTCGTATACGTTATATAAGTCCCACAAAGGTCTGAATGAGAAATGGAAAATCAAAGAAATAAACGTGCTCAGGGTTCAGGAGAGACAAAGCTTGGTCAACCTGCACAATGTTCATCTCTGTATGAACTGCAACAATCTTCAGGGAACCAACAACATTTTGCAGATCAACAAAGATATACCCTTCCACCTGGCTATACCCCTCAAACACAGCCTCCACCTGGATCTGTTCAACAAGGATATTCTGCACAACCACTTGCTTATGGTTATACCACTGGCCAGCAGGTGATTGTTCAGGCACCACCGCCTCTGCCAGTCGTAAGTTTATTTATATTATCCAGTGAATGCATACTTACTCAATTTTTGTTTCTATTTTTCGGTTTTTGTTTTTATATAATGATATCCTTGAGCTAACCAAATATAAATATAATCATTTAAAAATAACAAAAGAAAACTAATAATTATGAATAGCAGTCTTACTATAAAATCTAATTGATAAACAATCCTAATATATGAATGTCTTGTAGAACGTGAAGAGTGTTTGATGCATAGGCTGTTCTATATATACAGTTCCAATTTAGGAAAAGCTCAGGTTATAGTTGCTATCACTATGAGAATCCCGTCTTTTATTCAACTTCTGCACAAAAGCAATTATGACTAAACGCTCTTTTTTACTCAACCACTGACCTCTTGTTTATACTAAGACAGTGCTCAAACCACTAAACTATGGCTGTTTAACGCAGTTGCATTTAGAAGTTACAATAATAATAAATCTCAATACAAAATAATAGTCACCATCACTTCTCTGCAGGCTCTTATAATTAAAGAATTGTTCATATTTAGTTCAAAGATAGATTGGATAAGGTACACATTAATATTGAAATCTAAATTGAAGAAATTGCTTATCTGCAGGTAACAGAAACAAGCTCACAACTTTGGCTGGTTGTTGGAATTCTGACGGCCATATTTCTTTGTCTGCCACTGGGAGTTGCTGGTGCTGTCCTGGCAAGTGTATCTGGTAAAGAGGCTCGACGGGGAAATCTTCTTGCCTACAACAGGAAACTCTATCATTCTAAAGTTTTCACACTCATAGGGCTAGGAATTGGGTTGGCGATATATGTTATAGTTATTCTAATTAGAGTTTTGGTAGGTAGCTGTTTGCATATTTTTTCCCCATATAAGGAAAGTTTGTTTAACTTTTACATATATAACTTTAAGAATCAACCTAACATTTATTACTTTGAATACAGAGAGAAATACAAACATCTATATTGATATATCTTTATAACTTCTTTAGAAAGTGGATTTATTATTACTTAGAAGACCTGAAAGTTTTGGAGTTCAGATCAGTACAGTTGGCTTACAAAATAGTGATATGTGAAAACGTGTGTCTAAATTTGTAGTTGAATGGCATCATTGTATAAAAAAACATTGTACTATAATTTTTTATACATAAGTTTTTAATTACTCAAATATTGTATGACATTTATCTTTAAGTTTGATTACGAAAGTTTGGAAAATTTCAAATACTTCAAATTGCAGCATTTAAATTTAAAACTACTTTTTTAATTTATAGTTTTATAATGTACTGAGAATGAAAAAAAAATTGTAATAAAATATATAAACACAATAAATTTAGCAAAATAATTAGAGGAACTTCTTTTGCTGAATAATACAATTTGATTGAATTGAAATAAGTTTATATAGCTGAAAATAGGACATATTGCCTACAGTTGCTTTGTTCAAATGTTGTAGAAACTTCCATGGCTGCATCTATACTACTGGTAGTGGCTATGAGTTTTACGGAAGCTCTAATTATTGATTATCATATGGATCGAGTTAGAGCAGTACAAATAAAGTTTTTTTGCTCTGCGGATGAAATGGAATGGGGACAATTTCAAACCAACTCTATTTTTACAGAGCAAACTACATTGGCTAAAAGTTTTATAATACTAACACTATTTTAATTTCAGTGTTTTCAATTAATTTGCAGTGTTTTATTTTATTTAACCAATTAACTTTAATTTTAGTTATGCAAAATGGTAATTGATTCATTCTCACACTGTTATGAGATTGCTGTATAAATTCAACTGTTCTTGTTTACTATTTTGTTTTGATCATTTATGATAGATGAATTTATTAGAAATATTTCTTTCAACAGTATTTATCTCAAAATATAGTAGTCTTATATATATGAAATTCTAATCATTTTTAGAACCAAGCTGATAACTTCTGGTTTGCAAAATTTTCAAATTTATCAAAACAGTTAATTTAACAAGGTTTTTCAAGACCACACTTTGTATGTATAAACTGTAACACACGCAAGTGACGGGCTATAATACTGGGTGAAGAGCTCTAATATAGATACTAATCACCACCATCTAAAGTGACAAATAACAATGAAAAATTGCCGAAATTGCACTTTTTACCAATTAAGATGAATATTATACACTCTGTTATAGTACTGTCAATAGATGCATATATAAGTACAAAGTTGCCAAGCTAGTACAAACTCTCCGAAAGTTTCACTATTTAATACATATTATAGGAATTCTTATTTTAGAGTTTCAAATTTAGTTCCTTAATGTGCCTGTATAATTTGATTCTGTAACTGTCAGCAGAGTATTAAATTGTATAGTTTGTTGAGATAAGATCAATCGTTTGCAAGCATGTTTGAATAGATGAATTCAATACCCATATACTAACAGTGAATTTGTAATATTATTCGTGTTTCAAGTATGTGCATAACAGTGTACAAAATGCTTTGTGTTTTGAATTGTTTAATAATCGTATGATCATAACTCATATAGCAGTAGTCTTATTACAGAGCATAGTCTATATTGCTTTTCCGTCATGGATGGAAGCGCTAAATTATTGTAGAGTTATATATGGAGAAATTTATTTACTCGCTTAGTTACAGCACATAAACTCTCCAGTTTTTTGAAAAGAGTAGAATAAACTAACAACTCAAGTATCTAACTTTATATTATCAAAGCAAAGTGAGTTCATATGTCAAACTTTAGTAACATCTGCATGAGATACTCTGTAAATAAACTTCAGTGAATTACTTGATACATTTTCTCAGCACTATATAATGTTTAGGGGATAGAAATTGGTTCCTTTATGTTTTGTCTTTTCCAATATTGACAAGGATAACTTTTATTAACATGCAAGTGTGTCAACAATGGCTGCTGTCAATTGGTATAGGTACTATATTTAAATACAATATTTTTACCTGATTTGGTGTGGAATGTTAAGTGCGTGGATAACATAATTATTTTAGCAACTGAAAATAAGTGTTAGAAAAAGACAATTCCTGAACTTTTACATGTCAAATTTTATCTTTATACCATCAGAGGACTATAGATCAATATGGAATGTTATAACTAGCAGTTTATGTTAGTAAATATTATTATGTATCCACTATAAAGTGTTCTTTAGCACTAGAGTAGGCTTGGAGACTTCACTTCACTATTCACTATTATATTGATCTTTATATCGATTGTAGTTCACAAAGACATATCCAATTGGATTTTCAATAGTTTATGAACAAAAATAATGAGTATATCATGGTAGCTTAGCAACTATTCTTCTAGTATATTCTGACCTAAATTTGAAAGTTGACCTACTTTATAGAAATGATAAATAGATTTTGTGCTGATGCTTTGATTTATTAAAAATATAGGTATAACTGAATTTTTAGTTACATGTTATAATGTCAATTTATAGAAGTATGTAATATATTATTATATTTAGGGATGTATGTATAAGTGTATGCAAATTGTACCAGTAGGGTATGGGGTTTCTGCTTCAAAAAACTTAAACTAAGATAATAGAAATTGTAAACAAGGTTATGTATATATACTTGCTTTATATACAAACTGTATCCTAAAAACATATCTTATAGCTAAATGACTTTAGCAAGTTTTACTCCTGTGAGAAACCCATGGAGGGAAGGGTTTTTTGTTAAATCGAGCTAAGGACTTATTCAGATGGGGCACAGGAGCAATTATGACTGGATGCTCTTTCTAGCATCACCAATGACCTTTGTCAGCTCGAACCCACGACATCTGGTTTACTAGACCACAGCTGCTCCCATCTAACTAAATTTGCACATTTTATTGAAAACAGCTATTAAACTGCTTTAAAAACTGTTTCATTATTTCATAAACAGAAGGCAATTCAACACTTAGAATTATTTTGTCAGTAAAATAAGCATAGGATTTATAATTCTAGTTTAATGTCACTTCTCCTATAGCTCTTCAGTTTGTAAGCTGTACTGACTCAAGCACAATAAGTGATAGTTAAATAGCTTTTGCCGAAAAATGTCCTATTATATACCTACGTGTAGGCTATAATAATACATGCAAAGGGAAGTGCACGTGCATATTCTTTTGTTAGTATTATGCTGAGATTCAAAGTCAGTCAAAAAGATCAATAATTTTTTCTAAGCTTCTAGGAATATGTTTTTGAGATACAAACAATGAATGTGAATACAATGTTATTCAATTTGGTATAGCATTGTGAAGAATGCTTTGTATGTGTTAGGTTGTTCAATCATTGCTCAGGTAGGAGAAGTTTTACTAGCGATTAGTTTGTATTGCCTTTCAGTAGATGACAAAGCAGTTTACAAAATATATTATTAAAGAACACGGTCACTATCTCATATAGTTAAGACTTTGATTACTTGTTTGGTTTGCGATGAGTTAACATTTGTCACAGGATTGTAAACATTTGTCAACTGGCCAACTTCAACTGTCTATTGTGGCAAACCCGGTGCGCTTTTAGCAAATATATTAGATTATATCTAATATATTAGATTATAGCCAATATATAAGGTTAGTTGATTTAATATTTTCTCACTGCTGAGAAGTTTATCATATATAGCTGTTGTGTTTACTCGCAGTGGTCCCTGTGTTGTGTTTAGTCTTACAATGCCACACCAGAGGTTGGAAAAATAGGACCGCGGCTAAGCGGATATGACTCCCAGCGGGGCAGAAGATAGAAATTTGAAAGTTAGTCAAGTTGAGTAGGTTTTGGCTGGCCAGCCCTAGTAATACTTTTAAATTCTTGTTATACTAATGTTAACGTATTTTGTCATTGATTGCAACGTCCACATCGTCATAAGAAGGTAAGAATACAACATGGTGGCAGCGCGTGTTGGCTTCAGCTGCAGATTGAGTTTGATTATATGATTCACTGATTGTGAGCCATCAATTCGTTGACGGCTTTTCCCTACTCTTCCAGTGATTTGCATTGTTTGTTTAATATTTGCTGTTGTTCTGCCTGAAGTCTTGTGTTTATTCGGTTATGTTGAACCTGCAGCTCTTTTGATGACTACAGTTTAATTTTGTGCTGGTGTTCTTTTGTTGTTTGTGAATTTGTCCGTTGTTTGATAAGGTCATGGATGGTCTCAGACAGCCATCTGGGATGTGTTTTGAGGGCAATGTGTCGGAGAACTAGAAACGGTTCTGCAGAAATTTTGAAAATTATTTGATGGCCATTAATGTAGTTCTAACTTCCAAAGCGAGTCCCACAGACCCTGAACCTGCCGGCAATGCAGCCATATCCCGGAGGCAAATAGCAATGTTTTTGCATATTGCTGGCGACGAGACCAACGAAATTTTCTCACAGTTGAAGGCCCCAGCTGGGAAAAGTAAAATAGTATTAAGTGATGTACTGGATATGTTTGATACATATTGTAATCCAAGAAAAAATGAGCTCTATGAGTGGTTTGTGTTCTGGTCAATGTCGCAGACCGAAAGTGAGCCTATAGATGTATATTTGAAGCGACTCAAGTCACAGGCATCGCGATGTGATTTTCCAAAGGGTGTGAAGTCAAAGATGTTGCTATGTCGAATCGTTTTTGGTTTGACATCTGTAAAGCTGAAAGAAAGATTACTTCGTGACAACACGATGGCAATAGAAAAAGCAGTAGAGGATATTCAGGCTACAGAGATGACCGAAGCACAGCTGAGTCTGATTGCTGATGGGATAAGTCTTCTTTAGTGATGAGACAGGTTGCCAATGTTGTCAACAAACTCATTCACAAGGGTGGACTTACCACTGACAAGAAGATAAATTGCAGATTCTGTTTGTATGAACATGTCTACGGCAACCTTGTTTATCGGAATTGTAGAGGCAGTCGAGGCTAAGAAGTCGTGGTTTGTAGATGTCAAGTTGAAGAGCAATGAAAAAAATTATTTCAAAGTTGACACAGGAGCCGAAACAAATACTGTAACTGAAGGCATGGCCAATAAACTGGGTGTGGAAATAAAACCATCTGAGGTCTGGCTCCTGGGGTCCAACAGGTCTAGCATACAAACTTCAGGCTATGTAACACTGCCTGTAATTTTTTTCTATTCGGATATGAGTTATAATTTGAGATTTGAGGTAGTTCCCAATAATCTAGCACCGATTTTAGGTTTAGAGGCATGTGAGTTACTAAAAACTGTGCAAAGAGTTAATGAGATCACTCCGGCAGACATCCTGGCCGAGTATCCTGATGTTTTTGAAAAGATTGGGTGCTTGGATGGTGAACATAATAATATATAGATAGACGCGTCTATAAAACCAGTGATTTACCCGCCAAGGCGTGTACCCCATAGCATGATGGATCGTGTTAAGAGTGAACTTGAGCAAATGGAGTCTGTCGGCATTATTAGGAAAGTAGATCAACCAACCATGTGGGTAAATAGTATGGTTTGTGTCAAAAAAGAGACAGTTCTGTGCGCATTTGTCTGAATCCAAAAGACTTAAATCGTGCAGTTCGACGTGAATATCATAAAATTCCCACTTTGGAGGATATTGCATTCAGGTTTAATGGCATGAAGCACTTTACTATTCTGGATATGAAGCATGGCTATTGGCATATCCGCCTATTCCCTGAAAGTAGTCTTCTCACCACGTTAAACATGCCATTTGGCAGATATTGCTATACAAGACTACCGTTTGGCCTTCACTCATCTGCCGAAGTGTTCGAAAAACGTGTCGAACAGATTTTGGTGATCTAGCGGTCTCCATATACTTTGATGACCTCATTGTGGCCGGTCGCACGCAGGCGGAACATGACAATAACCTCCACAAAGTATTGCAGAGAGCCCAGGAGTGCAATGTGCGTTTTAACAAAGAAAAAATTCAAGTCAATCGTCAAGAATTTAACTACCTTGGGCATGTTGTGTCCGTAGATGGTCTAAAGCCCGACCAAACAAAGTGTCAGCTATTGCAGACAGAAATGGTGTGCAACGGCTGTTGGGCACAGTCAACTTTCTTCGGAACTACATTCTGAATATGTCCACAATTACTGAGCCTCTCAGATGCCTTTTGATGAAGGATGTGGATTGGTTCTGGGGTCCAGAACAGCAATCAGCTATAGCCAATATCAGAAGTGTTCTCATGAATGACAGTGTTTTAAAGTACTTTGATGTAACCAAGCCGGTAAATCTCCAAGTAGATGCCTCTAAGTCTGGGCTTGGTGCTGTGCTACTACAGCAGGGTAGGCCTGTAGCCTATGGCTCTCGGGCCCTGACCAGTGCTGAGATCAATTATCCCCAAATTGATAAAGAGTTATTAGCTATGGTCTTTGGCTGTGAGTACTTCCATAGCTATGTTTATGGTCGTCCTATAGCACTACAGACTGATCACAGTCCCTTGTTATCTATAATGAAGAAACCTTTACATAATGCATCTCTACGGCTACAACGACTGTTCCTGAGATTACAACGTTATAAATTAGCCCGAGTCACCTATGTCCCAGGGAAATATTTCTATCTTGCCGACACTCTGTCTAGAGCCTATAGCATTAAGACTCCGTCGACCCAAGCTGACCTGGAGGATGAAGTAGTGATGGTTTACTTGCTGGAGGTTGCAAGTGAGATGAGTGACTGGTTGAGTGCGGCATAGTCAGATGACACAACAATGTCGGATCTCAAGCAGGCGTGCCAAGAGGGTTGGGACTGGTACTCCATCGTAGTCATGCACCTGCCAACCTACAACCCTATTGGTTGGTGAGAGATGAACTATATGAAGCTGGTAGTTTGCTTTTCGTAGGTGAGTGCCTAGTTGTTCTGGTTGGTGCACGAAAAAAAATGTTGAACAGGATTCACCAGGGACATTTGGGAATACAGAAGTGGAAAGAGCAAGCCCATAGGTCTGTTTATTGGCCGGGACTGAATCAGGACATCTATTCAAAAGTTAGCGTGTGCAGTGAGTGTGCTATGTTTGCAAACAGGCAGTCAAAAGAGCCACTTATGCCTCATGACACGCCCACCTTGCCGTGGTACACTGTAGCCATGAATATAATGCAGTTTCGCGGTCAGGACTACTTGTTAGTAGTTGACTGCATGTCACACTTTCCTGAACTACGTTTATTAGGTGTAAAAACTGCAGAACATGTTGTCATGACCCTGAAATCCATGTTTTCAATTCATGGCGCGCCCAAATCCATTATGGTGGACAATATGCCCTTTACAAGTCATGTGATGAAACAGTTTGGTAAGGATTGATGTTTTGATATTGTTACCTCCAGCCCACACCATCATCAATCAAATGGTCTTGTTGAACGGTATGTTCAGACTGTGAAGCAGTTTTTGAAGAAGTGTGAACAGTCTCAGGTTGATGTGTATCACTCTCTACTAGTTTACAGAGAGACACCACTGAGTGGTTGTCTATATAGTCCAGCAGAAATGCTTTTCAGCAAGAATTTAAGAACTGGACTCTCGACGACTACAGCATTTCTGACTCCAAATATTATGAATTCAACTGGTGCTCTCAAAGCAAGACAAAAGACAGCTAAAGGATATTACAATCAGCAGACAAAAGAACTATCCAACATACCTCTAGGCTTCGAAGTATTCATGAGAGCTGGTCCAGAAAAGATCTGGACACCTGGATGTGTGGTTGGACACCATGGTGCACTGAGGTCATACCTCGTTGATAACGGGTCTCGAATCCTAAGGAGAAATCGAGTCCATTTGAAGCCCAATAATACCATTGTTTGTCCTAGTTCCGAGCTGGACTCTTCTAGCCCTTGGACACTGAAGAGCTATCAAACCCAATCTTCCAACACCAGTTGTGTCGGACCAGGAGGTTAAAGCAGTTACCCCAACTCGCAGTATTGTCCCCCTATCGGTAGGCGAAGTGTTAGGTCCAGTAGAGGGGTGCTTCCATCAAGATTTAAAGATTTTAATATGAACTAGGAGGCTTTGTTACTCCTTACTTTGTACATAGTTCGTTTTTACTACACTTCAGTCAGTTAGCTTATATTTTCCTGTCTTCTTTGGAGATTCTACATATATGATGTTATTTTTATTTTTTTATTTTCTTTCTATGTTCATCTTCACTGTTACTGTCATATTATTGGTGAAGGATGTTACGCTTATTTTACACGTGGTATCATAGTTCTTTGTTGAGAGGGAGGATGTTGTGTTTAGTTTTACAATGCCACACTGGAGGTCAGAAAAATAGGACCGCGGCTAAGCGTATATGACCCCCAGCGGGGCAGAAGATAGAAATTCGAAAGTTAGTCAAGTTGAGTAGGTTTCGGCTGGACAGCCCTAGTAATACTTTTAAATTCTTGTTATACTAATGTTAACATATTTTGTCATTGATTGCAACGTCTGCATCGTCATAAGAAGGTAAGAATACAACAGGTTAGCACACCTGCTTGCAAGCCTGAGGTCTTTGAATCTAATCCTGGTAAGGAAAATTGTTCTGCATTGTCAAAAACACTGATGAAGTATTTGCATATTTCGTAGTTACTCCGGTGGCACAATGGCTGAAGCACAGCCTGGGAGAAACATACCAACTCAGGTATTAAACTCCCGGCTTGGTCAACCTCCACAAAATGAACATCTGTACCAACCACTATCTACAGAGCGCCTGCAGTTCTCACTTCAACAAAAATATGTTTCTTCATATGCATATTATATTTCTTATACACAATCGCGAACTGAATATGGCTCTCATACACAACTACCACCACCTGAATATGCCTCCTGTACACAGCAACCACCTGAGAATGCTCAACAAGAAAATTCTGCAGAACCATCTGCTTATGAGTTCGTCACTGGCTGGCAGATGGGTGTTCAGGACTCACGGCCTCGACCAGCTGTATGTTTATTATCTCATCCAGTGACTAAACTCTCAGTTAAAGTTCTTTTTAATTATTCTTGATTTTATATAATAATTTATACTTGAGCTAACTAAATGCAAATATATTTATGTCATCAAATTACTAAATATACTCATACCATTATGATAAAAATTTTATTATAATGCATGTTTTATATGAATGTTTTATACACAATACAAAATATACTTGATGAGCTAATTTTTTAAGCAGTTTTAGAAGTTACGATGCATGGCATTCAATTTTAATAGAGCAGTTTAATACCACAGCTTAATACCTGCTTATACTTAGTTCAGATACAAGTTCACTGAAATACAATAATAAAGTCTAAAGTTAAATAAATTTTTTTAGGTAAAAGACACAAGTTCAAAACGCTGGATGATTGTTGGGATTCTAACAACCATATTTTTTGCTCCTCTTTCTGCATTAGGAATTATGGGTGCTATCAGGGCCTTCGAGGCCGGTAATGAAGCCAAAAGGGGAAATGTTGCTGAATACAGAAAAAAAATTTATAAATCTAAAACGCTTTCACTGACAGGAATAGGACTGGGGTTGCTGCTCATTACAATCATTACAGCAGCAGAAGTAGGTGGTGCTGTTTATTATCTTTTTTGAAATAATGAAAATTTGTTTAAATTTGACATAATTCTGACATTAACCTACATATTTAGTACTTTAAATGCAGCAGAAACCCAAAATACGTGACATTTTAGCAATTTTTAAAAACTGAATAAAGTATTCAAAATGTTATATCTGATAATTTTTTAAAGTTTGTCAAAAAAGTCCCCAATTTAGCACAGTTAGCTAGCGAAAAATGATATTCTAAAAGCTGTGCTTAATTTTTTCAGCTGGGTATATATCAATGTTATCTTGTTGCATTGTCATACTTGCTAAGTGTTCAACCATACAGAATTTCTTAATTAGTCCTCAACTATTGTATGCTCTTTGTCTTTGATATTGACAATAAAATTGTTTTAAAATTTTTTTTGAGTCACATGCAGCATTATTTCATTTAAATTTGAAATTATCTTTTTACCCTATACTTTACTACTATACTTTATTGTAGACCTAATCATTAGATTTAACAGAAGCTTTGTAGTAAAATGATAAATAAACTAAAAAATATGGAACAAAAATCATAACTTTCTATATACTGCATATTGTAAATTTTTCATTAACCAAAAGCAATTTATCTACGTTAGCTAAAACTTTGAGGTAAAATAGTTTTATAGTTAAAACTGTGACCTGCATGTGTTAGCTGTTAATAATATTTGGTTGTTGTAGCTTTCTAAAAAAAAATCTTCTGGAAGCTCTTCCAATGAATTTAATGTTTCCACTCCTGGATATACACAAAACCCAGTGTGTAAGTCTACGAATTATTCTCTGTATTTTGTGTGATATTTCAGTACATATGGGTTCAGCACTTTTAATGTAATTACTAGTATTTTTTATTTTTTTATAATAGTCCTAAAATGCTCAAACTAAAGTTATTGCATGTATACAGTTTTCTGTTCAATATAGCAAACAAAAATACTTATTTTAGTTGATGATTTATAGAAACTTTAGTACTTTAGTAAAATAAAATATACTATAAAAGTTTTTGTTACAGCTTATTTAAATATACAATAATTTTACCAACTTGTCAAGTAAAATTTTATTTATATTTGAATAAAAAAATGTTTTTGATTGCATAGAATATAACACATGTTTAACTCTATACTTCTAATTATAATTTTGAGCAGCCGATCATATTTATCTGGGATGCTTCAATGATAACATACCTAGAGATCTTAATGGTGATGACTACAACTTTGGAGAGGATCTTTCTGTTGAGAATTGCTCCAACTACTGCTCTGAAAGAGGTGGGTGGTAACCATGGTTTATCGCAATTGATATTTTTCTGTAAGGCAGAGTGTTATATAATACAGTGAGGCAGCAGATATGACTGAAACTGTTATAATGACTCTGAGAGAAATTAACTTTAGATGTTTTATCTCAAAGATAACTTTTGTCCAAGAACACCAGTTCAATGCAGTGACAAGAAAACATTCCTTGTGCAATTTCCATTATCTGTACCACCAACTCACTTTCAACAAACATTTTGTAAAAGAACTTTGCTCTGTTTCAAAGTCTGAATGCATGTAAATACATTATTTATTTACAGTTTTATTATAACTAGAAAATAACTTGTTGTTTAGAGAAAAAAAACTAAGCAACAATTTAAATTAAATGCAATCACACTTTGTCTGTGGAATATGTTTGTGGAATGTATTTCAAAACATGTGCACACATTGTGTATGTTTGTTAGGTTACAAATACGCTGGTCTAAAAGATGGATTCCTTTGTTCATGTGGGACATCATATGGTTCATATGGAGAGGTGGACCAGGATGAGTGCAATTCTGTCTGTTCTGCTGATGGCATGGAATGTGGTGGATTTTACAGCAACTCTGTTTACAGAACAAACTACATTGGTTTGTAATTTCACAATAAACACTTAATTTGAAATTATTTGTTATAAACTAAGTTGCTTCTGAGTTCATAGTACCAGTAGCTTGTTGAGCTCAGCTATGAATTAGCTCAATAGGGTACGCATCAAAGTTACCCTTACTCATGTAGGGTCACTAAAAAGGTTTTAAATTGCAGCATAGGATTAGTTTGTTTTGATCTCTAAATTATATATTGCGGTTTCATTATCATCTTCAAACAAGTTTAAATATAAGTTATTTATAGACATTTAGTTTAAAAATCAGAATTGTTTTTAAACTATTCTACTGATCATTTATTAATCTTCTATGACTCAGTGTATATTACCATTTTTCTAACAGAGAAATTCACTGCTTTCAACGATAAGAAAAAAATAATATAAAAAGTTAGTTTGATAAACAATTGAAACTATCAGGTCTTATCAAAATGAATGCAACTGCATGTAACATTTATTTAGGTTGTTTAATGAAGTTGAGCTCGCAGCATCTTCATTTTGATTTTGCAGTGGTTCTTTGAAGTTTTCTAATAATAACAATCTCACATTTGTAATGTTTTTCTCTCTCTTCCAAGATTTGGAGCAAAAAGTCAACCCAGCTTCATGTCTAGTCTTAGTTTTAATCAACTGTTCCAGTAGGTTTAAGTATATTTCATGTTTTGCAGGTTGCTACAAAGACTATCATGAGACATTTGATTATCATATTGATTTACCAGTTGATGAGGTAACTCCAAGTGGTTGCACAAAACACTGTAAGACTGATGGTGAGTTACCCGATGTATTTCTAACTTTTTTGTTTACCTATATATAAAAGTGTTGAAATAATTTAGAATGAAGGAATTTACTTTTTCAAAATACTCCGTCTACTTCTTGCAGGATATCGTTTTGCTGGACTTTGGTCTGGAAGGTATTGTTACTGTGGAGATCACTTCGACAGATTCGATGAAGTTCCAGATGAAGAATGCAAATGGAGGTGTCCTAGTAACTCTCAACTCAGCTGTGGCGGAGCTCTTAGACAATCTGTTTATAACACTTTTAATTAGAAAGTTGCTATAGTAAAAATATATACCTGCTTTGGATATCTGCAGTGAAACAACAGTAAAATATTTATATCATAAATATATGCACTTATATACTTATACAAACCCTGCGCTTTGCTAAACTGCTAAATGTGTTAAAAGCTCAGCAAAAGTTTAATCAAGTAGGCCTTTTTAAAAATAAAAATTTTGGAGGATTATGTTATGCTTTCCTTCTATCTACCTATATCTTGAAATTTGTGAAATGTTCACTCAAAATGAAACATTCAACTCTAAAGTTTTTTAATAAAAGAAAGTTAATTAAATAATCAACACACATGCAGTTTCATCTTCAAAAAGATTAAATAAGTTATACAATGTTAATTATTTTACATTTAATACAGTTTAGCATATATAATCTATGCACCAATAAAGAAGCTACTGAGGTTTTAATACCATGGGTGCTAGTATCATCGTTTTTAATGGAGTGTTTTCAGTTTTAAGTTAAAAATATTCCGTTTCTTCACAATAGGAAATTAAATGCACTTTACCAAGTTTATTTAAATTTTAAATTAATTTCAGTAAACTCTGTTGTTATTGATAAAATATAAATTATGTTGAATTCCAACCTTCGCTATGTCTATTGCTCGTATTTACTATAGGCTATAGGAGTCTGTTGACATCAGTGGTGTAATATGCTCCTTCTATATTTGTCTGTTTTAAGCTAAACATTAAACATTTCTTCCATTTTTTATCCATATTTTTTGAATTTAAAATTTTTAAAATCAAACTACATAATGTTAGTGCAGAAGCACACAAAAACCTTTCTTCTGAATTTATTGTGATTCTCAAAACAAAATAAAGGTTACAGCTAAACAAAACAAAGTAACTTGTTTATATCTGGAAGACAGTACAGTAACAATTCTGACAGCGAGTCAAGCTAAGTAAACATGTGTATTTTTCTGCTCTCTGTACATCTAGCAAATTGCGCATTTAAAAATATTCATATAATAGTTGCTTTGCAATTTCTACAATTTTCAGTATCCTAACGCGTAATATTAACTAAAAGTCGGTACTTTTTCCAGTAGAGGTATAAACGAAACTTAACACGTAGGCAAGTATACTGGGTAGAGACCTCTACTTTATGATGAAATATATAAATGTTAACCACCACCAACTGCAATGACGGATAATAGTCAAAAAATTTCACAGTTTCAATTACTGAAACTATTGCTTTATACTCTATAATACTGCCAATAAATCATGCATAGTTGAGTATAAATACTCTACTTTACAAAGTTGCCAAAACTAATAAAAGTTTCTGAAAGTCTCACTGTAGTGAAATTATAAACTCCAGAATTCTTATAATACATTTATAAATGTAATATGAGAATTCTGGAGTTTCAAATTTAGTTCCTTGTGCCTGTATAAGTTGATTCTGTAACTATCAGCAGAGTATTAAATTGTATATTTGTTGAGATGAGATCAATTGTTTGTACGCTTGTTTATGCAGATTTATTAGATACCTAATTATAAAAACAATGAATTTGTAATATTATCTGTTTTTTCACCCGACTTAGGCATGTGCATAGCAGTGTACAGAATGCTTTGTGTTTTTAATTGTTCAATAATCATATGACCATAACTCATATAACAGAAGTGTTATTACAGAGCATAGTTTATATTGCTTTTCCGTGATGGACTTAAGCGCCTCAAAACACTATAAGCATTAAATCATTGTAGAGTTTTCTATAGGGGGTACTTCATTTACTCGCTTATAGTTAAAGTTTATTGCGCAGTAAACTTTCAAGAATTAGAGTTCTGTAAAGTGTGGAATAAGCTAACCAGTCAAATATAACTTTATATATTATCAAAACAAGGTGAGTTCATATCAAACTTTAGTCACATTTGCACGGGATATTCTGCAAATGAACTTCAGTAAATTATTTGATATTTGTTCAGCACTATAATGTTTAGAGTATCAAAATTAGTTCTTATATGTTTTGTCTTTTTCAATATTAGCAAGGATAATCTATAGTGACATGGAAATGTGTAAACAGTTGCTGCTTTCAAATTATACTATTTAAAATATTTATAGTTTTACCTGTCTTGGTGCAAAATTTTGAGTCCGTGGATAGCGTAATTATTTTCAAATCTGAAAACAAGTATTAGAAAAAGACAATCTTTGAAATTATAAATGATGCAATTTATCTTTACGCCATCACGCAGCGTTATAGATTTTTATGGAATGTAACTTATAGCGTTTATGTTAGTAAATGTATCTATACTACATGTATACACTCAAACGTGGTAATTTTTGATACACACTCTCATGTATATTCTTCCATTTTCAGTAGTAGTTTATATGCCCAAAACTCTATTACTTTGTTACTATACACTATTTAGCTAAATTAGTGAATAGTTATCACTCATAGAATAATTATTATATACAAAGTTTGAAGTTCTCCTCTCCTAACAGGGTCAGGTTTATACACCGAAAGCTATTTGGAAATATGACTAACTAGTGAATACATTATGTTGACTACAAGGTGGCTGAAATAATAGCAAAATTATTCAGTTCCTGCTAGTACAACTATGTAATGTTATGCAATTCATTATAACATACACATGAATAGGCTTTCAATCTATATAGCTATTCAATCAAATATTGATTTTTATATAGACTTTAGCTTACACAGATCAAAATTCAATTGCATTATCAATGGTTTATATATGAACAAAAATAATGAGCAGGTCATGGTAGCAACTATTGTTCTGCATGGTAAATTACGACTTATATCTGAAAGTTGACCTACTTTATATTATAGGGACAAGAAATATAATATTTTGTACTGATGCCTCCGATTTTTAAAAATCTATATTGAAATTCCTAATTATATGTTAATGCCAATCGATGAAGAAAAAGATATTATCATAGATATTTCCAACAAAGGTATAATTGCTTCATATACAAACTGCAACCTAAAACATATCTAGCTAAATTACTTAAGCATGTTTTACTCCTGTAAGAAACCCATGGTGGGAAGACTTTTTGTTAAATCTGGTTAAGGACTTATTTAGATGGGGCACAGGAGCAAATATGACTGGATGCTCTTTCTATAGCATCACCAATGACCTTTGTCAGCTCGAACCCACGACATATGGTTCACTAGACCACAGCTGCTCTCATCTAACTAAATTTGCATATTTTATTAAAAACAGCTATAAAACTGCTGTATAAACTGTTTCATTATTTCATAAACAGAAGGCAATTCAACACTTAGAATATTTTGTCAGTAAAGTAAGCATAGGATTTATAATTCTAGTTTAATATCACTTCTCCTAGCTCTTCAGTTTGTAAGCTGTACTGACTCAAGCACAATGAGTGATGGCTAAAATAGCTTTTGGCGAAAAATGTCCTGTTATATACCTACGTGTAGGCTATATACATAGGGAAGTGCACGTGCATATTCTTTTGTTAGTATTATGCTGATATTCAAAGTCAGTCAAAAAAATCAATAGCTTTTCTAAGCTTTTAGGAATATATTTTTCAGATTCGTACAATGAATGTGAATACAATGTTATTCAATTTGGTATAGCATTGTGAAGAATGCTTTGTATGTGTTAGGTTGTTCAATCATTGCTCAGGTAGGGGATGTTTTACTAGCCAATAGTTTGTATTGCCTTTCAGTAGATGACAAAACAGTTTACAACTATTATTAAAGAACATGGTCACTATCTGATATACTTGAGACTTTGACTACTTGTTTGGTTTGCGATGAATTAACATTTGTCACAAGATTGTAAAAGTTTGTAAACTGGCCAACTTTAACTTTTTATTGTGGCAAAATCAGGTGAGCTTTTGCTAAATATAATTAGATAGTCAATATAGAGTTAGTTTATTTAATATTTTCTCACTGCTGAGAAGTTTAACGAATATAGCTGTAGTGTTGTGTTTACCCAGTGGTTCCTGTAGTGTAACTGGTTAGCACACCTGCTTGCAAGCCTGAGGTCTTTGGTTCTAATCCTGGTAAGGAAAATTATTCTGCATTGTCAAAAACATTGATGAAGTATTTGCATATTCCGTAGTTACTCCTGTAGTACAATGGCTGAAGCACAATCCGCGAGAAATATACCAGCCAGAGTATTAAACTTTCAGCCTGGTCAACCTCCACAACGTGAACATCTGTACCAACCACTATCTACAGAGCACCTGCAGCTTTCATTTCAACAAAAATATGCTTCTCCATATGCATATTATGCCTCTTATACACAACATCCACCTGAATATGCCTCTTATACACGGCCACCAACTGAATATGCCCCTCATACACAGCCACCTCCTGAATATGCCTCTCATACACAGCCACCACCTGAATATGCCTCTCTTACACAGCAACCACCTGGATATGCCTCTCATACACAACCACCACCACCTGAATATGCCTCCTGTACACAGCAGCAACCTGAAAATGCGCAACAAGGAAATTTTACACAACCACCTGCTAATGGGTTCATCACTAGCTGGCAGGTGGGTGTTCAGGACTCACAGCCTTGACCAGCTGTATGTTTATTATCTCATCCAGTGACTAAACTCTCAGTTAAAGTTTTTTTTAATTATTCTTGATTTTATATAATAATTTATGCTTGAGCTAACCAAATGCAAATATATTTATGTCATCAAATTACTAAATATACTCATACCATTATGATAAAAATTTAATTAGTAACGCATGTTTTATATGAACGTCTTATACATAATACAAAAGATACTTGATAAGCTAATTTTTTTAAGCAGTTTCTTTTAGAAGTTAAGATGGCATTCAAATTTAATAGAATAGTTTAATACCACAGCTAAATACATGCTTATACTTAGTTCAGATACAATAATAAAGTTAAATAAATTCCTTTTTAGGTAGAAGACAAAAGTTCAAAACGCTGGATAATTGTTGGGATTCTAACAACCATATTTTTTGCTCCTCTTTCTGCATTAGGGATTATGGGTGCTATCAGGGCCTTCGAAGCCGCTAATGAAGCCAAAAGTGGAAATGTTGCTGAATACAGAAAAAAAATTTGTAAATCTAAAACGCTTTCACTGACAGGAATAGGACTGGGGTTGCTGATATTCACAATTATTACAGCAGCATCGGTGGGTGGTGCTGTTTATTATCTTTTTGAAATAATGACAATTTGTTTGAATTTGACATAATTCGGCCTTTGACCTACATATTCAGTGCTTTAAATGCAGCAGAAACCCAAAATACGTGACATTTTAGCAATTTTTAAAACTGAATAAATTATTTAAAATCTTATATTTGTTAATTTTTTAAACTTTGTCTTGAAATATAAAGTCCCAAATTTAGCACAATTATAGCTGGCAAAATGACATTAAAAAAATTGTACCTAATTTGTCAGTTGGGTATATATCAATGTTATCTTGCTGCATTCTCATTAGTAAGTGTCCAAAATACAGAATTTTTCAATTATTCCTTAGCTATCGTATGCCCTTTATCTTTGATATTGACAATAAAATTGTTTTAGAGTTTTATGAGTAACATGCAGCATTATTTCATTTAAATTTGAAGTTATCTTTTTACCCTATATACTTTATTGTAATCATTAGATTCAACAGAAGCTTTGTAGTAAAATGATAAATAAACTAGGAAATACGGAACAAAACATCATAACTTTTTATACTGCATATTTCAATTTCATTAATCAAAAGTAATTTATATACGGTAGCTAAAAATCTGATGTAAAATAGTTTTATAGCTAGAGTTGTGACTTCTTGGCTGTTAATAATATTTAGTTGTTGTAGCTCTCTAAAAATAAATCTTCTGGAAGCTCTAGCAGTGAATTTAATATTTCAACTCCTGGATATACACAGAACCCAGTGTGTAAGTCTACAACTTATTCTCTCTATTGTTGTGTGACATTGCAGTACATATGAGTGTAGCAGTTGTAATGAAACTGCTAGCAATTTTAAATTCTTTTAAAATAGTCCTAAATTGCTCAAACTAAAGTTAGGCTATTGTATGCACTTTTCTGTTCAATATAGAAAACAAAAATACTTATATTAGTTAATGATTTATGGAAACTTTAGTACTTCAGTAAAATAAAATATACTAGAAAAGTTCTTAAGTTACAGCTTATTCAAAGATACATTGATTTTACCAACTTGTCAAGTAAAATTTTATTTATATTTGAAAAAAATGTTTTTGATTGCATAGAATATAACACATATTTAACTTTATATTTCTAATTATAATTTTGAGCAGCTGATCATATATATCTGGGATGCTTTGAGGATAACAAACCTAGAAATCTTAATGATGATGACTACAACTTTGGAGATGATCTTTCCGTTGAGAATTGCTCCAACTACTGCTCTGAAAGAGGTTGGTGGCAAACAAAGTTTGTCCAATTGCCAACTCACTAATTTAAACAAACAAATTTCATACGAGGACTTAGCTCTGTTTCAAAATCTAAATTCGTGTAAAGTCATTATTCATTCACAGTCTTATTATAACTATAATATTAGTTTTTATTTAAAGAGGAAAAGCTAGGCAAAAATTGAAATTATATATGCAATCATACACTATGCTTGGAATATGTTTGCAGAATGTATGTTTCAAAACGTGTGCACACGTGTATGTTTGTTAGGTTACAAATACGCTGGTCTAAAAGATGGATTCCTCTGTTCATGTGGAACATCATACGGTTCATATGAAGAGTTGGACCAGGATGAGTGCAATTCTGTCTGTTCTGTTGACGGCTTAGAATGTAGTGAAGTTTACAGCAACTCTGTTTACAGAACAAACTATATTGGTTTGTAATTTCACAATAAACACCTAATTTAAAATTATTTAAGTTATAAACTAAGTTGCTTCCGTGTTCATAGTTACCAGTAGCTTGCTGAGCTCAGCTATGAATTAGCTCAATAGGGTACGCATCAAAGTTACCCCTACTCATGTGAGGTCACTGAAAAGGTTTTAAATTGCAGCTTAGGATTAGTTTGTTTTTATGTCTAAATTATATATTGCGGTTTCACTATCATCTTCAAACAAACAAGTTTAAAAATAAGTTATTATTAGACATGTAGTTTACGAATCAGACCTGTTTTTAAACTATTCTACTGATCATTTAGTAACTTTCTATGACTCAGTATATTATCATTTTTCTAACAGAGAAAATCGCTACTTCCAATGATCAGAAAAAATTAATATATAAAAAGTTAGTTTGATAAACAATTAAAACTATCAGGTCTTATCAAGATGAATGCAAATGTAACATTTATTTAGGTTGTTTAATGAAGTTGAGCTCGCAGCATCTTCATTTTGATTTTGCAGTGGCTCTTTGAAGTTTTCTAATAATAACAATCTCACATTTGTAATGTTTTTCTCTATCTTCCAAGTTTTGGAGCAAAAGGTCAACCCAGCTTTATGTCTAGTCTTAGTTTTAATCAACTGTTCCAGTAGGTTTAAGTATATCTCATGTTTTGCAGGTTGCTACAAAGACTATCATGAGACATTTGATTATCATATTGATTTGCCAGTTGATGAGGTAACTCCAAGTAGTTGCACAAAACACTGTAAGACTGACGGTGAGTTACCCGATGTATTTCTAACTTTTTTGTCATTAGGACTTGATTACTGCTTGAAATTTAACTCTGAGCTGTAAAATAATTGCTTCACCGAGATTTGAACCACAGACCTCCAGCTTGCAAGCAGGCACGCTAACCAATTACACCACAGGGGCTCTGGGATTTCAAACAACAAATAGCTAGGTCACCGAAATAATTTGTTTTTAGATTTATTTTTGTTTTCTTTCAAATTCAATTATAGTTCTGCGCCAAATAAATATAAATGAAAACTTCAAATTCAAGAGCTTGAAATAAAAAAATTTAAAAGATAGAAATGCCAATTAGCTTTAAAGTATTAAATTATTATAGCTACAGTTTTAATAGCATTTTCTCAGTTAGTAAAATAAAACAAAGCACTAAATGGTCACATTTGTTACCTATATAACTTTTGGTATACAACTGGTTAAAAAATGTTGATAAATACTTCATGGTGTAATTGACATAATAATATAACTGCTCATTATTCAAACGATTATAATAATTACAATATTAGTTGACACTTGGCATTTAAAAATTTACTAATACCTGTTATATCAATTCAGTTTACCGATATATAAAAGTGTTGAAATAATTTAAAATGAAGGAATTTACTTTTTCAAAATACTCCGTCTATTTCTTGCAGGATATCGTTTTGCTGGACTTTGGTCTGGAAGGTATTGTTACTGTGGAGATCACTTCGACAAATTCGATGAAGTTCCAGATGAAGAATGCAAATGGAGGTGTCCTAGTAACTCTCAACTCAGCTGTGGCGGAGCTCTTAGACAATCTGTTTATAACACTTTTAATTAGAAAGTTGCTATAGTAAAAATATATACCTGTTTTGGATATCTGCAGTGAAATATTTATATTATAAATGTATACACTTATACAAACCCTGCGCTTTGCCAAACTGCTATAAATGTGTTGAAAGCTCAGCAAAAGTTTAATCAAATATTTAAAAATAAAAGTTTTGGAGGATTATATTATGCTTTCCTTCTATCTACCTATCTTGAAATTTGTAAAATGTTTACTTGAAATGAAACATTTAACTCTGAAGTTTTTTAATAAAAGAAAGTTAATCAAATAACCAACACATGCAGTATCATCGTCAAAAATATTAAGTAAGTTATATAATGTTAATTATTTTACATTTAATACAGTTTAGCATATATAATCTATGCACCAATAAGAAAGTTACTGAGGTTATAATACTATGGGTGCTAATATCATCTTTTTAATAGAGAGTGTTTTCAGTTTTAAGTTAAAAATATTCCGTTTTTTCACAATACGAAATTAAATGCACTTTACCAAGTTAATTTAAATTTTTAAATTAATTTCAGTAAATTCTGTTGTTACTGATAAAATATAAATTATGTTGAATTCCAACCTTCGCTATGTCTATTGCTTGTATTTACTATAGGCTATTATATATAGGAGTCTGTTGACATGCAGTGGTGTAGCATGCTCCTTCTATATTTGTCTGTTTTAAGCTAAACATTAAACATTTCTTCAATTTTTTGTCCATATTTTTTCAATTTAAAATTGTTAAAATCAAACTACATAATGCTAATGCAGAAGCACACAAAAACCTTTCTTCTAAATTTATTGTAATTCTCAAAACAAAATAAAGGTTACAGCTAAACAAAACAAAGTAACTTGTTTATATGTGGAAGACAGTAGTAACAATTCTGACAGTGAGTCAAGCTAAGTAAACATATGCATTTTTCTGCTCTCTGTATACATCTAGCAAATTGCACAGTATACTGGATAGAGACCTCTACTTTATGATGAAATATATAAATGTTAACCACCACCAACTGCATTGACGAATAGTAGTCAAAAAGGTTCACAGTTTCAATTACTGAGACTATTGTTTTATACTCTATAATCTCTCTCTCTCTTTTCGCTATCCCTCTGAGTAGAGTATGATGTCTGTCTACAGCTGTTTGTGAGTAGCTTGATGACTTCTGAGTCCTATCAGTGATCTGCATATGCGGTCACAGCGGAAGCATTTGAGGTCATCACTCGGTGTGTCTAGAATTATTATAATACATTTATAAATGTATTATGAGAATTCTGGAGCTTCAAATTTAGTTCCTTGTGCCTGTATAATTTGATCCTGTAAATATCAGCAGAGTATTAAATTGTACAGTTTGTTAACATGAGTTCAATTGTTCGTAAGCTTGTTTAAACAGATTTATTAGATACCTAATTATAAAAACAATGAATTTGTAATACTATTCGTTTTTTCACCCGACTTAGGCATGTGCATAGCAGTGTACAGAATGCTTTGTGTTTTTAATTGTTCAATAATCATATGACCATAACTCATATAACAGGAGTGTTATTACAGAGTGTATTTTATATTGCTTTTGCGTGATGGATTTGCATCTCAAAACACTATAAGCATTAAATCATTGTAGAGTTTTATATATAGGGGGAACTTTATTTACTTGCTTATAGTTACAGTTTATAGCACAGTAAAATTTCAAAAATTAGAGTTTTGTAAAGTGTGGAATAAGCTAACCAGTCAAATATAACTTTATATATTATCAAAACAAGGTGAGTTCATATCAAACTTTAGTCACATTTGCACGGGATATTCTGCAAATGAACTTCAGTGAATTATTTGATATTTGTTCAGCACTATAATGTTTACAGTATCAATATTTATAGTTTTACCTGTCTTGGTGCAAAATTTTGAGTCCGTGGATAGCGTAATTCTTTTTAAAACTGAAAACAAGTATTAGAAAGAAACAATTTTTGAAATTGTAAATGGTGCAATTTATCTTTACGTCATCACGCAGCGTTATAGATCTTTATGGGATGTAACTTATAGCATTTATGTTAGTAAATATATCTATATTACATGCATACACTCAAACGTGGTAATTTTTGATACACACTCTCATGTATATTCTTTTATTTTCAGTAGTATAGTTTATATGCCCAAAGCTCTATTACTTTGTTACTATACACTAGTTAGCTAAATTAATGAATAGTTATCACTCATAGAATGATTATTATATATACAAAGTTTAAAGTTCTCCCCTCATAACAGCATCAGGTTTATACACCGAAAGCTATTTGGAAATATGACTAACTAGTGAATATTATATTATGTTGACTACAAGATGGGGAAATAATAGCAAAATCATTCAGTTCCTGCTAGTACAACTATGCAATGTTATGCAATTTATTATAACCATACATAATAGGCTTTTAATCTATATAGCTATTCTATCAAATATTGATCTTATTATTGAGATTTTAGCTTACAAAGATCAAAATCCAATTGCATTATCAATGGTTTATGAACAAAAATAATCAGCGGTTCATGGTAGCAACTATTGCTCTGCATGGTAAATTACGACTTATATCTGAAAGTTGACCTACTTTATATTATAGGGACAAGAAATGTAATATTTTATACTGATGCCTCCATTTTTTAAAAATCTATATTGAAATTCTTAATTATATGTTAATGCCAATCGATGAAGAAAAAGATATTATCATAGATATTTCCAACAAAGGTAAAATTGCTTCATATACAAACTGCAACCTAAAACATATCTAGCTAAATTACTTAAGCATGTTTTACTCCTGTAAGAAACCCATGGTGGGAAGACTTTTTGTTAAATCTGGTTAAGGACTTATTTAGATGGGGCACAGGAGCAATTATTACTGGATGCTCTTTCTAGCATCACCAATGACTTTTGTCAGCTCGAACCCACGACATCTGGTTTACTAGACCACAGCTGCTCCCATCTAACTAAATTTGCATATTTTATTAAAAACAGCTATTAAACTGCTTTAAAAACTGTTTCATTATTTCATAAACAGAAGGCAATTCAACACTTAGAATATTTTGTCAGTAAAGTAAGCATAGGATTTATAATTCTAGTTTAATATCACTTCTCCTAGCTCTTCAGTTTGTAAGCTGTACTGACTCAAGCACAATAAGTGATGGCTAAAATAGCTTTTGCCGAAAAATGTCCTGTTATATACCTACGTGTAGGCTATAATAATACATGCAAAGGGAAGTGAACGTGCATATTCTTTTGTTAGTATTATGCTGATATATTTTGAAGTCAGTAAAAAGGATCAATAGTTATTCTAAGCTTCTAGGAATATATTTTTCAGATACGTACAATGAATGTGTATAATGTTATTCAATTTGGTATAGCATTGTGAAGAATGCTTTGTATGTGTTAGGTTGTTCAATCATTGCTCAGGTAGGAGAAGTTTTACTAGCGAATAGTTTGCATTGCCTTTCAGTAGATGACAAAGCAGTTTACAAAATATATTATTAAAGAACACGGTCACTATCTCATATAGTTAAGACTTTGATTACTTGTTTGGTTTGCGATGAGTTAACATTTGTCACAGGATTGTAAACATTTGTCAACTGGCCAACTTCAACTGTCTATTGTGGCAAACTCGGGTGCGCTTTTAGCAAATATATTAGATTATATCTAATATATTAGATTATAGCCAATATATAAGGTTAGTTGATTTAATATTTTCTCACTGCTGAGAAGTTTATCATATATAGCTGTTGTGTTTACTCGCAGTGGTCCCTGTGTTGTGTTTAGTCTTACAATGCCACACCAGAGGTTGGAAAAATAGGACCGCGGCTAAGCGGATATGACCCCCAGCGGGGCAGAAGATAGAAATTTGAAAGTTAGTCAAGTTGAGTAGGTTTTGGCTGGCCAGCCCTAGTAATACTTTTAAATTCTTGTTATACTAATGTTAACGTATTTTGTCATTGATTGCAACGTCCACATCGTCATAAGAAGGTAAGAATACAACATGGTGGCAGCGCGTGTTGGCTTCAGCTGCAGATTGAGTTTGATTATATGATTCACTGATTGTGAGCCATCAATTCGTTGACGGCTTTTCCCTACTCTTCCAGTGATTTGCATTGTTTATAGTCACAGGCATCGCGATGTGATTTTCCAAAGGGTGTGAAGTCAAATATGTTGCTATGTCGAATCGTTTTTGGTTTGACATCTGTAAAGCTGAAAGAAAGATTACTTCGTGACAACACGATGGCAATAGAAAAAGCCGTAGAGGATATTCAGGCTACAGAGATGACCGAAGCACAGCTGAGTCTGATTGCTGATGGGATAAGTCTTCTTTAGTGATGAGATAGGTTGCCAATGTTGTCAACAAACTCATTCACAAGGGTGGACTTACCACTGACAAGAAGATAAATTGCAGATTCTGTTCGTATGAACATGTCTACGGCAACCTTGTTTATCGGAATTGTAGAGGCAGTCGAGGCTAAGAAGTCGTGGTTTGTAGATGTCAAGTTGAAGAGCAATGAAAAAAATTATTTCAAAGTTGACACAGGAGCCGAAACAAATACTGTAACTGAAGGCATGGCCAATAAACTGGGTGTGGAAATAAAACCATCTGAGGTCTGGCTCCTGGGGTCCAACAGGTCTAGCATACAAACTTCAGGCTATGTAACACTGCCTGTAATTTTTTCCTATTCGGATATGAGTTATAATTTGAGATTTGAGGTGGTTCCCAATAATCTAGCACCGATTTTAGGTTTAGAGGCATGTGAGTTACTAAAAACTGTGCAAAGAGTTAATGAGATCACTCCGGCAGACATCCTGGCCGAGTATCCTGATGTTTTTGAAAAGATTGGGTGCTTGGATGGTGAACATAATAATATATAGATAGACGCGTCTATAAAACCAGTGATTCACCCGCCAAGGCGTGTACCCCATAGCATGATGGATCGTGTTAAGAGTGAACTTGAGCAAATGGAGTCTGTCGGCATTATTAGGAAAGTAGATCAACCAACCATGTGGGTAAATAGTATGGTTTGTGTCAAAAAAGAGACAGTTCTGTGCGCATTTGTCTGAATCCAAAAGGCTTAAATCGTGCAGTTCGACGTGAATATCATAAAATTCCCACTTTGGAGGATATTGCATTCAGGTTTAATGGCATGAAGCACTTTACTATTCTGGATATGAAGCATGGCTATTGGCATATCCGCCTATTCCCTGAAAGTAGTCTTCTCACCACGTTAAACATGCCATTTGGCAGATATTGCTATACAAGACTACCGTTTGGCCTTCACTCATCTGCCGAAGTGTTCGAAAAACGTGTCGAACAGATTTTGGTGATCTAGCGGTCTCCATATACTTTGATGACCTCATTGTGGCCGGTCGCACGCAGGCGGAACATGACAATAACCTCCACAAAGTATTGCAGAGAGCCCAGGAGTGCAATGTGCGTTTTAACAAAGAAAAAATTCAAGTCAATCGTCAAGAATTTAACTACCTTGGGCATGTTGTGTCCGTAGATGGTCTAAAGCCCGACCAAACAAAGTGTCAGCTATTGCAGACAGAAATGGTGTGCAACGGCTGTTGGGCACAGTCAACTTTCTTCGGAACTACATTCTGAATATGTCCACAATTACTGAGCCTCTCAGATGCCTTTTGATGAAGGATGTGGATTGGTTCTGGGGTCCAGAACAGCAATCAGCTATAGCCAATATCAGAAGTGTTCTCATGAATGACAGTGTTTTAAAGTACTTTGATGTAACCAAGCCGGTAAATCTCCAAGTAGATGCCTCTAAGTCTGGGCTTGGTGCTGTGCTACTACAGCAGGGTAGGCCTGTAGCCTATGGCTCTCGGGCCCTGACCAGTGCTGAGATCAATTATCCCCAAATTGATAAAGAGTTATTAGCTATGGTCTTTGGCTGTGAGTACTTCCATAGCTATGTTTATGGTCGTCCTATAGCACTACAGACTGATCACAGTCCCTTGTTATCTATAATGAAGAAACCTTTACATAATGCATCTCTACGGCTACAACGACTGTTCCTGAGATTACAACGTTTTAAATTAGCCCGAGTCACCTATGTCCCAGGGAAATATTTGTATCTTGCCGACACTCTGTCTAGAGCCTATAGCATTAAGACTCCGTCGACCCAAGCTGACCTGGAGGATGAAATAGTGATGGTTTACTTGCTGGAGGTTGCAAGTGAGATGAGTGACTGGTTGAGTGCGGCATAGTCAGATGACACAACAATGTCGGATCTCAAGCAGGCGTGCCAAGAGGGTTGGGACTGGTACTCCATCGTAGTCATGCACCTGCCAACCTACAACCCTATTGGTTGGTGAGAGATGAACTATATGAAGCTGGTAGTTTGCTTTTCGTAGGTGAGCGCCTAGTTGTTCTGGTTGGTGCACGAAAAAAAATGTTGAACAGGATTCACCAGGGACATTTGGGAATACAGAAGTGGAAAGAGCAAGCCCGTAGGTCTGTTTATTGGCCGGGACTGAATCAGGACATCTATTCAAAAGTTAGCGTGTGCAGTGAGTGTGCTATGTTTGCAAACAGGCAGTCAAAAGAGCCACTTATGCCTCATGACACGCCCACCTTGCCGTGGTACACTGTAGCCATGAATATAATGCAGTTTCGCGGTCAGGACTACTTGTTAGTAGTTGACTGCATGTCACACTTTCCTGAACTACGTTTATTAGGTGTAAAAACTGCAGAACATGTTGTCATGACCCTGAAATCCATGTTTTCAATTCATGGCGCGCCCAAATCCATTATGGCAGACAATATGCCCTTTACAAGTCATGTGATGAAACAGTTTGGTAAGGATTGATGTTTTGATATTGTTACCTCCAGCCCACACCATCATCAATCAAATGGTCTTGTTGAACGGTATGTTCAGACTGTGAAGCAGTTTTTGAAGAAGTGTGAACAGTCTCAGGTTGATGTGTATCACTCTCTACTAGTTTACAGAGAGACACCACTGAGTGGTTGTCTATATAGTCCAGCAGAAATGCTTTTCAGCAAGAATTTAAGAACTGGACTCCCGACGACTACAGCATTTCTGACTCCAAATACAATGAATTCAACTGGTGCTCTCAAAGCAAGACAAAAGACAGCTAAAGGATATTACAATCAGCAGACAAAAGAACTATCCAACATACCTCTAGGCTTCGAAGTATTCATGAGAGCTGGTCCAGAAAAGATCTGGACACCTGGATGTGTGGTTGGACACCATGGTGCACTGAGGTCATACCTCGTTGATAACGGGTCTCGAATCCTAAGGAGAAATCGAGTCCATTTGAAGCCCAATAATACCATTGTTTGTCCTAGTTCCGAGCTGGACTCTTCTAGCCCTTGGACACTGAAGAGCTATCAAACCCAATCTTCCAACACCAGTTGTGTCGGACCAGGAGGTTAAAGCAGTTACCCCAACTCGCAGTATTGTCCCCCTATCGGTAGGCGAAGTGTTAGGTCCAGTAGAGGGGTGCTTCCATCAAGATTTAAAGATTTTAATATGAACTAGGAGGCTTTGTTACTCCTTACTTTGTACATAGTTCGTTTTTACTACACTTCAGTCAGTTAGCTTATATTTTCCTGTCTTCTTTGGAGATTCTACATATATGATGTTATTTTTATTTTTTATTTTCTTTCTATGTTCATCTTCACTGTTACTGTCATATTATTGGTGAAGGATGTTACGCTTATTTTACACGTGGTATCATAGTTCTTTGTTGAGAGGGAGGATGTTGTGTTTAGTTTTACAATGCCACACTGGAGGTCAGAAAAATAGGACCGCGGCTAAGCGTATATGACCCCCAGCGGGGCAGAAGATAGAAATTCGAAAGTTAGTCAAGTTGAGTAGGTTTCGGCTGGACAGCCCTAGTAATACTTTTAAATTCTTGTTATACTAATGTTAACATATTTTGTCATTGATTGCAACGTCTGCATCGTCATAAGAAGGTAAGAATACAACAGGTTAGCACACCTGCTTGCAAGCCTGAGGTCTTTGAATCTAATCCTGGTAAGGAAAATTGTTCTGCATTGTCAAAAACACTGATGAAGTATTTGCATATTTCGTAGTTACTCCGGTGGCACAATGGCTGAAGCACAGCCTGGGAGAAACATACCAACTCAGGTATTAAACTCCCGGCTTGGTCAACCTCCACAAAATGAACATCTGTACCAACCACTATCTACAGAGCGCCTGCAGTTCTCACTTCAACAAAAATATGTTTCTTCATATGCATATTATATTTCTTATACACAATCGCGAACTGAATATGGCTCTCATACACAACTACCACCACCTGAATATGCCTCCTGTACACAGCAACCACCTGAGAATGCTCAACAAGAAAATTCTGCAGAACCATCTGCTTATGAGTTCGTCACTGGCTGGCAGATGGGTGTTCAGGACTCACGGCCTCGACCAGCTGTATGTTTATTATCTCATCCAGTGACTAAACTCTCAGTTAAAGTTCTTTTTAATTATTCTTGATTTTATATAATAATTTATACTTGAGCTAACTAAATGCAAATATATTTATGTCATCAAATTACTAAATATACTCATACCATTATGATAAAAATTTTATTATAATGCATGTTTTATATGAATGTTTTATACACAATACAAAATATACTTGATGAGCTAATTTTTTAAGCAGTTTTAGAAGTTACGATGCATGGCATTCAATTTTAATAGAGCAGTTTAATACCACAGCTTAATACCTGCTTATACTTAGTTCAGATACAAGTTCACTGAAATACAATAATAAAGTCTAAAGTTAAATAAATTTTTTTAGGTAAAAGACACAAGTTCAAAACGCTGGATGATTGTTGGGATTCTAACAACCATATTTTTTGCTCCTCTTTCTGCATTAGGAATTATGGGTGCTATCAGGGCCTTCGAGGCCGGTAATGAAGCCAAAAGTGGAAATGTTGCTGAATACAGAAAAAAAATTTATAAATCTAAAACGCTTTCACTGACAGGAATAGGACTGGGGTTGCTGCTCATTACAATCATTACAGCAGCAGAAGTAGGTGGTGCTGTTTATTATCTTTTTTGAAATAATGAAAATTTGTTTAAATTTGACATAATTCTGACATTAACCTACATATTTAGTACTTTAAATGCAGCAGAAACCCAAAATACGTGACATTTTAGCAATTTTTAAAAACTGAATAAAGTATTCAAAATGTTATATCTGATAATTTTTTAAAGTTTGTCAAAAAAGTCCCCAATTTAGCACAGTTAGCTAGCGAAAAATGATATTCTAAAAGCTGTGCTTAATTTTTTCAGCTGGGTATATATCAATGTTATCTTGTTGCATTGTCATACTTGCTAAGTGTTCAACCATACAGAATTTCTTAATTAGTCCTCAACTATTGTATGCTCTTTGTCTTTGATATTGACAATAAAATTGTTTTAAAATTTTTTTTGAGTCACATGCAGCATTATTTCATTTAAATTTGAAATTATCTTTTTACCCTATACTTTACTACTATACTTTATTGTAGACCTAATCATTAGATTTAACAGAAGCTTTGTAGTAAAATGATAAATAAACTAAAAAATATGGAACAAAAATCATAACTTTCTATATACTGCATATTGTAAATTTTTCATTAACCAAAAGCAATTTATCTACGTTAGCTAAAACTTTGAGGTAAAATAGTTTTATAGTTAAAACTGTGACCTGCATGTGTTAGCTGTTAATAATATTTGGTTGTTGTAGCTTTCTAAAAAAAAATCTTCTGGAAGCTCTTCCAATGAATTTAATGTTTCCACTCCTGGATATACACAAAACCCAGTGTGTAAGTCTACGAATTATTCTCTGTATTTTGTGTGATATTTCAGTACATATGGGTTCAGCACTTTTAATGTAATTACTAGTATTTTTTATTTTTTTATAATAGTCCTAAAATGCTCAAACTAAAGTTATTGCATGTATACAGTTTTCTGTTCAATATAGCAAACAAAAATACTTATTTTAGTTGATGATTTATAGAAACTTTAGTACTTTAGTAAAATAAAATATACTATAAAAGTTTTTGTTACAGCTTATTTAAATATACAATAATTTTACCAACTTGTCAAGTAAAATTTTATTTATATTTGAAAAAAATGTTTTTGATTGCATAGAATATAACACATGTTTAACTCTATATTTCTAATTATAATTTTAAGCAGCCGATCATATATATCTGGGATGCTTCAATGATAACATACCTAGAGATCTTAATGGTGATGACTACAACTTTGGAGAGGATCTTTCTGTTGAGAATTGCTCCAACTACTGCTCTGAAAGAGGTGGGTGGTAACCATGGTTTATCGCAATTGATATTTTTCTGTAAGGCAGAGTGTTATATAATACAGTGAGGCAGCAGATATGACTGAAACTGTTATAATGACTCTGAGAGAGATTAACTTTAGATGTTTTATCTCAAAGATAACTTTTGTCCAAGAACACCAGTTCAATGCAGAGACAAGAAAACATTCCTTGTGCAATTTCCATTATCTGTACCACCAACTCACTTTAAACAAACATTTCGTAAAAGAACTTTGCTCTGTTTCAAAGTCTGAATGCATGTAAATACATTATTTATTTACAGTTTTATTATAACTAGAAGATAACTTGTTGTTTAGAGAAAAAAAACTAAGCAACAATTTAAATTAAATGCAATCACACTTTGTCTGTGGAATATGTTTGTGGAATGTATTTCAAAACATGTGCACACATTGTGTATGTTTGTTAGGTTACAAATACGCTGGTCTAAAAGATGGATTCCTTTGTTCATGTGGGACATCATATGGTTCATATGGAGAGTTGGACCAGGATGAGTGCAATTCTGTCTGTTCTGCTGATGGCATGGAATGTGGTGGATTTTACAGCAACTCTGTTTACAGAACAAACTACATTGGTTTGTAATTTCACAATAAACACTTAATTTGAAATTATTTGTTATAAACTAAGTTGCTTCTGAGTTCATAGTACCAGTAGCTTGTTGAGCTCAGCTATGAATTAGCTCAATAGGGTACGCATCAAAGTTACCCCTACTCATGTGGGGTCACTAAAAAGATTTTAAATTGCAGCATAGGATTAGTTTGTTTTTATGTCTAAATTATATATTGCGGTTTCACTATCATCTTCAAACAAACAAGTTTAAAAATAAGTTATTATTAGACATGTAGTTTACGAATCAGACCTGTTTTTAAACTATTCTACTGATCATTTAGTAACTTTCTATGACTCAGTATATTATCATTTTTCTAACAGAGAAAATCGCTACTTCCAATGATCAGAAAAAATTAATATATAAAAAGTTAGTTTGATAAACAATTAAAACTATCAGGTCTTATCAAGATGAATGCAAATGTAACATTTATTTGGGTTGTATAATGAAGTTGAGCTCGCAGCATCTTCCTTTTGATTTTGCAGTGGCTCTTTGAAGTTTTCTAATAATAACAATCTCACATTTGTATTGTTTTTCTCTCTCTTCTAAGTTTTGGAGCAAAAAAGTCAACACAACTTTATGTCTGGTCTTAGTTTTGATCAATTATTTTAGTTATAGTAGGCTTAAGTATCTAGTGTTTTACAGGTTGCTATAAAGACATTCATGAGACATTTGATTATTATATTGATCGGCCAGATAATGACGTAACTCCAAGTAGTTGCACAAAACAGTGTAAGACTGATGGTGAGTTACCCTATTTTTTTCTAACTTTTTTGTCATAACGACTTGGTCATTGCTTAGAATTTGACCCTGGGCTATAAATTAATTGCCCCACCAGAAGTTGAACTTTAAACCTCAGACCTTGGCTTGCAAACACTACACTGCATGAGCTTTTTGGGGAGTCGTCACTTCAGCATTACACTGATAGGTTAATCTGTTTGTGTAGCTCTAGCATGTTGCTAAATCTAGAAAAAAATAGAATCAGCAACTAGCTACGCTAGGTTATAAGTATTATGTCACTGAATTTTGTTTTTCTTTATTTTTTTGTTTTAGTTCAAATTTATTAGTCCTGCGCCAAATAAATATATGCAATCTTTAAATTCAAAAGCTTGCAATAAAAAAGCTTGAAAAATAGAAATGCCTTAGCTTTAAAGTATTTAGTTTATTATAGCTACAGTTCTGAATGCAAATAGATTTATATATATATAAATATATATACATATATATTTATATTTTTTTTTTCAAATTGTTGAAACTATTTAGAATGAAGGAGTTTAGTTTTTCGAAAGTATTTAGTCTACTTCTTGCAGAATATCGTTTTGCTGGACTTTGGTCTGGAAGGTATTGTTACTGTGGAGATCACTTCGACAAATTCGATGAAGTTCCAGACGAAGAATGCAAATGGAGGTGTCCTAGTAACTCTCAACTCAGCTGTGGCGGAGCTCTTAGACAATCTGTTTATAACACTTTTAATTAGAAAGTTGCTAGTAAAAATATATACCTGTTTTGGATATCTGCAGTGAAATATTTATATTATAAATGTATACACTTATACAAACCCTGCGCTTTGCTAAACTGCTATAAATGTGTTAAAAGCTCAGCAAAAATTTAATCAAATATTTAAAAATAAAAATTTTGGAGGATTATATTATGCTTTCCTTCTATCTACCTATCTTGAAATTTGTAAAATGTTTACTTGAAATGAAACATTTAACTCTGAAGTTTTTTAATAAAAGGAAGTTAATCAAATAACCAACACACATGCAGTATCATCGTCAAAAATATTAAATAAGTTATACAATGGTAATTATTTTACATTTGATACAGTTTAGCATATATAATCTATGCACCAATATGGAAGCTACTGAGCTCATAATACCATGGGTGCTAGTATCATCCTTTTTAATAGAGACTGTTTTCAGTTTTAAGTTAAAAATATTCCGTTTTTTCACAATACGAAATTAAATGCACTTTACCAAGTTAATTTAAATTTTAAATTAATTTCAGTGAATTCTGTTATTGATAAAATATAAATTATGCTGAATTCCAACCTTCGCTATGTTTATTGCTCGTATTTACTATATATAGGCTATAGGAGTCTGTTGACAGTGGTGTAATATGCTCCTTCTATATTTGTCTGTTTTAAGCCAAACATTAAACATTTTTTCCCTTTCGTTTATCCATATTTTTACATTTTAAAATTGTTAAAATCAAACTACATAATGTTAGTGCAGAAGCACACAAAAACCTTTCTTCTGAATTTATTGTGATTGTCAAAACAAAATAAAAGGTTACAGCTAAACAAAACAAAGTAACTTAAGTTTATATCTGGAAGACAGTAATAACAATTCTGACAGTGAGTCAAGCTAAGTAAATATTTGCATTTCTCTGCTCTTTGTACATCTAGCAAATTGCACATTTACAAATATTTGTATAGTAGCTTCTCTGCAATTTCTAAAAATTTTCATTATCCTAACGAGTAATATTAACTAAAAGTCGGTACTTTTTCCAGTCGAGGTATATAATTGAAACTTAACACATACATGTAGGCAAGTATACTGCATGGATAGAGACCTCTACTTTATGATGAAATATATAAATGTTAACCACCACCAACTGCAATGACGAATAATAGTCAAAAAGGTTCACAGTTTTAATTACTGAGACTATTGTTTTATACTCTATAATCTCTCTCTCTCTCTCTCTTTGCTATCTTTCTGAGTAGAGTATGATGTCTGTCTACAGCTGTTTGTGAGTAGCTTGATGACTTCTGAGTCCTATCAGTGATCTGCATATGCGGTCACAGCAGAAGCATTTGAGGTCATCACTCGGTGTGTCTAGAATTATTATAATACATTTATAAATGTATTATGAGAACTCTGTAGTTTCAAATTTAGTTCCTTGTGCCTGTATAATTTGATTCTGTAAATGTCAGCAGAGTATTAAATTGTACAGTTTGTTGAAATGAGTTCAATTGTTTGTACGCAGATTTATTAGATACCTATAAATATCAAAACAGTGAATTTGTAATATTATCCGTTTCTTCACCAGACTTAGGCATGTGCATAACAGTGTACAGAATGCTTTGTGTTTTTAATTGTTTAATAATCATATGACCATAACTCATATAACAGGAGTGTTATTACAGAGCATAGTTTATATTATTGCTTTTCCGTGATGGATTTGCATCTCAAAGCACTATAAGCATTAAATCATTGTAGAGTTTTATATAGGGGGAACTTTATTTACTCGCTTACAGTTACAGCTAGCACAGTAAACTTTCAAGCACTAGAGTTTCGAAAGCTAACCAGTCAAGTATAACTTTATATAATCAAAACAAGGTGAGTTCATATCAAACTTTAGTCACATTTGCACGAGATATTCTGCAAATGAACTTCAGTAAATTATTTGATATTTGTTCAGCACTATAATGTTTAAAGTGTCAAAATTGGTTCTTATATATGTTTTGTCTTTTTCAATATTAGCAAGGATAATCTATAGTGACATGGAAATGTGTAAACAGTTGCTGCTTTCAAATTATACTATTTAAAATATTTATAGTTTTACCTGTCTTGGTGCAAAATTTTGAGTCCGTGGATAGCGTAATTATTTTCAAATCTGAAAACAAGTATTAGAGAAAGACAATTTTTGAAATTATAAATGGTGCAATTTATCTTTACGCCATCACGCAGCGTTATAGATTTTTATGGGATGTAACTTATGGCGTTTATGTTAGTAAATATATTTATATTACATGTACATTCAAATGTGGTAATTTTTGATAGACACTCTCATGTATATTCTTCCATTTTCAGTAGTAGTTTATATGCCCAAAACTCTATTACTTTGTTACTATACACTAGTTAGCTAAATTAGTGAATAGTTATCACTCATAGAATGATTATTATATACAAAGTTTAAAGCTCTCCCCTCCTAACAGGATCAGGTTTACACATCGAAAGCTATTTGGAAATATGACTAACTAGTGAATATATTATGTTGACTACAAGATGGCTGAAATAATAGCAAAATATGTCAGTTCCTGCTAGTACAACTATGCAATGTTATGCAATTCATTAAATAACATACACATGGATTTCAATCTATATAGCTATTCAATCAAATATTGATCTTTATATAGACTTTAGCTTACACAGATCAAAATCCAATTGCATTATCAATGGTTTATATATGAACAAAAATAATGAGCAAATCATGGTAGCAACTATTGCTCTGCATGGTAAATTATGACCTATATCTGAAAGCTGACCTACTTTATAATATAGGGACAGCAAATATAATAATTGTGCTAATGCCTCCATTTATCAAAAATCTACGTTGAAATTCTTAGTTATATGTTAATACCCATCGATGAAGAAAAAGATATTATCATAGATATTTTCAACAAAGGTGCAATTGCTTCATATACAAACTGCAACCTAAAACATATTTAGCTAAATTTACATTTATCAAAAGAAGCAACTGCTTAATAAACTGTTTCTTGCCTTCCTAAACAAAAGGTGGTTTAATACTTGAAATTTTTCTGTCCATGCTTTAAGCATTATGTCATAATGTTTATATAGGATGAACAGTTAGTTTAATGCAAGTTGTAAGCTGTATACTCACTTACTCACTCATTTATTGCACAAAGTGCTAGAGCTGACAGGAAAAAAAATTGCAAAAAAGTTCCTTTTATATACATACATATACATAGTACAATATATTATACATTCATGTTCTTTTGTCAACATTATGCTGACATTTGAAGTCAGTAAAAAGGATCAATAGTTATTCTAAGCTTCTAGGAATATATTTTTCAGATACGTACAATGAATGTGTATAATGTTATTCAATTTGGCATAGCATTGTGAAGAATGCTTTGTATGTGTTAGGTTGTTCAATCATTGCTCAGGTAGGGGAAGTTTTACTAGCAAATAGTTTGTATTGCCTTTCAGTAGATGACAAAGCAGTTTTCAACTATTATTAAAGAAAATGGTCACTATCTGATATACTTGAGACTAGCGAATAATTTTTATTGCCATTCAGTAAATGGCATTCCAGCTCACAACTATAACTAAACATCGGCACTATGTTATATATACTTAAGACATTGATTACCTGTTTAGTTTTTGGTGATTTAAGATCTGTCATAGGATTGTAAGCATTTATCAACTGGCCAACTTCAGCTTTTTATCGTGTCAAAATCAGGTGAGCTTTTAGCAAATATTAGATAGTCTGTAAAATTAGTTTATTTAATATTTCCTCATTGCGGAGAAGTTCAGCGTATAAAGCTGATTAGTTTATGTTCTATTATTTTCAATATTGATGAGATTATTTGGTGATTTGCAAATGTTACTGATTCTGTCAGCTCTAAGAATATATATTTTCATATCAGAATTATTTTGAGAACTAAAACCTTGGATTAGTATAAGACAGGTTCCAAAATAGCCAAGTTAGAACCTAATATATATATTTATAGGAATTTTCAGAGTGGGAAGTCAAAGCAAAAATAGATCTTATTGTCTTTAAAAATAGAGTCCAAACTGAAAGTTAAACTCAAGTCACACAGTTTACTGTCAATGGAATGTTCAGGATTTGAATACAGCATGCAGAGTTACCATAATAATTATATTAGTCTGCATCCTAGCTGTAGTGTTGTGTTTCCCGCAGTGGTCCCTGTGGTTTCACTGGTTAGCACAATTGCTTGCAAGCCTGAGGTCTTTAGTTCTAATCCTAGTATAGTAAGAGAAATTATTTTGTATCCTCAAAAACACAAATGAAGTATTTGCATATTCCGTAGTTACTCCTGTAGTACAATGGCTGAAGCACAGCCTGTGGGAAACATATCTACCGAGGTAATAAACCCTCAGCCTGGTCAAGCTCCACAAAGTGAACATCTGTACCAACCACTATCTACAGAGCACCTGCAGTTTTCACTTCAACAAAGATATGCTTCTCCATATGCATATTATGCCTCTTATACACAACATCCACCTGAATATGCCCCTCATACACAACTTCCACCTGATTATGCCCCTCATACACAGCCACCACCTGAATATGCCCTTCATACACAGCCACTACCTGAATATGCCCCTCATACACAGCCACCACCTGGATATGCCCCTCATACACAGCCACCACCTGGATATGCCCCTCATACACAGCCACCACCTGGATATTCCCCTCATACACAGCCACTACCTGGATATGCTTATCACACACAGCCGCCACCTGGAAATGCCTCTCATACACAGCAACCACCTGGAAATTTTCAACAAGGATCTTCTGCACAACCACATGTTTATGAATATGTCACTGACCCACAAGTGGTTATTCAGGCACCACCGCCTCTGCCAGTGGTGAGTTTATCTTACCTGGTGACTACACTTTTATTATATAGTTAAAGTTTTTTTTAGTTTTTTTTCTTATAATAGTCTATACTTGAACTGACAAAATGCAAATATATTATGTTAATGACAAATGACTAAGAATATTCATACTATGGTGGACAAATTTACTTATTGGCCCATGTTTTATATTAATTTCTTATACATAATAAAAAAATACTTACTGATGACCAATTTTTTTTTCAAACAGTTTTTTGTAGAAGCTATAATATGATATTTAATTTCAATGAAATACTTTAATACATGCTTATACTTAATACAGGGACAAGTTTACTGAAATAGAATAATAAAGAATAAGTTAAAAAAAATATTCATTTGTAGATAAAGGACACGAATTCAAAATGCTGGATGGTTGTTGGAATCTTGACAGCCATAGTTTGTCTTCCATGTGGACTTGGTGCTGCCGCCATAGCACGTGCAGCTGGTAAAGATGCTAAAAAAGGCAATGCTGCTGCCCACAAGAAAAATATCCGTCAATCTAAAGCTCTCTCACTGACGGGAATAGTGCTGGGGTTACCGTTCATTACAGCTGTTGTAATGGTTACGGTAAGTGATGGCTGTTTTTTAAATAATGAAAGTTTGTTTAAATGTTCCATAATTTAAGCTCTAACCTGCATATTTAGTAAATTACATGAAGAAGAAAATCCAAAATCCTTAAGCATAGTAATTTCAAAAATTAAATGAAATATTCAATAAGTTATATAACTGGTGATTTTTAAGCTTTGTCAGAAAAAATGAAATCCCCCATTTAACTCAGTCAGCTGACAAAATGATATTCCAAAAACTGTGCAATTTTGTTGCATTCTCATAGTTGGTTAACTAGTGGTTTACAATACAGAAGTCCTCAATTACTGCAGTACTCAACTAATGTATGCTATTTGGCTTTGATATATTGACAATAAAACTGTTTTAAATTTGTACGAGTCACATCGGAAATTATATTTTATTTGAATTCAAACTTTTTTCCTTGTACTTTGATGTATTGACACTCAACAAAAGCTTTTTAGTTTAAAAATATAACTGCATGAGAAAATATAAAGTAAAATTTATAAGTTTTATAACTCGTAACGTACTTTTACTAACCAAGCTAAACATTTGACTTAAGAAAAAAGAACTTGGCACCCCTGTGAAAAACCTTTGATAGAAAAGGTTTTTTTAGTAAAAACGGGCTAAAAACTTATTCATATGCGACACAGGAGCAATTAGGACTGGATACTCTTCTTAACATCACCATAATGGTCTTTGTCCAGGCTTGAACCCATAATTTCATGCTTTCTAGAAAAAACGCTCCAACTCCTAGACTACATGGCTGCTTTCTCAAAACTTCTCTGTAACAGTTTTAGCTGAATTATTGCTATCTTTTAGTTGTTTATGGATCATATTACTCAATTTAATACACATGCACTGAAAATCTCCAGTTTTTAGCTACTTTTTGCAATTTAACTGCTAATGAACATGGGTTTTTTGCCCAAAACTAGTAAAATATCAATAAATATACACCTAAATAATCAAGGTTCTTCCTAATTTTACTTGATTTCCCATGTTTTTTTCTATCTATTTAACTAATTATTACTAAAAAACCGTAACTGTCTGCAATCAAAAGTAGCTAAATAAATAAAAAAAACTATGGGAAATTAAGAAAAAATAAAAGGAACCTTGATTATTGGAATGTATTTATTGATATTTTACTATTTTTGGGTAAAAACCCATGTTAATTAGCAGCTAAATTGTAAAAAAATAGCTAAAAACTAGAGATTTCCAGTGTGTACTATAAATTAGGTAAAATGACCTTCATAATATTTAGTTGTTTGAGCGCTCTGCACTGACACCTTCTGGCAAGGGTGACTCTGAATATGTTGAAAGCTCTGGCAGTGAAGATACAGTTTCTGCATTTGTTGAAAGCTCTACCAGTGAACATACCACAGTTTCCACTCCTAGATATAAGCAGAATCAGACATGTAAGTATAAAACTCACACAATTTTATAGTGGCCATCCTTGTGAGAAACCCCTGGCGTAAAGGGTTTTTTGTTAAAGCGGGCTATAAGGACTTATTTAAATGAGGGACAAGAGCAATTATGACTGGATGCTCTTCCTAACATCACCATAATGGCATTTGTCCGGGCTCAAACCCATGACTTTGTGTTTGCTACGAAAACGCTCTAACCCCTAGACCATGACTGATCCTTAGACACAGTAAATATACAACTTATTTCTTTTACTTTTGTGTGATATTGCAGTGCATATGAATTTAAAAAATTTAATGTAGTTGCTAGTATTTTTAAATCAATTTATAATAGTCCTAAATTGCTCAAACTAAAGTTATTTTATACAGTTTTCTGTTCAATATTATAGATAACAAAAATACCTATAATAGTTGCTGATTTATTGAAACTAACTTAACCATAATCTTTAATAAAGTAACACATACCACAAAGGTTTTTGTTACAGCTTTTTTAAAGACAAATTCACCAACTTATTAAAAAAAATTTATAATTGTTTTTATTTGCAAGAATATATTTAACCGCCTTATATCTCTAATTATAATTTTGAGCAGCCGATTATATATATCTCGGATGCTTTGAGGATAACATACCTAGAGATCTTAATGGTGATGACTACAACTTTGGAGAGGATCTTTCTGTTGAGAATTGTACCAACTACTGCTCTGAAAGAGGTGGGTGATAACCATGGTTTATCGCAATTGATATTTTTCTGTAAGGCAAAGTGTTATGTAAAATAATTGCCCCCGCACTGGGGTTCGAACCACAGACCTCCGGCTTACAAGCAGGCGCCCTAACCAATTGCGCTACAGGGGCTTCAGGGGCTGCAGGATTCCAAACAACATTTTATATAATATAGTGAGGCAGCAGGTACGACTGAAACTGTTATACTGACTCTGAAATAACAACTTCAGATGTTTTATCTCAAAGATAACTTTTGTCCAAGAACACCAGCTTGATGCAGTGACAAGAAGACATTGTTTGTCCAATCGCATTACCTACACCGCCAACTCACTTTAAACAAACACATTTCATAAGAGAACTTTGCTCTGTTTTAAAGAATGAATGCATGTAAATTCATTACTTATTCACAGTCATATTATAACTAGAATCTAACTTGTTTAGAGAAAAAAAAACTAAGCAAAAATTTAAATTATGCAATCACACTTTGTCTGCAGAATATGATTTGCGGAGTGTATTTCAAAACATGTGCAGATGTTGTGCATATCTGTTAGGTTACAAATACGCTGGTCTACAAAATGGATTCCTCTGTTCTTGTGGGACATCCTATGGTTCATACGGAAAGGTGGATCAGGATGAGTGCAGTTCTGTCTGCTCTGCTGACGGCTTAGAATGTGGTGGATTTTACACCAACTCTGTTTACAAAACAAACTACATTGGTTTGTAATTTTACAATAAACACTCAATTTGAAAGTAATTGTTATAAACTACATTGCTTTTGAGTTTATTATACCAATAGCCTGCTGACCTTAGCAATGAATTATATTAAATCACTTTTTTGTGCTGAGTAACCTTCAATCGTACGCATCACAGTTAACCCTACTCATATAGGGTCTTTAAAAAAAGTTTTAATGCGTAGTATATATGGAGTAGCTTGTTTTTATGTCTAAATTACATATTTTAGCTTCATTATCATCCTAAAACAAACAGGTTTAAATATAAGTTATTAGACATGAAGTATCGAAATCAGATTTCTTTTAAAACTATTCAACTGCGATCATTTAGCTCAAGTTATTGAACTTTTATGACTCAGTATATTATCATTTTTCTACCAGAGAAAATAATTGTTTTCAACAAGCAAAACAAACTATTATAAAAGTTAATTAGATAAACAATTAAAACTATCAGGTTTTATCAAAATGAATGCAGCGGTATTATTTGCTTAGGCTATTTAATACAATTGGGTTTGGAGCATCTTCATTCTAATTTTGCAGCAGCTTTTTGAATTAGTGTTCTATACTATTAATCTCACATTTGCAATCTTTTTTTCTCTCTCATCTGAGTTTCGGTGACCTATTTCAGTAAGAAACTCATGTTTTGCAGGTTGTTTCGAAAATGATGATGTGGGATTTGATTATCAAGTTAATTTACCATATTATGAGATTACTCCAAGTAGTTGCACAAAACATTGTTTAAAGGATGGTGAGTTAATCACTGTATTTCTAACTATTGTGTCATAGCTGCTTGAATATAACCCTGGGCTTTCTTAGTAGTTGTCATTTCAACATTGTTGGACTAACAAAGTTTGTAGCATGCTTATCACTCTAAAATTTAAAACCTTTACCAACTATAGCTATTCTACTTTGTACATGTAATTTACTGAAATATTTCTCTCTGCTTATTTTTTTCTTAAAATTTAGTAGTCGTGTGCCAAATAAATAAATACAACTTCTAAAATAAAACAAATTAAAAGATAAAAATTTCTCAGCTTTAGAGTATTTAATTTATTATAGCGCAGTCCTAAATTTATGCAAATGAACATTTGGCATCTTCTCAGTTAATAAAATAAAACAAAGCACTAAACGGTCACTTTTGTTCAATTACATTGATTGCTTTAACTGGTTGAAAAATGTTGATATATATTTTATTTTATAATTGACATAATAATATAACTGCTCATTATTTCCAAAAATTATAATAATTACAATATTATTTGACACCTAACATTTAAAAAGCTGCTAATACCTTTTATATCAATTCAGTTTACCTATATATTATATATATATATATATATATATATCTAAGTATTCTGTCTATTTCTTGCAGGATATCTTCTTTCTGGACTCGGGTCTGGGAGGTATTGTTACTGTGGAAATTACTTCTACGGATTTGTAAGGTCGAATGATGAATGCAGTTCGGGGTGTCCTGTTGACTCTCAACTCAGCTGTGGGGGACCTCTTCGACAATCTGTTTATAAAACTTTTATCTAAAAATATGTTAGTAAAACTATATACCTGCTTTGGCTATCTGTGAAAGAACAGTGAAAATATAGATATTATAAGTGTATACTTATACAAATCATGTGCTTTGTTCAATTCTGCTAGAGTTATTAAAAGCTCAGAAAAAGTTTAAAAGCAAGTGTTAAATAATGAAAATGTTGAAGGATTATATGTTTTTCTCCTTTCTATAATAACATATTTTGAAATTTATAAAATGTTAACTTGAATTAAAACATTCAACTCTGAAGACTTTTAGTAAACTGAAAGTAATTGAATAGCCAACACCCATGCATGCATGCAGTGTCATCTTCAAAAAGACTAATTTATTTATAATTTTATTTTTAGTGTAGTACATCTAGGCACCAAGGTATAGTTACTCAGGTGATACATAGGTGCTAACATTACCTTTTCTAATAGAGATCTTTGTCAGTTTCAAGTATAAATTATTTTGTTTCTTCCAAATATTGTTATGCATTTGCTTTACACATTATGTTTAGCATTAATTCAAAATATTTTACTTTTATATATACCGCAGAAACACTTAATATTGCATAACTGTTTATAAACCTTATAACATTTCATTAACCTTTATTGTATATAATTATATGCACTTGTGTTTTTTGTAAGAAGTCGTGCCTGAATTTCTTTTTATTCTGCATTTTCTGTATCTCTTATATGGCTGCATTGTCATAAAATATTTGTTAATTAAAAAACATAATATATGTACAAATGAAAAATTATCTGCTCTTTCTAAATTAGAAACAGCAGCATCATGCAGTGTTGCTGATTAGAAAGCTGTTTTAAAATGTAAACAACTTTATTTTGACTACAAGGTAGTTGACATTATAGTTTAGTAACAGCTAGTACAGCTAGGGCTACATATATTATATCACTGCGTGAATAGGTTTTCATTGTAAGTATTATATTGAGTATTGATCTCTGGAATTTTTAATTCACAAAAAGATCCAATTGCATTATCAACAGTTTGTGAACAAAGGCAGTAATATATAACAACCTAGTGTGGTTGCATTGAGGCAGTATAGGAGGGTTTATTCAACTAGTTGAAGTTAAGAAACAGGCTCCATCAGAGTAAGTACTTTTATATCCTATTTTATTTTTAGTTAACTCTAGTAATTGCTAACTACTTTGACTTCCAAATTTGAAGTATGTTTCAAGTTGAAGCTTTTAGCATATTTCACAACCTTGTTGTTCCAAAGATATCAATATAAAACTGTGGAATATGCAACAAAGAAAATGTAGACTAGTTATTTAGTTAAAGGATTTAGATTTTATTCATAATGCATAAAATTGCCGTTCATTATAATACAAAGTGTACAAATGAACATGAATCTGATTCCCTTATAATTGTAGATCCTGCATTGTAAACATTTTTGGATTCCCATACAACCACTTTATAATGTTTCAAGCGAGTGTAATTTTTGATCATTTTTAATTTCAGTTAAGTCAAGCATGGCTTCAAGACTGAGCCCTGTTGAGACACCCGAGGTCCCGGAACTTTCTGAGAAAGAAAAGCTGTCACTGTCTCTGAATCGTCTCCCACCCATAAACAGTTCCCAGCAAACTAACCCAACACTGTTCCTTGCTCAGCCAGTGGCCACTCAACAAGCCAACGGCCAGCCAGCTTACATCCTACAGCCAAATGGCCAATTGGAGTATATGTTACAAGCCAATGGCCAATCAGCTAATGGTCAGCCGGGTACATCTAATGTTTTACAAGGCCAACAAGTTTTTGCTACAACATCCTTTACCGGAGAAATGACTCAGCAGTCCGTCTACATTCTCAGACCTCAGCCATTGTCAGCCGTATGTTGTATACCAATGAAGTCAGCGGTGTATATATATTAGTAAAGTCAGCAGTGTATATATATTAGTAAAGTCAGCAGTGTATATATTAGTAAAGTCAGCAGTGTATATATATTAGTAAAGTCAGCAGTGTATATATTAGTAAAGTCAACAGTATATATATTAGTAAAGTCAGCAGTGTATATATTAGTAAAGTCAGCAGTATATATATTAGTAAAGTCAGCAGTATATATATTAGTAAAGTCAGCAGTGTATATATTAGTAAAGTCAGCAGTATATATATATTAGTAAAGTCAGCAGTGTATATATTAGTAAAGTCAGCAGTATATATTAGTAAAGTCAGCAGTGTATATATTAGTAAAGTCAGCAGTGTATATATATATTAGTAAAGTCAGCAGTGTATATATTAGTAAAGTCAGCAGTGTATATATATATTAGTAAAGTCAGCAGTGTATATATTAGTAAAGTCAGCAGTGTATATATATATTAGTAAAGTCAGCAGTGTATATATTAGTAAAGTCAGCAGTGTATATATATATTAGTAAAGTCAGCAGTGTATATATTAGTAAAGTCAGCAGTGTATATATATATTAGTAAAGTCAGCAGTGTATATATTAGTAAAGTCAGCAGTGTATATATATATTAGTAAAGTCAGCAGTGTATATATTAGTAAAGTCAGCAGTGTATATATATATTAGTAAAGTCAGCAGTGTATATATTAGTAAAGTCAGCAGTGTATATATATTAGTAAAGTCAGCAGTGTATATATATTAGTAAAGTCAGCAGTATATATATTAGTAAAGCCAGGAGCATTAAGTATTAGTAGAGTAAGTTGTATGTTACACATTCATAGAGTATCAGGAGGTTATATATTTGTAAAGTCAGCGACTAACAATAGACTATTAGTCAGCTGCATGGTGACAATTACATATTCCTATAGTTTGAAGTTGGTAATACTGTACTTTTGGTAGAATAGTCAGTTATAGTTAATGTGTTATTGTAGCAATATGGTAGTTGCACTTTAGTTAATGTAAAGCCAGTGATATTGTGTTTTAGTTCTGTCACATTGGAAATTGTAATAACTTGATAAACAGAATCATTTACATTATTATACTTGAAAGATGGTTTCTTTTAACTAGTAATTTAGCAGTTCAACTAAAAAAATCTTCATGTGTTCCCACAGCTACAGTGTTCACTGTAGCAATAATTCTTTTTAATTATAAGTTGTTAATATTGTGTTATATATGTGTTAGATGATGTCTGCCACAATAACACTGGGTGTGGTGATTCCTATCTGCATGCATTTCTGTTTTATAAGTCGAATCAAACAAAGCCAATCAATCGAATAGTAGCTAGAATAACTTTTTTATTTTTATAAAGCATGCATACCATGACATTTGAAAACATCCTAATCACTTTAATTGAAATGATGATTTTTAAACAATGTTTGTATAGTAACGCAGTCATCGTCACATTTTATATATTGGTTATGTGTTTGTAGTCTGAACACGCTGCCTCTAAGACCTGGGTTATTGTTGGCATCCTATCAACCATCTTCTGCTGCTTTCCCCTGGGACTTGCCGGTACTATTATAGCTCACATGTCTAGGGAAGATGCTGCTAGAGGTGATGCCGGCAATCACAGACGTAGACTGTGTCAGGCTAAAGCTCTCACGGGGACGGCTATTGGAATTGGGTGTTTGGCCCTCATTGCCTTAGCAGTTAGTGTGAGTAGCAAATTTATCAGTAGGAGTTGAGTATTTGTTATTTCATATAATTACGCTATGATATACAATTAAGGGTGCTTTTGAATTCCCTAAGCGTATCGAATCCGAAAGCGCCTTTAATGAAACAGATAACCATTATATAGAATAAACAACCACATTTATATTGTATTCAAGTTATTACCCTAGTTGTGTAATAACATTATGACAGTTGTTTTCTTTAATAAATACGCAATACTAAAAAATCATGTTAACTTTTCTAACTTATCTTCAGTTTTACATTTACTAGACTGAAAAATGTTCACATTTCTTTTGTAGCTTGGACTAATTTTTGGACTACTTCACAACCAGGGAAATGATTATGAGTATGAACCCATTCCTAGTTTTACCTGGACAGGTTAAGAATTTAATTACAATGCATTATAAGGCTTCTACAGGTTAATAGCTAAACATAGCAAAATGCTGATTACATTTTAGCTTGCCGAAACATAAAATTTTTAACTTGAGAACCTACTAATGTCTAAGAATCAATAGAGAAGAATATTTTGTTTATCTTTCTTTACTGTCTGTCTCTCTTTGTGTTTGTCTGTCTGTATTTATGTCTGTCTGTTGTCTTTATGTCTCAATATTTTGCATGTCATTAGTCCCATATCATGAAACCAGCTCACCAACTAACTTCGCAACCATTGGGCTGATTAAATACATGTACGTATATAGATGACAGTGTGGGCCAGTTTCTGTACAATTGTTTCCTAGGTGTTTGTGGTCAAACCTCACTTTTTAAAGGCAGCAATACTTTGTAGATAAGGGAATCTACCTAGGTTGCTATGAAGATGATCAGTTTCACAGAGATGTTTCTGGTATTAACACGGAGTTTGAAGACGATAATGATGTTGATAAATGTGTCTATTACTGTGCATCACATGGTACGTTGACATTTTAAACTTTATAGCAGTCGGCAACCTTTTGCTTTACAACTACATAAATATATACACTAAGTTTAATGGTCCAAAAATCTGTTTAAGAGTTAAGTGTTTGCTATTATCGTCATGGTAACCGGCAGTTTATTGTACAAAGACAACAGCTGTTACTATAACACATTACACTATTCTTTAAAATGTTTAATTAGTTTTAAAAAGATTAGTATACATTAATGTACATAAAGTAAAACTTAGGTTTCTGTTTTGATGCAAATAAAACTCAGTGTTTATGCTAATGAAAATATGTATTTTATATATTGAAATTTGGTTGAATTGCCAATGCTGCTTCACTTACTATATGTAGAGCACGTTGAAAGAATAAAAGAGTTCTTATATTTAATTTCTTATTTATAACTATGTAACCAGTTTTGACAGCTATAAAAATATCTGATAATATTATTAATAGGTACAAAAATATAATTTTTAGCTGTTGCATTTGTCAGTTTATTTACAGAAAGTTTTTGGAGATGAGATCAATTGATTTTTAGTAAAAATGTCTATCATATTCTACCAAAGTATATTTTGTCTAATTTGACTTCCTTTATTGACTTTTTAAATGAATTCTAGTCCCTTGTTATTATGATGTTAGATTTCCACTACAACATGTTTATGCCTGCATAATAATACAATGAAAAAATGTTACAACATCTACAATAAACATTGTAATTTGTACACATAACTATTTAGCTATTATATATTTATTAATACAATCAGCACACCTATATATAGTGTGATAGTTATATTCATATAACTACATCAATAGAATTATCACATAGACAACATAATTGATACAATAATAATATATAATCTGTGCAATGCATAACTATATAAGTATTATATTTATTAGTATAATTGAAATTACAGGCTACAAGTATGCTGGACTACAGGACTACTCTAAATGCTACTGTGGTAACTCGTACGGCAGCAATGGGAAGGCATCTGAAGACTCCTGTTACGCAACTTGCCCAGGAAATGCGGACGAAATTTGTGGTGGTTACTTGAAAAACTCCCTTTACCGGACTAACTTCATCGGTGAATATATGAATCTATAAAACGCATATCTTTCCTTTTCATCTTTTAAAGTATTTATATTTTCAATTCAAAATGAATAATATATACCTTTTACGGTGTGAATTAAAGTGATGAAACTTTGCTTCGTGAGATTTTAAAAATGTTCGACATGTGACAAACGTTTTGTAATACTCTAACTATACTGTTTAGATAAAAAATTTCGCCTGACTAATGTTCTATGTCCTGAAACTATTGTAGGGTGCTTTTTTGATGACGATAAAAGATCTTTGAAGGAATATTCATATGTGATAACATCCGGTGATGAGCTGAAGGATTGTGTAGAAACATGTGGCTATGAAGGTTAGAGCTTGATTGAGCTTGAGTTTGGGAATGGCTTTTGATTCTGCTCTATTTACCAATAGAAATTTATATTTTTTATTGGCTTTTAAAAAAACACTGTTTAACGAAATTTGTGCTATTGCATAAAGGGACACATAAACCTTTCCCTTATAAATTTATACTCAAACTCAAGACTTAACACATTCAAAAGCTATATTAATTGTTTAGGTTATGAATTTGCTGGTTTGCAAGATTCTAACAAGTGTTATTGTGGACAAGATCCCAACAGATATGGGGAGGCCCTTGCAACTGAATGTAATACATCGTGTGCAGGAAATCCCGAGTTAACGTGTGGTGGCACCTATAGGAACTCAGTCTACAAAACCTCCACCATTGGTCAGTAACTATCAATATGTCAATTTATTTCTTTACAATACTAGTTATGCATAAGATTATTATTTGCCCATTTTTATTTTTGTGATTTTGAACATTTAAATCATTGAAAGCAAGTTTGTTGTACTTTAAGTTTTTTAAAAATTTAAAACTTGACAAGAAACTTTTGCTAAGCTCTGAAACTATATCTGCCTCCAGCAACTTATATATCATTTTAGCTATGAATTAGCTGAAGTTTCTAAAAAATAATAAAACTTATTCAAATTTGTCTTTTTCTGGTATTGTTGTAATGTTGACGTGTACCAAGAATTTTTTTATAGAACTCAACTCAACTTTTAATACTTAATTAAATGGCTATTTATTTGTTTAGACACATATTTTGATTTCTAGCCTACTCAGGGGGACACAACTTAGGTTGTTATACTGATAAGCCTAGTGACAGAGATTTGACTGGGTACTACATATACCTACCAAATAACAACAGCGTCAATCACTGTAATGATATCTGCTCTGCCCGTGGTAAAGTACTTATAAACTTTAAACTCCAAATATAGACTTAGTTTTCACAAATACAATGCAAATCTTGTAGCTAAACATTCATAATATGCAACAAAACTAACAAACCATATCGTTTACAGGCTTTCAGTATTCCGGTGTCCAAGGCAGCAATGAGTGCTTCTGCTCAAGAAATTATGGCAGTCACGGCATCGTCCTTGAATCTTACTGTAACATTAGCTGCTCTCTCTATACATGGCAGAAATGTGGAGGAAATGTGAGAAATAGGGTGGCTAGAACCAACTACTTGGGTAATGTGCTTCAATATTCTTCCTCGTGTAATCGATACTTACGTATAATAATAAGTGACTTATAAATTACATACTATTTCATGTTGAACCAAATGTTTGAAAATGAAATAATTGGAAAAGATGAAATTAAAAGATGCAATTTTAGACTTGACTTTTGTCTTATTAAATTTGAGATTTACAGTACATGTGTGGTTAATTTTGTTGTGTCATGTTATTATTAGGTATACGTTTTCAGAAATCAAACTATAAAAACTTTTGAACAAATCAAATGCCTCTGAATAAATTATTCCTTTACTATTCAACAGTGCAACGGGTCTTGTATAAATTTGACACCAATGATCATAGTCATATAAGCTCAACAGCGTTTATTGAAAAAAAGCCTTTAGAGACTTTTAGTTACTATATATGCTTATCTGGAATATATTGACATAATTTCTCTTTGCTTTAGTAAACCTATAATGCAGTATATTAATATACAGTATTTCTTTTAGCAAGTTTTCTGTAAACAATTTAATTAATTCCTTTTACAACATTTTTTTAGGTTGCTTTGAAGATAACCTTTCTCACAGAGCTTTGAATTAATCTGTATTACTGGACAGAGGCTTTCTCCCTGATGACTGCCGGCTAGCTTGTGAAAATCAAGGTAAATTATCAGATGTCTCAGAGTCTGATATTACCATAAAGTATGTTCCTGCTCCAAAGTTCAATAAATAGTAGCATGTGCACTAAGTATAGCAGCATGTGCACTAAACAGTAGCATGTTCACTGAATAGTAGCACGTGCACTAAATGATAGCATGTGCACTAAATAGTAGCATGTGCACTAAATTATATAGCATGTGCACTAAACACTAGCATGTGCACTAAACAGTAGCATGTGCACTAAATAGTAGCATGTGCACTAAATAATAGCATGTGCACTAAATAATAGCATGTGCACTAAATATAGCAGCATGTGCACTAAATATAGTAGCATGTGCACTAAATAGTAGCATGTGCACTAAATAGTAGCATGTGCACTACACAGTAGCATGTGCACTAAATAGTAGCATGTGCACTAAATGATATAGCATGTGCACTAAACACTAGCATGTGCACTAAACAGTAGCATGTGCACTAAATAGTAGCATGTGCACTAAATAATAGCATGTGCACTAAATAATAGCATGTGCACTAAATATAGCAGCATGTGCACTAAATAGTACCATGTGCACTAAATAGCAGTATGTGCACTAAATATAGTAGCATGTGCACTAAATAGTACCATGTGCACTAAATGATAGCATGTGCACTAAACAGTAGCATGTGCACTAAATAGTAGCATGTGCACTAAATAGTAGCATGTGCACTAAATAGTGTCATGTGCACTAAATATAGTGTCATGTGCACTAAACGAAAATGAAAACACTTGGTTTTTATTTATAGCTCATAAAAAGAATTTTCAATGCTCATATATAAAAATGATTTGTGAAATTTTATTAGCTTTCATGGTAACTTTATTTTTAAATTATAAAAAATTTATAAATTAAATTTTAGATAAGTTCATTAAAAATAGTATTAACATGAAAAAGTTGGCTTGTTTGGCTTAATAATTAGTATTAACCAATTGGAACACTCTATCTGACATTGTTGTGCAGGTTATTTCTTTGCTGGGATACAGAATGGAGACCAGTGCTACTGTGGATATGATGTTAACAGGTACAAACAGATAGATGATGCAAAGTGTGACGTACCCTGTATTGGTGACTCTGACATCATGTGTGGAGGTTATCTTAGAAACTCTGTATACAAAACATTTATACCTGAAATAGTTTATTAAACAGAGATGGCAGACTCAACCATTTAAGCAGGGTGATAAGTTTTTGGCTTCCTCATAACATTATGTGCTCAGAAATTGCTTTTTGTAATAAATATACTTTATGTTTTTATATAATAGATTGTTTTTATAATATTTTTGTAGCTATGTAATATTAATAGTGATAATTTTTGTTGATGACAAAATAAGAATTATGCTCATTGGTTGGCAGTATTATATAAGGCAAGAGTGAATACTATATATAAACATATTATGTGAATATTATAGTATTTACACTTCCTACACATTTGTGCAAATTTTATATGCTTAGGAATTCATAATTCTGTTTTTTTATCTTTTTAGTTTTGCTGGCATTATTTTATATTTCAAAGTTTTAGCTTATTTTTAGTGGGAATTTAATATATTCAAGTTGTTATACTTAACTTTTTGAGTTTTAAAAATATAATATTATCAAGCCAATAATTATATAATAACAGATTGATCCAAAATAAACTTCTAATAAAAATCAAGATATGCAATGAGTATTTGTTTATAGATGCAGATTGAGATATTTTTTAAAAATTTTAATCAAAAACCGTCCAATTACTATAATTCACAGAATATTATAGAGATGCTACATAAATGAGTAATATATATATATATATATATATATATATATATATATATATATATATATATATATATATATATATATATATATATATAGCTAGACTAGCTTATGACAATAAAATGCTCCATAATCTACAAACACCATACATAGCTGCAGCCAGCTCATATAATTAGGTAAACAAATGAAAAATCTGTGAATTTTATTTTACTAATGACGGGAGAGACTTGGTTTATACTTTGCACCTTGGGGTTCTTAAAAAGATAAGTTAAGTTATTTAGTATACTTATAATGTTAAATATGTAGTGTGCGAATGTTAGTGTGCATGATGGTGCAAGCATTGATGTGTGCATCAATGTGTGTTAGTGAGTGTGTGTCTGTGTGTAATGCTATTCTAGCTCACTTTGAAAACTACTTGCAGTAGAATAAAGCTATTAGGTAAAGCTAAATGAAAAATCAATATATTTATTTAAAATCTTGAAAACTTTTTTGAATAGTTCAAATATTTGCATGAATATCAAATAAACAATGTTATTTGAATAAAGCCTTTCTATAAAGAATGCTTTGTGTTTGTTAACTTGTTCAATATAACTGTATAATTTTAGCACAGGCAAGAGCACCTTTGCTAGTAGTTTTTAGTCTTTTAGTAGACATATGTGATTATTGTACATTTTAATAATAACGCATATGCTATTAGATCTTAAAAGGTGATCAAATCGAATACCAACCAACCAACCAGCCAGCCAGCCAACCAGCCAACCAGCCAACCGACCAATTTTCAGTTTTATATCAAAATCAGGTGAGTCTCCTATTTTGTTGAACAACAAATTTATTTAGTTATATGTATTCAATCATATATATGACTATAAATAAGAGAGGATAATTAAATGCTGTAAGATTTCAGTCTTATATATTCTAGCTTAGCACAACTATATTTCTCAGACTAGTGTTATAGTATTATAGCTCTCAGACTATATAGTAAGATCTAGCTACCAATCTGCATGGCAGTTTATACACTCAAAGTGGTTTATGAATATTTATTAGTTTAACTCCGGAGCTCTATTAAGTAAACAGAGTTGTCCTTTCAAATAACTTTATCTACTGACCGAAGGTTTTTTTTTGTAATTCATTGAAAATGCTATTAAGTACTCTATAGGGAACATTGTTTAAGTTGCCACATTTTTCTTGATCAGTATGACTATTATGTGTTTTAGTTTATTTATAGTCATAATTAAAAGCTTATAGGTTAAACTAAATGTTATTAGCTAGAATTGCTTTACTACATTACTTTTAGATTAAGTTTTAGATAAAAAAAACAGTGAACTATTTGGACAAAATCCTTATAAACCTGACCAAAACCTTAGGCAAGTAAATGATAATATTAAATAAAATAAAATAATCACTAAGATTTTGCAAGAAAGTCAGGTGAAACTAAGTTAAAAACTTTCCCTGTGTTGTCAATTGCTGGTATTTCTTGAATCTTGACATTTTGAAATATTCACTACTGCTTCAAAAGTTAATAGAAACTATTCAATAGCTTATGTATTTGCTGCGCTAATTTAATTTGTAGCTTAATGTAAATAAGCATTTTCTTGCATTCAAATAAGAAAAAGACTTTAATAAAAAAAGAACTCTCACTTAACACGCAAAACATACAATACATGTACACACAACACAAAAACACAATACGTACACACAACACATAAAAACATTATTCATCAGCGCTTTACTGAATTATTGACAGCTTCCTGTAGAAGTATGACCTCATCACCAACCACCGCAGCAGACCATAAGATGATGCGGAAACTTCCACCTATTGATAGTCTACCTGCCCAAAATGGTGGGCCTCTTTATTCATCTAATGAGCTGACAAATAACAATCAAGATCAAACAGTTGCCATGGCAACAACTTCCTTCTCGGCCCAAGCAGTGCACTCAGAGCCTCTATATGTTCAAGCAACTTCATGTCAGCCAATATCGAAGGTTTGCCCATTTAATATATGTGTGGCGTGTGGCGTGTGCGTATGCGTGTGTATAAATATATTAAAAGTTTGATTTGGGAGTCAACATTTTATACAAAACATGGTTTGTTTTCAGGCTGAAGAGTCGGAATCTCTCACTTGGATCTTGGTCGGATCACTTGTGGCTGTAGCCTGTTTCCTTCCACTTGGTCTCCCAGGTGCTATCTGTGCTTGTGTAGCTAAAGGAGATGCTAAGAAAGGCAATGCTGCTGGTTTTAGAAGAAAGTTACAAACAGCTAAGATACTTTCAAGCGCTGCTATTTGTTTTGGAGTAGCTGGCATCATTGCAGCTGGAGCATCGGTATAATTATTTAGCGTACCAAAACTATATCGTAGTCATAGTGCACTGTTCAATAATTATTTTAGCAATGATGCAGCTATTATATATTTTTGAAAATATCGCAATTATGACAATATTATAAAAAAAAATTCAAAAATGAAATTATGTTATATATTAATTTATTGATATTAAAACAAAATTCAAGTATGTGAAGCTCCTTAATATTTGAAAAATAACAAAGTTTAGCCAAACCTTTATATTTCATAAAACTAAAGAATGTTTATACCTGAATCTACAGCTCGAAATTATTTTCTCACTAGAAGTCATTAAGTCTACCAATAATAAGTTTAGAGATATTTGGGTGTTGCAACCACAGTCACATTACCATACTCATGTTCTCTACAACAACATTCATCCTTGACCTTTCCAATTATCTGTGTCAGCTGACATAATTGTATTGATGCAAGGAATGTTGATGTTATGATGTTTCAGCTAGGATTGATATTTGCCTTTATTGCTAGAATTAACAAGGAACCAACCACTGACTATTACTATGAGGAGCCTCTACAGTGGAGAGGTAAGTTGGAGTTTATTTCATTATCATAATAAATTTATATGAAGAAACAGAGCTAATTGCTGACTTTGTTTATTTTATTTACTAAATGTAAATTTCTTAGAAATTTTAGAAATACTTTCTATAAATTGTGTTGCTTCTATGCAAGTTTTGTAAAAAGAATCTTGTGATTATGCAACTTTCATCTTTCAACTTTCTGCATAAGACAAATAAGAAAAACTAATTTTTTTGGCATAAAGATTAGGTTTTGAGTTGAAAGAAATAGAATGACTATATTATAGGAGTAGAATGTTGATCCTTTTCGAATGATTTTATTACCTTCTGCTTCTTCTTGCAACTATTAGGAAACCTGCAGGCTGATTGGCCATTCCAAAATTTTATAATAAAGATTTATTACAATATTCAAGTTATACCTGCTGTCTTAAAACTGCTAGCCATTGAAATAACCAACTATATTCATACAGTGATTCAGCATTTTTTCATAAATTTTGTCATCCAAAGTTGCATCAATTTCAACATCTTACAAATAGGTAAGGCATTTTGTTAAGGAACAGCTTGACAAAATGACAGTTGAATACATGCAGTATAGTAACTTCCTAAAGCAGCAAAGTGAAATTTATTAGTTATTATTTTAGATGAAGGAATATACATGGGCTGCTATGCAGATAATATGACTGACAGAGATATCTCTGGTGTTTATATAAAGTTTGAAGCTGACAATGAGGTTTCAAAATGCACCAATTTCTGTGCTTCAAGAAGTATGTAAAACAAATTTTTGTATTTCAAATACATCAATTTTAGAGCTTTTTAACATCAATGATATATATAAATAAATATACAATATAATAAATATATATACGATGATAAATATATAATATAATAAATATATAATATAAATGAACATATGATATAATGAATATATAATATAATAGATATATAATATAATAAGTATATAATATAATAGATATATAATATAATAAGTATATAATATAATAAATATATAACATAACAAATATATAACATAATTAATATATAATATAATGAATATATAATATAAATAAAGATATAATACAATAAATATATGACATAATAAATATAATATAACATAATAAATATGTAATATAATAAATATATAATATAATACATATATGATATAACAAACATAAATTATAATGAATAATATGATAAATATATAATATAATAAAGATGATGTATATATTTGTATCTGTAGAATACAAGTATGCAGGCTTGCAAGATGCTGTCTACTGTTACTGTGGTAACTCCTTTGGGAAGTACGGCAAGGTTGATGAGAGTAACTGTACCACTAGTTGCCCCTCAATTGACTACTATAAGTGTGGGGGATATCTTAGTAACTTAGTCTACAGAACCAACTATTTGGGTGAGTGTTTTAATGAGTCCAGCGTAATTGTAGCTATGTAAATATAAACTCAATCAAAAGAGTAGTTTAATGAAACATATTATATATAGTCTTTCATGTTCTATAGTTTCAAAAGTCAAGCAGAAATGTTAGTATTTTTTTGATTTAAATATGAAGTAAAAATTAGCATCGTGTAGAAGTTACTGTACAATTAAATTTTGTACCTGCATTTAATTTTAAACAATATACGAACATTTACCTAGTATTTAAATGTATATGTGTGCATATCTGTATATGAGTGTGTATATGTGCATGTGCGTATAATTATATGTGTGTATATGTGTGTATGTATATATATATGTGTGTGTATATATGCGTATATTATATATGTGTGTGAATATGCATGTGCATGTGCGTGTGTGTATATACATATATGCATGCATATACATACAAGTATATGCGTGTATATATGTATATATATGCGTGTGTACATACGAGTATATAATACACGTATGCAGTACATGCACTGTATGTATATAATAACTACATAGGTTGTTTCAATGATGATGCAGACAGAGCGTTGACAGGATATTCATACACCATGACACTTACTGCATCTCCAAACATTTGCACAGAAACTTGCAATGCTGAGGGTAATCTTTGTATTTTTGAATACACTTCTTATATTTTATTGTAAAATAAACCAAAGAAATTAACCAAAAAAAATTAATGTTACCAAAATTTAAAAAGAAATAGTTTATTATGATCAAATTGATTTCAGTTTTTAAGCTATTAAACACTGCATAACTTTTTAAAATAATGTTACAATACTTGTTTTTCGTTTTGGAAGAGAAAACCAAAATGCTAATTGATATATAAATATATTATCATTATGAATTATTTTAATAAGGTTTTGATTTTGCTGGAATCCAGAACTCTGATGAGTGTTACTGCGGAAACGATTTCAACAGATATGGTGAAGCGCTTACTTCCGAGTGTAGCAGTCTATGTTTCAACAACTCTGAAGGGCTCACATGTGGCGGAACATATAAAAACTCTGTTTATAAAACACATGTATTCCGTAAGCAATAATCAACGCCATTGTGTCTTTCACTGAGCCTAAATTTAACTTATAGAATAATTTTTTAAATTAGATTGAAAATGATGCAAATTAATTATTAGCATTGATGACATATTATAGCAGTTTTTCTATTACTGCTTCTTTTATAGAAGAATCAATCAATTTATTCCAAGAAAAATTTTGTTTCAGGTTATGGAAGATTCATTCTTCTTAGTTGCTTTAAAGATGAAGAAAGTGATCGAGATCTTACAGGCTATTTTGTTGACTTGGGATCAGAAAATAGTATCAGCTATTGCAGTGACATTTGTGCTTCACCGGTACAGATTTACTTTTTTTTTGCATTTGAAGAAGTCATATGAAATTATTTTATAGTTCAAGTCCTTGTGAAAATGTGTTATATGCTTCTAATTATTTTTTTGACCATATATTATGGTCAAAAAATACATAAAAATGTATAATGTTGCTTTGATTATTGTCCTAATGGCATGCACCTCATAATGCCCTTTGTAAGATTTCTACCAAATTGATATATAAAAGTGTTTTTATTTAGTAAATAAAGGTATCATAACAGCTTCTTATATCATTATCTTTCATCGTAATTGACTAATTGATATTTTTGATTTTACAAACAAAGCAAATTAGATTTATACTAACTTATATTTTTGTGTTGTAAATAATTTTTGGTGTAGTTATAGCAAATGATAAGCTAACATTTAAAAACCTACAAGGATTTTTTATATTTTAGATAAAACTATTATATGTGAAAAGAAAATGGTCAATTTGTTACAGTTTTCACTCTTCTTTAGGATTTCAGTATTCAGCCATGCAGAACGGTGCGGAATGTTACTGCTCCAGGGATTATGGCCGACACGGTAGTGTTCCAATGGATGAGTGCAATGTGAAGTGTCCCAGTAACCAGTAGAGTGATTGTGGAGGGGTTTTGAGGAATTCAGTCTACAGAACAGCCTACATAGGTATGACTCATACGTCTCAACACTGAAGAGAAACAGGAAACTTTACACCATGCTTCAGTTTGGCAAGAGATTACTTACCAGTTATTAATATGTTGCACTTCTTTATACTGACTAATGCCCATTTCAAAATAATGTACATCTTTTCAGTGTTTTTCAATGAAAGTTGTGTACAGTGCAAAGTTAGCATAGGTATTTCATTGACAGTGTTACTGAAAATTATCATCAACTTTCTGTAAAGGATTTCAATAGTTTTTTACACATCCATTTGAGCATTTGTTTAATTTTTTAGGGTGCTTTATGGACGATGCGGACAACAGGGCTCTGAACTATTCAGCTTCATTCAACTCTAGTGTTACTTTACTCTCTTGTGCCGTCAAGTGTATGGAGAAAGGTTAGTGTGTTTGCCCAAACCTGGGCCTACTACTTTTAGCCTTATTATATATAAAATCACTAATGACTTTTTATACTAAAGATGGGATTCATGGAAACATTTTGACATTTTTTCAATTTTAAAATAGCACCCATATAACTCAAAATTTCTGCTATAAATTTTCTATGGGCCAATAATTAAATTATTGCTCAGTAATCCATATATGATAAAATTGATGCAGGGTATGCTATTGCATGTTTGTGCTTTTAATTAAGTGCAAATATACTTATACTTAGTATTCATTTGATTAAATATTACACATAATTTAAGTGATAAGTGAAAAATTTATATTTAATGAGTTGAATTTTGTTGTAAATGCTCATAAAATTAAGTAAATGGCAATGTTATTCATTTAAAGGGATACTAGCGGTAGAGCTGCTTTAGAATTTATCTGGTTGTTTTGAGATTGCTATTTTGAACAACAAAAATAATATGAAAGTGTAAAGGAACAGGAATCAACTACATTTGCAAACTGGAGTAAATATGGTCTACATGTATTGGGTGACAACTCCCTAATGTTGTGGAGTTGTCATTCTATAGCATTGGTAAGATTGAATTTGCTGTAATTGAGATCTAAGATACATCTTTATAAATTGTCTTTTACAAAGTGATCCAAGGGTTGAAAAATGCAAAACGATCAGCGATCCGAAATAGTTTATCCGCAGTGTAAATTAATTTTGCCCCCACTGCAATAGGAATCGAACCCGAGACCTCTGGCTTGCAAGCAAGTGTGCTAACCATTACACCACGGAGACCACTGGGTAAACTCAACACTACATGCAAAATTTGTTGCTTTCATATATTATAGTTTATAATACAGCAAACTGTAACAATTAACTGTCAAACACTATATTTAAAAATTAATACAAGTATTTGCATATTGAAGTAATTGGTTTTTGGAAGAATTGTGATAAAATTTATAATTGCCTATCAAATTATTTTGTTACGATATGAAATAATAAAAAATGCTTCGAAAGTACGATAAAATCACTTTATCATTTGTATAGTTGTACTTTTTGCTTAAATAATTTATAATGTAAACAAACCTTAACATACTATTTTATGAAGCATTTCAAATAGAGAAGACAACTCTAATAATTCTCATATAAAATTAACACCTGTGTACAGGTTATTTCTTTACCGGGATACAAAATGGAGACAAGTGCTACTGTGGATATGATGTTAACAGGTACAGACAGGTGGCTGATGAAGAGTGTGACATACCCTGTATTGGTGACTCAGAGGTGATGTGTGGAGGCCATCTTAGAAACTCTGTATACAAAACTCATCAAGATCAAATTATTTTATAAAAATGAAACCTCAAAAAATATTTATAATTTTGCATCAATTACTAAATACCACTAACACCTATTATAGTATTATTGTTTTTTACAATTAGGGCTCATTTGAAAAAATCGCACATTACATGTATTAATTTTTGATAAATTTATTAACGTTGTATTACTATATTTTTATGTACAATATGTAAATAATCTTAATTTATTATTTTACCTTATTTTTATACCTTCCGATATACTTTGGGATCAAATTTTTTTATTGAACATGAAGTTATATTTAAAAAGCATTCTATTTCAGTAGCATTATTGCATAAAGCAGTAATCAGCAATTCTTTTGGTTGTCTTTCAAAACGAAATTAATCAGCACAACAAATTGCACCTGAGCATTCTGGTCTCTACTTCGCTTAAAGTCATGAGATGAAGCTTTTCAGTCTGACCCAATCACAGCTTTTGTTATTGTTATTATAACAAATTCACAACTCAATTTTATTATAGAAAAAGCATATTATGCTCTGTGTAAAGTTATCACATATACTCTAGAGCATAATTATTTCAAGTTGTAAAAGCAGAATAACCGAATGAATATTCAACAGTTTATTAAGCATTCAACGTTGCGCTTAGCGCAACGTTCTACTCAAATAGATGATCACGTCACGTGATTCTTGCCTATACACGCAATGCAACGACTGCAATAGTTGTCAATTCATTAATTAGATAACAGCACGCCCTCGCCCATTGGCTGTAGCCTTACGTCTTGGCAGCCCGGATGTTTCAGTGCAGACGTTGACCCTACAGTTAGTAGAATAGTAGCACGCTGGCAATGCAAGTTCCATCGCATAAATAACAATAAATTTTAATGATATAATTAGCAAAATATAAATGAATTTGAATTGGAATTAACTTCAAGAGGCACAGGTTAGTTTTGTTTTTCAGTATTTGTATGATTTGAAGCTTTCCTTAAGTATTGATTATCTATTTCAACTTAATAATAAATATTTGGTTTATTTAACATGTTTAGGAGTTTAACAAGTTTGAAATACCAGTGTGGTGGGTGCATGATGAAATTCATGGCTATGTGTTTACTTTATATTAGATTTCTCATAAAATTACAATTTCTTAAGACAGGCTCTCCAGTTATTGATCAGATTGTCACAAGATAGAATCCTAATTTGTAGCTTAAAGTTTTACTTTTACTCATATCAGTAATTTACTGCAACTAATAATTCAAGTCAACTTTTAATACAAGTTCAATCTTTGTTTATGTTACATATGCACTAATACTTGTCTTAACTGATAATTAATTAACTTTGTCTATGGCAGTTATCATTTGTTGTCATTTTTATTATAAACTTTAATATTTTTAGTAGACCTACAATGTCATTTCCTAGAGTCAAACTCACCCTAGCTAGCCACTAAAAGAAGGCAAGAGGTGATTAATCTAAAATCCGCATATATGTTTGAATACTTTACAATGTCATAAATAATTTTTGTTTGTTAATTGTTTTAAAAACCTATTATAATTGTATATATTAACCTACTTTTATAGTTTCTTACGGCAGTTGGAATACGTAAAAATAAAGTTACGAAAACCAACACCAGTACAACTCATCTATAGTTAGTGGCGACGCTACAGTAAGAAACTCAACCATCTGTGAGACAAAAGCTAAAGAATTCAATAGAGGCCTGTCCTGAGAAATTTTAGCAAACCACCAGGAAGTTTCAGCAATCAACTCCTTAGAGAGGCAGCTGAGTACCCCTGCTCCATATATCATACAGTATTAGCTGATAAGGCTAGTTGACTGTAAAGTCCAAGTGACAGTTTTAAATGAGGAATTAATTAAAAGGTCATTTTAATTGTTTTGCCCTAGCTCTTATGAAAGAGCAATTTACTATCCTAAGTTATTATTAAAATATTTGATGAGCTGATTTAAAATATTTGAATAGAGTCACTCTGAATATTGTTTGTTTTTGATAAAATAGTGTGCTACTTTTCATACCTATTGTAAGTGGGAAACTGATCAATTAACAGGGAGCTTGCAATGTCACCATAACTAAACAAACTAGTAGGTAAACAGCACTCGCAGTGCATTGTAGTTCTGCAATTCACATATCCTTGAATTTGCCTTGTGCATAGATCACACTGTGTGCCTGTGATTTTTCCCTTCGCATTGTAGTCAGGTTTTTGTTGCAGCCTCACTAGGTACTTATTCAGTGTTTTCTATTGTTTACAGTAAAATTAGTATCTCTGTCATACTGAATTGAAAATAACCATGAATAGGTTACATGCCGATCAAGATTATCTCGTACAAACAATGGAAAGACAACTTTACTTAAAGACCCATAATGTTCATTTTGGAACAAATAAATTTAGTTCTATAAACAAAGCAGATAAATCCTCTAGGCGACTGCGACAAGCTGCTGCCAATGCTGAGGCTAAGATAATTGAGTTACAGGCTAAACTAGAAGCTGAAAAGAAAAATGAAGAGCTAGAAATCCAAGAGTAAGAACTTGCATCCAAGAAGCGGCAAGTCAGTCAAAGGAAGCTAATGCTGAAAATCGAAGCTGAGAGACAGAAATCTAAACTTCTCAACAATGAAGCAAAGAAGCGGGAAAGTGAGAACAGTCTCTTTCTGACACCCTCAAAACAACAAACATCTCTTCAACAAGATTTCATATTTGATGAAACACTATTATACGACAACATAAATCTCAAGCCCAATTCAACTGAAGTGCCAGTGGCAGTGGCTATATCAGCTGAACAAGCATCTGAAGTTTCTCCACCACCCGAAAATAGGTTAACAAGTCATCCCAAGACATCTGCAAAAACAATAACTGAATCCATGAAAACAACTAAAACTCCTACAGCAGAACCAACAGTCTTTGATGGTGATTCTCTAAAGTATAACAAGCGAAAGCACAGTTTCAATGCTCCAATGGTGTGCAAGGCTATATGTAATGAAGAAAAACTGAGTTATTTACCCAAATACATCTCACCAGTAGTTGAGGAAACCATGTCTGTACAAACACCTCTTGACTGGAACATTGTAGGTCAAGTAAATAAGAGAAACCTAAAACATAAACCCCAAAGAACTCACTTTAAATCTAAGAACAAGTCCCCATCCTGCAAGATCATATATTCTCTTGAAAAAGACTCTGAGAACACTAAAGACACCACACAGAATACTCTCTCTCAGGGTGATAATAAATTGATGAATATCACTCATGACGGCATCAAACGAGAAAATGGAATCTACACTATTTTTCTAACCTTGAAGCCGAAGCTGGACACATCCAATACTAAATTGATCCCACAAAAAAGGTTCCGCTTGTTAAAACAAAAATCATCAAAGCAGCCAGAAATCATGCAAGAGTATACAGCTTTCACAAATGACGCCATACTATGTAAAGGCCACCCTGAGACAATCCCAGACGAGAAATCTAACATCCTGCTACAGGAAACAAGCTGCAAACACCGTGTTGGTTTACGCCCGCCGAGAAAACGTTGGCGGCAGGTCCGAAAGGGTAAACTACTCTTAGCTGACGGCAGTCTAGATAAGAACGGGAAACTGAAATCTAACTTTAGCTACCTGGAGAGACCAAGTCACTCTATAGTAGTAATTCAAAGGGCGCAGTATTAGGTTTTGATTCGCCAATTTAGGACGAATCAAAGGGGGGAGTGTAAAGTTATCACATATACTCTAGAGCATAATTATTTCAAGTTGTAAAAGCAGAATAACCGAATGAATATTCAACAGTTTATTAAGCATTCAACGTTGCGCTTAGCGCAACGTTCTACTCAAATAGATGATCACGTCACGTGATTCTTGCCTATACACGCAATGCAACGACTGCAATAGTTGTCAATTCATTAATTAGATAACAGCACGCCCTCGCCCATTGGCTGTAGCCTTACGTCTTGGCAGCCCGGATGTTTCAGTGCAGACGTTGACCCTACAGTTAGTAGAATAGTAGCACGCTGGCAATGCAAGTTCCATCGCATAAATAACAATAAATTTTAATGATATAATTAGCAAAATATAAATGAATTTGAATTGGAATTAACTTCAAGAGGCACAGGTTAGTTTTGTTTTTCAGTATTTGTATGATTTGAAGCTTTCCTTAAGTATTGATTATCTATTTCAACTTAATAATAAATATTTGGTTTATTTAACATGTTTAGGAGTTTAACAAGTTTGAAATACCAGTGTGGTGGGTGCATGATGAAATTCATGGCTATGTGTTTACTTTATATTAGATTTCTCATAAAATTACAATTTCTTAAGACAGGCTCTCCAGTTATTGATCAGATTGTCACAAGATAGAATCCTAATTTGTAGCTTAAAGTTTTACTTTTACTCATATCAGTAATTTACTGCAACTAATAATTCAAGTCAACTTTTAATACAAGTTCAATCTTTGTTTATGTTACATATGCACTAATACTTGTCTTAACTGATAATTAATTAACTTTGTCTATGGCAGTTATCATTTGTTGTCATTTTTATTATAAACTTTAATATTTTTAGTAGACCTACAATGTCATTTCCTAGAGTCAAACTCACCCTAGCTAGCCACTAAAAGAAGGCAAGAGGTGATTAATCTAAAATCCGCATATATGTTTGAATACTTTACAATGTCATAAATAATTTTTGTTTGTTAATTGTTTTAAAAACCTATTATAATTGTATATATTAACCTACTTTTATAGTTTCTTACGGCAGTTGGAATACGTAAAAATAAAGTTACGAAAACCAACACCAGTACAACTCATCTATAGTTAGTGGCGACGCTACACTCTGCAAAGCATCGTATAAATGACTGCATTAAAGGAATAGACAAATTAAAATAACTTAGGTGAAGCTATAGAAAATATGTTGATCATAATTTGATCAGTATAATATGTTTGAATAGGTAGGCTTTGCATTCAATTCCTTTGTACAAAAGAACTGGTTGCACGGCATAATTGTCCTGTGTATTGATTTATTACGTCATTCATATTATTGTGTAACACGGCATCAGTTTGCAATATAGACTGCAGCTACAGGCAAGTATGTCTAAACTTATTGCTTGGCTACTAGTATAGGAGTTGAAAAGTAGAATGAATTATTACCATAAGATTGACTATACAAATGTGTTAGGCCTTCAAAGCATCAGCCCTGTTAGATGGTTATAGCTGATGAGAAACTGTTACAAACTATAATTAGGTAATGTAATATTTGTAAACTTTTTTAAAACAGATCATTTAGTGTAAAAGTAGAAATAGTTTTCATCGTTAAACTGCACGTATTGTTACTAGAGCTTTCCTAGGCAGCTTATAGAATTCGAATACAATACATTTAACATCTCACTATAGTATGTCATCATTCATCTTCCCAGTCACTTGTCAGGTATTGGATATCTTATTATAGGGACACTAGAGTGGCAAAATGACTGAAACAGAAATGAACGAATATGCAGCTATTAAAGACCAGAATAATTATCAGGGTTTATCAGCACCTCAGCCTGTGGGAAACATACCAACACATGCATTAAACCCTCAGCCTGGTCAACCCTCTCCAGGTTACCAACAGCAGTTTGTACCCCAACAAGGATATGCCCCTAATATGCAGCCTCCACCTGGATATGCCCCTCATCCACAACAGCAGCCTGGATATGCCCCTCATCTACAACAGCAGCCTGGATATGCCCCTCAGATGTACATGCCACCTGAATATGCCCAACACACATACTTCACGAAAAACACAAATGTTCACCAACCAAATAACAACCAATTAGCTTCTATCCCTCAGCCAGTATTTGCCACTCCTAGTTCTGGAGTAGCACCTGCACAAGCACCTGCTTATAATGGACATGGCACTGGCCAGCAGGTGGTGACACAGACGACTCAGTCTCTTCTAAATGTGAGTTTCTATATATCTATCCCATAGTTATATATGTATTTTTGTTATTAGATTTGCATATATATAATAAGACAATAATTATTATGAATATTATACAAAAAATGCAGTTATGGCTTGGAAGTTTCAATATAAGTTGATATCAAATGTGCTCACATGCACAAATATTCTTAGTTTAATGTAAACAATGCTTTACATAATATTATTCTTACTGTATTAGGGTCTTTAATCGCCTAAAATTATTTAACAACTTAGTTTAGACTTTAGAGTAAGTATAATAATCATATTAAAAATTACAGTATAAGTTAAATAGCATGTTTTTCTGTAGGTAACAGACACAGGTTCAACATGCTGGATGGTTGTTGGAATTCTGACGGCCATATTGTGCTGCCTGCCACTGGGAATTGCTGGTGCTGTCATGGCATTTTTATCTGGTGAAGATGCTAGAGGAGGAAATGCTGCTTCCTACAAGACAAAGATCTGTCAGTCTAAAGCTCTGACACTCACAGGACTAGGAATTGGGTTGGCGATAATTATAGCTGCAGTAACTGTGGTGGGTAATTGTTGAAATACTTTTTCTAAACAAACAGTATGCATGTGATGCACTATAAAAAGTTTTACGGTATAATCAATATATTCCTAAGCAAGATATTCAAAACTGAATCTAAAAACTTAATCAATGCCTTTAAATTGATTAAAAACTAACATAGGTAACTCTAGTACTTTTTCCAAAAAGCTAAGCTAGTTATTTGAATTGATGACTAATTGCATGATAAGTTTATATAATAGGCTCGCTGCTAAGAAGCCAAAACATGTGTCTAAAGTTTTCAGCTGAATATAGACACGATTGAATTAGCAAAGAAGACTGTCAAGTTTTATTTTTATAACTATAATAAATGGGTTTCAATACAGGAATAAAAAATGAATGCATTGCATTGTATACGTTCACTTCAGTATTGTATAATCTCTATTTCTATGCTATATTGTAGTACGTATTGCATATCTGTGTTTATATATATATACATGGTATTACTCTACTGTTTTATATCTGTGTATATAACATTAATTGCAGGTCTTATATACAAATGTCTATAGTAATAATATCTAGAATATAACGTGGGTATATTTTCATGATTGTAATGTATATGTGTTTAGATATAGGTATATAGTAGTCTACACTGCATAAATACTGTATATAATATATACTTATGTCTAAATGATCAATTTAAAAGGAAATACTATGTTAAATTTGTTTGGTAAGCTCTCTTTATAATTCATTTTATCTAACTTATTGTATTAATTTTCAAATTTTATGGTTTTAATTTTTAGGGTTTGGTAGCAATAAACAACGATTACATTAGTTATGATGTCATAACTCCTGAATATTATACTCAACAATGGACAAGTAAGTATTATGCTGAATAGTAGATAAATGCTCAGTCACTTAATTATAGGTACATAGGATTGTGAAATGATTTAATTAGATGACTTTTGGTGTTTATTGATTCGCATATGATCAAAAATGAATATATAATATTATCCAATCTGAGTTATTTAATTAAATATTTTATATAAAAATAAATTTATTATCAAAAAGCAGATAAAATTTCATACAAGTAAAAGTCAAAAATTAAAATGATTATGTCAATTGTTAACGTATAATTTTTTTATTTATCTTATAAAAATATTATATATTTCAGCATTTTTGTTTGGTTAAAAGATGAATATTTTCTTTAATCAAACAACGTAAAAGATTACAATAAGTAAAACCAAATAACATACAATACATCTTTGTCGTTACATTATAGCTGAAGCCATTTACATGGGATGCTATGAGGATGATATCATATTCCGAGATCTTGATGGAGATTTCTATGACTTTGGAACAGACAACTCCGTCTCAAAGTGTAGCAGTTACTGCTCTGAAAGAGGTAAAAGAAGTTGCTGTTTAGTTTTAAATTCCGACATTGTTGAATATAAGCCCTCTTCATGTGAGAAGATGAAATCTTCACTTTATGTTGCTTTTAATAATTTACTATTCTAGATAAAACTTATTCTTAATAATATGAACTAGAATAAATTTACTTCCAGTCAAAAGTAAAATAATTTTCTTTTAAAGTTACCTATTTTGTTTGACAGAAATTTTGCAAAATGCATCATCAATAAAGAAAAGTTCAAATATGTGCATAGCTACAAATTGTAGCCACAGAAACAAATTACCTTCCCTGTCATTATTCCCACAGTTATTTTTATCCTGTAATATGGCAATAGCTTCGTTAGCATATAGCAATTGTTTTGTAAACTTGTATTCATTGTCCATCAATTATAGTTGGATTAAACATTGATAAGTGTCTATAAGTTCAATACATTGTATTCTAAATTATATGTAAAAAAGTATTTTTTCAGGTTACAAATATGCAGGCCTGCAGGAAGGAAACCTGTGCTACTGCGGATACTTTTTTGGCTCAATTTCTCCGTTGGATCAGACTCAATGCGACTCTCGCTGCCCTGCTGATAACAGAGAATGTGGAGGGTATCTCATCAACTCTGTGTACAGAACAAACTATCTTGGTGAGTATCTTTAATATATCACTTTCTTGACTTATAATTCTTGTAGTGCTTAGTACATATGTTGGTTTGAGCTTATAGTTTTAATTCTGGTTTGTATTTGTATTTCAGTAGTATCTAGGGTAAAATAAACCTATCGGCATAAGCTAATGCTTTGAAGTGATGTGTGTCAGCTTTGTTTAGTTTCTTATGATAGGTCACATGACAGGTTTTGATGTAGCTGAGTAAATTACCAATCTTATAGATTATTATAAACTAGTACTTGTAACATATATGTACACATTCTAGTTTAGTATTACTTTTGATTTGTATTTTAAACCCAATCCTAATTATTACCAAGAAATCTGATCATACTAATTGTTATTGGTCAGCACACAATAAAGGTTGGTTACAGAGCTGTTTAAGTTGTTTAATAATTCCTTTTTTCAAATTTATTTGCTTGATTTTTTTCCAAATACAAGTATATGCTTTATTAAATTCAATAAACTACATATACACATAAATGTAAGCTAAAATATTTTTAACTATTTTAGCAGAAAACTTCCACTAACGGTGCATAGCGTACTTACAAAAAAATTAAATATGATTGCCAGAGATCTGTCAAAATAGTTTCTGTCATTTGGGCATAATTTTCTGTCATTTGGTTATAATTTTTACTATATCATGCACAATGATGTCTCCAGAAATTTTGTGCCAACTTAAAATAAAAAAGCATTTGTTTTCCAGCAGGACTGTCAAACTGCTTAGCGCAATGACTAAATATTTATATATCACTACGAGAACTATACAGCTTTCTTGTAAACAGCACTTCAGCATTGAAAACTAAGCCAAAGATTATACATTAATTAGCAATTTATACACTAATATTATGTAATTGCACAAATTTATTTGCAGGTTGCTTTAAGGACATCAGTTTCGATGTATCTTTAGATTCCCAATACTATTTAGACTACTTTGACGCTGTACCACAGGTCTGCACATCAAAGTGTGGTGATAAAGGTAAGTGAAATGCATTATTATTTTCTTTTGGTATACAAAACTATACGTGAAACTCGCAATAGTTATCATCAGTTTCAGATTTGGAGCTCAACAAATATTGACAACAATTATAAGAAATGACTCTAAATCGAAATGGAAATTAATTGCAAAGACTAATTGATGGAATACTCAAACGACTGAGTAGTGATCAGATAGTTTAGTATTATGCCACATAGTAATGCAGAAACGCTAAAGTATACTTTTTCATTGCACATATTATAATGCTATGTTTGAAAACCTGCAAAGGTGGGCATCTGCTTAAAAAGTCTTAAAATAAAAATCACGGCAAAGTTTCAAATTTTCAACACCTTCTCAATGAAATGTGTTTTAGGATTAAAGTTTGCGGCACTAAGTGGTAGGTACTGCTACTGTAGCAATGACCCAAACAGATATGGTGAAGTTTCCTATGAAGATTGTGATGTGAAATGTAGTTCCAACAGTGAACTTCTGTGTGGTGGTAGTAGCGAGAATTCAGTGTTCAAAACTGATGCTAATAGTAAGCCCCTACCTATATAATATTCAGGAAATATTGTAGAAAGCTCAGTCTACTTTTAATAGCATATACGATTACATCACACAGCAAAATTTCGATAATATGCCTATATAATAAAACATACACCAATATATCAAATGAAAATAACAATATATTTGCTTAAAATCATTTTGCTGATGTGTACAGTTTATTTATAATTGCATTATTATAAAACTATGACGCTGGCCACAGTTTTGATAAAAGTAATTATTGCTGAATTGAAATATTTAGTTGTTGCAATTATGTTTATTGAGATTTACTTCCTTCAAAACTGACCTAAGATAATCAACTTTGCAAGATAAAGAGCCATTGCCGTAAACAAAAGTAAAAATGTCCATCCAGGATTACAGATAATGGAAAACCAGCTACGCATACCGGGCATGTTTTACTTCGGAGGCTGAAGTTTTTAAGTACCCTTAGAGTACTATAGTTTTTCAAATTAACCAAGTACACTTTAGGCTTTTGAATAAAGTTAAAAATAATTAAAAGCTTCAATATACTAAATAATTATGAAATTCTTTTACCTTATAGCTCTAATCAAACAAACAAAACTAAAACTCTCACATGTATAAACTATTGCTTTAGGTGATAAAACATATCACTATCTTGGCTGCTACAAAGATTCTACTTTTACAGATGAACTACCAGAGTATATATACTCTTTGGACAACAGCCCCAGTTGGTGCGCATCTACATGTTCAACTAGAGGTAAGTAAGTCGTGCTACGAGTCATACTTTGGTTGCTAAAAATACTTCGAGAGTTGAAGAGAGTTTTTATTAAAACAAAATAGCTGCTGGTATTTACAATTAACAATTTACAGTTGATAGGTAACTATTAAGCTTGACCATATAGAGTAGTTATATTAACCTATGTCTGATAGTCAGGTTATAGGATGCCATCTTCAACTGTATAATTCTAAATTAGTTGCTGGAAAAATAAACATCATGCACTTTGATAAAAACATGAATTTAAACTAAAGCTAAATCACAAAATTAAACGTTTAGTTTTTTCAGTGTGCACAAAAGCATGGTTAAATAGTAGTATATATTAGTAGCTAGTTTATTGCAAAATTTTAGTTGTCATGGTTTTTAGTTGAATTAGTAAAAAGTTAGCTCAATATATTAATTTAATGAGTTTATTATTACCAGGTTACAGATATGCTGGACTACAATCAGGGACTGAGTGTTACTGTGGACAGTCTTACGGTTCGTATGGTGAGTCATATGATTGTTACTCAAATTGTCCAGTTGGAAATGAATTCTGTGGAGGACCATCATCCAACTCTATCTACAAAACAGACTACTTCGGTAAGAGAACATTTAAAGTTATTCATCTTAGTTTTATTCAACAATTTAAAATTTGAATTAAAGCCATATTTTCAAGCTGAAATTTGTTAGGGCGCTTTCAAATTTTCTCAGTGTAGCCCACTGGGCTCATCGATGAATCCGAAAGCGCCCTTAATTGTGAAAATTTGAAAAGTCTCAACAGAGAAAGCAATTTGAGTTTTAACATAATTTAATGCTAATTATTTGCTCTAATTTATAAAAAAAATTCAAGTATATATTAGAATAGGTTAAATTGAATTTCAACTGTTTTTAGGCTGTTTTAAAGATGATTTCTCAATTGAGGCCATGAACGTCTCTGTCTTCATGTCAAATTATGAGTTGTCTCCTACCGAATGTAAGAGGAGATGCAGAGATCAAGGTGAGAGGATATTACATCATGTTATTCATCATGTGCTTAAAGCATTACTATAATATTTTCGATTACATCAAAAAGTATAACACCAAAAGCTAATAAGGTCTATTTTAATTCAATACTTATCAACTATAAGTTTGGCCGTAAACGTTTTGCAGTTATATTTTCTGTAACAAGTAAAATTTATGAATTGCTGTTAAAGAAATATACTTGAACTGCTGGAATAGGTTCAAATAGTCAGCAACGTGTTTTGCATATAGAGCAAGATGTAATTTATAAGCTCAAATATTTACATTAAATCACACTTTTGAACAAAGTATTAAAGGCAAGATTTATTACTATAAACAGAATTTATATTATTATAAATAATTATTTTACATTTTTGGCACACTTTTTTGTAGGTTACTTGTTTGCTGGAATTGGACAACCAAATGGATGTCGTTGCAGTCACGATTTCAACAAATACTATCAGGTTTCGGATTCGGAGTGTGATGAATTGTGTACTTCAGACTACGAGAGTACATGTGGTGGTTACAGCACACTGGCAGTGTTCGAGACAGGCTTGAGTTAGGCATCAACTCAGTAAATGCTGTTTTGATAGATGCTGTCTTGCAATGGTTGCATTTATACAAATTTGGTCCGTAATTGTATTTTTCACCTGTCACTATATTATATTTTTGAAATCAAAAACCATGGATTTATAAAAACATAGAGTGCTGCCTGGGTTATATATATATTCAAAGGAAACTTTATATATATGTAGTTGTATATATATATTGCATTCAAATGGTATATATATCCACTGTTGTACTATATTTTATGGGTTGAAAGGATACATAAAATTGTGCGAATGCTGAAATTTGAAGCCGTTATCTTTTCTACGAACCTTTTTACTCAAAATTAAGCTCGAATTGCTTACAAAAATCTTTATGCTTCAGATCATATTTTTTATTTTACACATCTTTAATACTTTTACTAGCGTTCAGATTTTTAAAAATATATTTTGCACAATATATAAACTTTTTAAAATAATAATGCCTTGAAATCTCTTAACAAATCTAAAAGATTTACATGTGACACTTTTCTTCAACTGTTAGAATTGTATGCTATACAAGAGGTACCTAAATATAGTAGACATAAGTAGAAATAGTATAGAAATCAGGTCACATATGTTCTAATTTTTTACATTAGCTCCGTGTTTCCAATAGCTATCGCAAAATAAACACATATGGCTGTAGTCTTCATGCATACACTGGACCATGTGCTTATGTAAGTGCCAGCAACATATGTTATGTTTAAAAGATTGTCAAAGGCATCGGGCAGCTAATGTGTTTGGTAGTCTTAATCTTTTTGCAATTTATAACTGCATCTTGGGAATAATTTGATTTCTTTTTGTTAGTGCAGAGCAGTTTACCTGTTTTAAATCATAATGAAAATTGTAAAAATTTCAGCTTTACTGCTAACTTTTAGCAACATCCAATAATATTGCAATATATCTGCAGCTTTGTTTAAATAAAATCTGTCATTAAAGTATGTAATATCTAGCACCGCAAAGAAATATAAAAACACAATTATAAATTATTGTTTAAATATTATAGTTTATTATTTTTATTTTTCTGTAATTATTATACTGATCAGCTATGATCACAATTTTACTCGGAAAGTAGAGAGAGATATTTTCATGGGGATATAACACTTTCCATTGTTTTCATAGAATATGTATGGAATTAATCAAAACAATTAAGATAACTCCAAACTGCAATATCTAAAGATTTATTTTTAGAAAACTGCCAACAATCACACATTCTTTGTTGAATGCAACAATCAAGATAATTGATGACATCACCGATTGTTGTGTACATTTATAAACAGCACTGCAGCTATTAGTCAGGTATTCAAAGTTAATTTTAGTTCATTCAATATGATTATTATTGAAAGTATAATTGCATCATATTATCTTGCAAGACTAATATCACTTTCATATAATACTTGAAATATACAAAAGCTAGTCTCTGATAGCAATCAGTTGAAACCCGTGGTAAGTCAAAATCTATCACACATAATTTGAATTTGTTCTTGACACACTCTTGACTTAAAATTGGGCTAAATAGATTTTATCTTAAAACATTATGAATAATTGGTTGTAGTTATATAATATTACATACTTTACGCAAATTCACATGCTTATGTTATTTATGAAACTCTTAAACTTTTGTCTAAATTGTACCAAACTAGTACTTAAACTATTTGATATGTCAATAGCATTATACTTTGATGATCAACAGTTTTGTTTTATGTTGAATATATTGTGGATTCCCATAAAAAAGTTAAAAAACTAATTTGAACTATATTATACAACTTTTATCAATATTTACTAACAAAGGCAAAATAATATATTGTCTCTGGCTTAAGCTTTCATATGCAAAATGTTTTAGGCGGTGTTTAAAGAAGAACTTTAGAATAGTACGTGATGATCAGATGAGAAAACAACTATTTTATAGAAAAAGATAAATTGAGCTCGGTGTCATCACTGGTCAGTAAGTTGTAATCTATAAAAATGCCTATTGACTCATGTCAATTCATTCATGGCAATTCATTTAAATAAATTTTCTCTCTGATATTTTTATTAATTATGGTAATATTTGTAGTGATGATAATAAGCAAGTTGGTGAATTTATCGATGAATTTTAAAGATATTTCAACAGCAAAGGGTATATGGAGATGCTTTTATTAAGATGACAACCATTAGTATAAAGAGTTGAGCCCCTGATGTTGAAATCTGGTTATGGTAACCAACAATTATAAAGAAGGAAAAGTAATTATTCTGCTGTCTTGTATGTATGTTCATGCAGAAGTTAGTGCAAATCAAATTAAACAGGTTGAACAATTAGATATATTTAATTAACATTGAATATGCATTATCTTGTTGCCTGTCAACAATCTTTCACTATTCCGCAGTAATATATATATAATATACTATTCTTTAAAACCTGCTCCACACATTTTCACGCAAAATATTTCCCTATATGTTTTGCTAAAGGAAAATCTCTATCATGGCTGTAAGAGTGTGCTTTTTTATTCATAAATATATGACATAAGGTTTTTTTATTCATTAATTATAGCAAAATGTTAACTAAAAGCCTTTGATGATAATGTTATCAGTTTACAAATAACGTTGAAGTTCATGTGCTGTGGTTAAAAAAATGGTAATTTCAAATGCACCAGATATTGTGAAGACCATGTTTGTGGTGAGTTGCAACATCATTTAATACTTAGTCCAAACTAATGATCTTTTAAAATATAGTTTATAATTCGAGTGAAAGCTATAAGAAGTTGAAATATATATCCACTGCCATAACTGTTTGATATATATATAGTCATGCAAGTATAGTATACATATTGTATATGCTGTATAAACAAGAATCAATATATCTGTAAGATCTTATAGTACAGCTAGCTGCTGTAACAATTCTTTGCATAGGATGAGATTCTATTACACTGAGATTTCTAAGGTAGCTGCAGAGAATTGATCATTGTTTGAGGAATTATATAAAGATATTGTTTACAGAACATGGAAGCTTCCTAACTATAATGATATAATCTTGTAGTGATCTTTCCTTTCCGGTATAGTGTTTCAATTACTAGTTTTTTAAACATGTCTGGCATTGAGCCAGGAGTGAATGTGTTACAATCTGATTTGTTTGAGTCTATGAATTGTTTGTAATAACTTAAGTAGAATATATCTGGCATTGAACAGAATGTGATGCCATTTCGTATTTCATTGAAGACAGGGCGTACATGAAGTTGGCTATCTGACTGGGATCTACAAGGTAGTTGTGTAGCAGTGTTATCAGGTGGGGTGTAGGCTTTGAATTGAGGAGTGGTTATCGAAGTTGTCTTCTTCCAATAAATACATTGAGCGATGCAGGAGTAAATGTGTTGCCTGTAAAAGTTAAATTAAATAAAATATTTCATGCATTGAACATAGCTGCTGGTAGTATATTGCGCATGAGGTGGAATTTTACCACAAAGTTAAGATCTGTAAGGTAGTTGCGTAACACTAAAGTTGAGTTTACACCTTCATGCTACTTTTTTCAGCAGAGGTATAAACGAAACTTTATTATAGCCTGCTTGTAAGACTATAAATATTGAAATAATTTGTAGTAAAAAAAGTTTTCTAATTATGCATGCTGCGATAATTTTTTTTTGTTTAAATGATGTTGTTTGTGCTTTTGGCACTATTTTCATAATATAGAAATAATATGATAAATATATTTATAGCATGAATGCATATATTGCTTAGATATAATTTAGTTGTACAGGAAGAGTGAATCTATATCAAATACAGAAATCTGCTTTTGGTAGTATTTCAGAGCTTCTTCTCTGAAGGTTGTATAGTAGCAATGCTCTCTAAAACAAAACTTAATATATACTTAATTGTTTTGCAAAAGTTCAGGAGAATAATTATCTTCTTCTTTTGCAGAGCAGACAACCCTAACTTTATTGTTTTGTGGGTGTTTGTAAAAAGAGTTCACAGTTTGAATAAAATAAGAGGCTAAATGCTCTTTCTCTTGTTTTATTTTGCAAATATAGTTTTTGGAAGTCATTACAATTTATAGTCCTGCAGTAAAAGTGTTGCAATCTGATTTCCTTGTGTCTATATGGAATACTTGTAAAAACTGAGGTAGAATAATTCTGGCTCTGTAGCTCTTTGGTTCGGTATGATGGAAGCACAAATTTCTGACATTGGGCTGCTGGTGAAAGAAGTGATGTTTGTTGCTGAGGAAGAAGGAATAGTGTTGTTATTTTTTATCTTTTTCTTATAGCAGCTGAAATCGGATATGTCTGGCATTGAGCCAAGAGTGAATGTGTTACCATCTGATCTGTTTGAGTCTATGAATTGTTTGTAAAAACTTAAGTAGAATATATCTGGCATTGAACAGAATGCGATGCTATTGCATATTTCATTGAAGACAGGACGTGTATAAAGTTGGCTATCTGACTGAGATCTATAAGGTAGTCGTGTAGCAGTGTTATCAGGTGTATATTGGCTTTAATATTTTGACTTTCTGTCCTCTTCCAACAACAGTAATTGTGTTGTATCTAATTTACCTGTTTCTATAAACTAGCTATAAAATCTAAAATTTGAAATAAAATGTTTTGAATAAAGACTGAAAGAAAATTTAAAATCAATTAACATACGTCTATTTAAAATAAAAGTGCCATAAGAGCATAATTCTTCAAAGTTTTTATAGTAATACAAAATATTTTATTTATTTTCATGCGAAGAGGAGTTTTACAAACTAAAAGTTTTTTAAACTTTTACTCACCAATTGGTCAAAGGATCAAGTTAAGCAGATTTTTTCTTTATTAATTTTCTATTTTAAATACAAACAAAATTTGGCATCAAAAAACTTCTTTTTTAGCAACAGCACATGAACAACCTATGCATGTTTTTCGATAAGCTGTAATCTGGTAAACTGAAATAGTTTGTCTTATAATTATATTAATAATTTTTTCTGCATGTTTTACTAATTCACAAGTTGTCAGACTGATAAACTTTGTGTTTTTATTTAGTTATAAACCATTTTTTGTTTAAATTAATTAATGTTGTAACGATCAATTTTGTGCAGAAATAAAATTCAATTATAAAGCCAAATTCTTATAGCTTATTTTATTTCTTAAAATCTAACTTAATGGATTATATAGGCAAGAATGTATAAATACAATAAAATGTTAATAATATACCTATAACTGGAATATAACCAATATAAAGTTACACACTATCTGCATATAACTAACTCTTGACTAAACACTGGAAATTATACTAAACAGTTTCCAGAAACAATATAATGAATGCCTGAGTGATGCTAAAACTGCATCAAATTGAACATATACTTATGAGGCTATTAAGGAGCAGCTGTGGTTTAGGGGTTAAAGCGTTTGCTTAGTAAGCACAAAGGTCATGGGTTCAAGCCCAGACAAATGCCATTGGTGATGTTAGGAAGAGCATCCAGTCATAATTGCTCCTGCGCCTCATCTTAATAAGTCCTTAGCCCGTTTTAACAAAAACCCCTTTTATCAGGAGTTTTCTCACAGGGATAAAGATTATAAACCTGTGTGAGTTTTTTTATGAGGCTATTTACAGCGCTGTAACATATAGCTATATATTAGCCACATGAACCTCGTTTTTTCAGCAGGTATTTGGAATTTGCAGTTTGATCTAACGTAACTTTTAGACAGCAGTTTTATCATTGACTTTTGACGAAACCAATCAATATTTCAGTCTATAACAACTATTATTTATACAAATTATATATCAAAAAAAAGCAGTAGGGCTTTGGTAAAATAACCAGTACACCAAAAGAGTATGCTTTGAGACTCCCTGAAGTCATAAATAAATATTCCACACTGTTAACAGTTTAATATACTTTTCACTCAACAACCTGGCCTATCGGTATCAATAAATGCTTTTGTAGTCCAATATGAACATGGTAACCGAAACAAAATATATACTTGCTGCTAAATATTCATGAACTTGGTTGGCTATAGCTATATTGTTTAAGCGATGTTTTATATAAACATAACACTGAGTGAAACTCTCCTGTTGGAATAAGCTGCTAACACACAGAAGTAGAGCAAGTTACCTAAACATGAAGGTCTTGTATTTGCAAACACTTTGCATTTTTGCTTGCATTGCTTCTATCAAAACTGAACGAGGTATGTTCAAGAATTTACTATCTTAATCTTCAATCCTTTTTACAAACTTTGACAGCTAACTTGTTAACAAATTATTTAAAATCATTGCCTTATTTTGCTATATTTGCTAAATTAAATCATTTGTCTATTCCAGCATATTTCATGCTTAAAGTTACAACTTTGATTACATGTAAACTAAGTTCTACAAGCTTATACTTTCATTTTGACAATACTAGTGTTGTTATAATATATTTAATTGTTAATTGTTATAATAATATCACGCTATAAGTGTTTTAAAGAAAAAGCTTGGAAACCACAGCTAAAAGATTTAAGAGTGATAATATTTCAGATTAGTGTTGCACAAAATTATAGAAATTTACACGTTTCCAGTTGAAAGCTAATGCTATACATATGTATAGTATTGTTTTAAGGTTGGCAAACTGAAATTCAAAAGATTTTTCTGTAACACCATTATAGCAATTTGGCATTTGTTAAACAAATCCGAAGTTGTCAGCAGTATTACACTTGTTTATGTAAGCAGGCTTGCATAGAGTTTAATGAAATTAATTTAAGACTGAAAACTGCTTATTTTACTTTAAATATAAATGCAAGGAGGGCAGAGGGGAAAAAATAAACACATTTATCTAGCTTGATTCCTTTCCTAAGTTTTAGCATATGATACAAACTTGATAGGAAAGAGGCTATACAATATATAGAAGCTTTTTACCAGTTTTGTCGTGAGAAGACAATTCCCTACTTATTTTGAAAAGCTCTTATATATACCACATTCTCAGTGTATACATATGAAACACATTATCTAAAAAGAGCAACTTTTTAACTTGCGATTTCATCAGCAAAAGTTGTCACTTGTTTTGAATTTTCTAAAATGTGAATTATAGTGATTGGATACAGAGGGTGTTATAGAGATGAAAGCAACAGGGATTTACCTTATAAAACTGATTTTACAGACAACTCTGTAAGGAAATGTATTAGCCACTGTCAACAAAATGGTAAACAATTGCTTTTAATACTATGATATTTCTTACTCTTGAAGTGTCACTAATCTTAGTTTCTACATATGGTGCCTAATACTGCTTATATATATAGTACAACTGAGAAAACCTATGGCAGACCTCAACACTGTACAAAACTGTATTAGCTATACTGTCAAACACAAGGTAAACAGCTATTACAGTAGTGTGGCCTTGCTCACTCTTGAAGCATCACTAGGATTAGTCTTTATAATAACCTGTTGATTATATTATATAACTGAGAGAGAATATTTATGGCTTACTTCATATAGTATTCATTTAGGAAGAAAAATTACTTCATAGGCATTTTAAATTATCAGATCTGAAGCTGAATTTAAGTGACAATTTTTTTTAATTTTGTAGGCTATGACTATGCAGGTATGCAAAGCTCTAATCAATGTTTTTGTGGAAACCGATATGGCAGATATGGAAGGCTTGATGAGGCAGAGTGCAATAGATCATGCAGGGGTGATTATAGTAGTGAGATATGTGGGGGTCATTATGCTAATTCTGTGTACGTTGTGCCTAAATGTTCATGCATTGGGTCTCAAAATATTAATGAAAATTAATGATCGTTGAATATTTGATTTTGTATAAACACTGCAACAATACCTGATCACAGTTTAAGTAAAATAGTTCATTCGAGAAAAGATATAATGTTTTTATTTTCTAGTTGTACTGCAATTGTCACTTTTGTTATATTTAGAAACTTGAATAACCAAGAGTTTTAACTAAATTTGCACAATATTTTTATCATTTTACTAGTAGGTTATCTGACTGAGACCTATAAGGTAGTTGTGTAGCAGTGTTAGCATGCAGGTGGAGTGCATATTATAGGCTTAATTGATATTTTAAATTCTTGTCTTGTTCCAGTAACAGTAATTGTATTGCCACTTGGGGCATCTGTTTTTATGATATGCTCGTAAAAATTGAAATAAATTATTTTGGATAAAAGTTTAAAGAAGGGTGAAGTTTAGAATGTATGAGCATAATAAAACTACCAGCACATATGCATATTTAAAATAAAAGTGTTGAAAGTGAAAATAGTTCTTAAAAGTTTTTGCAGTAATGCAAGAATATTCCATTAGTTTTGTTGCAAGGAGGGATCTCAAAAACCAGATATTTTTAAACTTTTATTCGATAAAGAAGTACAGTTAATAATTTGAGCAGATTAAACCTGGTATTCTTATCAGCACAAAGCAATAACTCGTTACTTAGAACACTCCTATTTTTAGTAACAGTGCACGAACAACCAATTTCTTTGATGAGCTTTAATTGCAGGTAGGTTAATATGGTTTGCTTTTTTGATCAACTACTTCTGTTGTATTTAATGCAGGTTTTTTAACTAATAAATTTAATTTTTTTGATCAATGAATGCTATAAAATAAAATTTGTACCCAAAAATAAAAATAAAATATGACGAATGCTTAAATCTTGCTAAAAATGCATCAAAGTGAGCACACATATACTTATGCAAAACTTATTAACGGTACCATTACATAGCTACTATAGCTTCATGAATTTTGTTTGTTTAGCAAATATATGGAATTTGCAGTTTAATTTAACCTAACATTCAAACAACATCTCTATAATTGACTTTTGCTGAAGCAAATCAATATTTCCGACTAAAAAGGCTATAATACAATTCACAGAAGTTATAATATATTAAAAATCTAATACTAGGATTTGGCAAAGAATCAATTAATAGACTAAAAGAGTTATATGCTTTGAGACTCCCTGAAGTTATGAATTTATACCCATACCTTTGCTATAGCAGTTTATTATACCCTTTCACTCAATAACCTCATCTATATGTTCACATGATATTGCAATCTAACCAACCTAGTAACAGAAATGAAAGATATTTGTTAACTATTCATGAATTCATAAATTAGTCATCACCTTAATCTTTAAAGCAATGTCTTCTATGAACCTGACACTGAATGAAACTCTTCTGTTGGAATCAGCTGCTAACACACAGAAATAGAACAAGATACCTAAAATGAAGGTCTTGTATTTGCAAACACTTTGCATTCTTGCTTGCATTGCTTCTATCAAAACTGAACGAGGTATGTGTAAATACTGATTTTTAAAACCTAGACTGCATATATGAGAGTCATAAGTTCAAATATTACAAACTTTGTTTGACAGCTAATTTACTAACAACCTATTTAGGGCAACTGGGTCAATTTTTTTTATTTGTTAAAATAAATTAGTTTAGTAACTAGCTAAGTAACTTACTAAAAACGTATTAGAGCAGTTGCATCATTTTGCTATTTGCTAAAATGAGTTTATCTATAATTCTAGCATATTTCTTGCTGCAAAATTACAAATTAGATTATGTGTAAACTTAGTTCAACAACCATATCTTTTATTTAAATTATATGAGTGATTATGATGATGATTCAATTCATAGATGATTTATATTAGAAGCATTCTAAAGAAGACAGGAAATTGCAACTAAATTTTTTTAGAACTGCATGCTTGAATATATTTCAGGTTTGATGAATTGTTACACGTTGAGATATATGTTTCTAGTTGGTGACGAAAACTGCTTTTATATGCGCTATCAATTGAGTTTGACAAACGAAAAACAAAAATGTTTTTCCTAATAATGTTTTAGGGATAGCATAATATTATGTTAAGCAAACCAAATTATCAGCACTTTATAACTTGCTTATGTACTGTACATGCAGGCTTATATACAGTGTAATATAGTGAATTGAGGATTGAATTTTTTATTTTAAACACAAATGCAAGTAGAGAAAAGTGAAAATAATAAGAAGCACATTTATCTAGTTTAATTATTGTCTTAGTTTCTAGCACATGATGAATCACTTGATATGAAAGAGGCTGCAATAGGAGCGCTTCACCAGTTTTGTTATAAGAAGACAACTCCCAATTTCATTTTGCACATTGTCAGCAATTTATCAAAGTATACATGAAACTTATTGCTTAAAATGCACAATATATTGTAGTTTGTGATTTCATTCGCAAGATATATTATGTTACCGATGTTGATTTGTAACGTAAATTACAGTGATTGGATACAGAGGGTGTTATAGAGATAACAGAAGCAACAGGGATTTACCTTATTTTACTGCTTTTGAAGACAACTCTGTAAAGAAATGTATTAGCCACTGTCAAAAACAAGGTACAAAAGCCTTAAAAATAGTTTCTATTGCATATAACTGCTTATATCGGGAGTGGGGAAGTCTGCAATTTACTTAACGCAAAATTACAAAGAAAAACTGATTTCATAGACACTTTAAACTTTCAGATATGAAGCTAGATTTAAGTGACAGTTATAGTTTTATTTTGTAGGCTATGACTATGCAGGTATGCAATACTCTTCACAATGCTTTTGTGGAAACGGATATGGTAGATATGGAAGGCTTGAGGAAACAAGTTGCAATAAACCATGCAACGGTAATAGTGATGAAATGTGTGGCGGCTATTTAGCTATTTCAGTGTACGTTGTACCCAAATGCTCATGCAACATACCTTAAAATATAATTAAAAATTGGTGATCATTTTTCATTTGATTTATATAAATGATGCAATGATACTCGACTACAGTTCAAATAAAATATTCCATACAAGTTGAACTGAAAAACAAAAACAAGGTATAATCTTATATTCTATAAATAGACTGCAATTTTTCTTATATTTATAAACTTGAATAACCAAGAGTTTCAAACAAAACCACACAACTGCACGTTCATTTAAATTACACAATATTTTTATTATTTTACTATAGTTGGCTATCTGACTGAGACCTATAAGATAGTTGTATAGCTTTGTTATTAGGTGGGGTTTAGGCTTTGAAATTGAATATTCTTGTATGCATGTCTTTTTCCAAAAATTATAATTGTATTGCCATCTGTTGTATCTACATGTTTCTATATGAATTGCCTGTAAAAGTTAAAATAAATTATTTTGAATGGAAATTTCAAGAAAGCTGAAGTTTAAAATGAATGAACATAGTAAAACTATCATGCAGCATGTTATACTTATTTAAAATAAAAGTGTTAAAAGCATTAGTAATGCAAAATCTCACAAAAGTTTATAGGCGCTACCCCTGTGAGAAAGGGTTGTTTGTTTTATCGGTTAAGGATTTATTCAGATGAGGCACAATAGCAATTATAACTGGATGCTCTTCCTAACATCACCAATAACTTTTGTCACAGTTCGAACCCATGACTCCGTGCTTAAACTATAGAAAAATGATCTATAACCCTTTATAGACCACGGCTGCTCCCTTTTAGCAATGCAATAGTATTCTATTTATTTTATATGCAAGGAGGAATCCCACAAACCAAGATTTTTCAAACTTTCATTCACCTAAAAAAATTTATTTATCGATTTGCGAAGATTTAATCTGCCATTCTTTATTTAAACATGATGCAACACTTGACGTAGGAAATTCTTATCTTTAGCAACAGCACACAAACAACCAATAATTTCTTTGATGAGCTATAATCTGATAAATTGAAATAGTCTGCTTCCGTGCATAATCAATTATTTCTTTTGTTTTTATTGCAGATTTTTTAACTAATAAATTGTTTAATTTTTAGTTAGTCAAGCTATCTCTAGTATTTTCTTTTAAATAATTAATGCTATAAATAAAAAAAAAATATAAAGCAAAATTTAAAAAATTTAAATTATATCAGAGACAAGAATCTATTATGAATAGTGCGAAAAATTCTCTGATATGGTAGCCTACCATATAATCAATATAAAGTTGTCTGTATAACTAAAGCTGTTAATTAAATATTGGAAATATTATTAAGCGTTCGTAATAAATATATAACAAATACTTAAGTCTTGCTAAAATGTTTCAAAATGAGCACATATATACTTATGAGACTTGCACAGCACTATCACATAGGCAATTGCTGTATAAATTTGGCTTTTAAATTCAGCAGATATAGCATGAAGTTGGCAATGTCATTTAACACAACTTCCAGGCAGCATTTTTTATAACTAGCTTTTGCTGAAACAAATCAATATTTCAGTCTATAACAACTATCATTCATACAACTTATATATTAAATATAAAGCGATACGTCTTTTGCAAAATATCTGCAGCAGCTCAAAAGAGTTTGCTTAGGGAGTCTCTGAAGTTATGAATATAAACTATAATAATACTCACCTTTGTTAACAGTTTAATATACGTTTTCACTCAATAACCTCATTTACCTGTTTCATGTGCCTTTGTAATCTTATCAACAGGGTAAAAATACAAAACATACTTTCCAATTATTTATGATTCTAGTTTGCTGTATTCTCTGTTGGTTAAACAATATTTTCTATAAACACTTAATGAAGCTCTTCTGTTAGAATAAGTTGCTAACACACAGAAGTAGAGCAAGTTATCTAAACATGAAGGTCTTGTATTTGCAAACACTTTGCATTCTTGCTTGCATTGCTTCTATCAAAACTGAACGAGGTATGTCTAAATATTCATTTTCAAAGTTTTATATGAGTGTTATAAAAGTGGAAATGCATGGAAATTACAGCTAAAAAGTTCAAAATTGTTTGATATACTGTTTCCACGTTGTAGTTGAAGTTGATATTTGAGTCTAAAAAACCCGAAAAAAAATATTTTGCTCAAAACTGTTTTAGCAATGGCATATGTTAAGCACACAATGTCAACAGCTGAAGTATATTACATTTATTTATGTATGCAGGCTTTCAATTTGATAAAAATGAATTTAAAACTGAATTGCTCATTTTATCTTAAATTTAAATACAAGCAGGACCGAGGCAAAAATCTCATTTATCTAGTTTAATTCCTGTCTAAGGTTTCAGCATATGGTGAAACACTTAATAGGAAAGAAGCTGCAATATATGAGCCCTGCACCAGTTGTGTTATAAGAAGACAACTCCCAATTTCATTAAAAACTTATCATCACATTCTCAAAGTATATACAATATACATGAAACACATTGCCTAAGGTGGAAATATATTGTAATTTGTGATTCGTTCTATTATAATAGTAAAAAATTGTCACTGCCATTAAAATTTCTAAAATGTAAATTACAGTGATTGGATACAGAGGGTGTTATAGAGATGAAGGCAACAGGGATCTGCCTCATCGGGCCTCTTATCACGGAGATGGTTCTGTAAAGAACTGTATTGACTATTGTCAGCAAAAAGGTAAACAAGCTATCAGTGTGAGCTTTTTCACCCTTAAAGTGTGACTAATTTTAGTTTTTATAACTTAATATTTTTATAATACTGCGGCTGAGAAAATCTATGGTTTATATAGTATCAAATTATAGCAAGAAAAAACAATTTTATTATAGACAGTTTAATTTATCAGGTCTAAAGCTAGATTTAGGAGACAATTTTAATTTAATTTTGTAGGTTTTGACTATGCAGGATTGCAGCATTCTGGAGAATGCTTTTGTGGAAACCGATATGGCAGATATGGAAGGCTTGATGAGGCAGAGTGCGATAGATCATGCAGGGGTGATAGTAGTGAGATATGTGGGGGTCATTATGCTAATTCTGTGTACGTTGTGCCTAAATGTTCATGCAACATATCTTAAAATATTAATGAAAATTGGATACTCATGTTCAATAAATTGTTCTGCATAAATAATACTTCACGACAGCTTAATTAAAGATTGCAATTTAAACTGAAACACTAAGAAAAGATGTTTTAAATTTTTTATATTATAAATGAACAGAAGTTGTCATTTTTACTTTATTTTGAAATTTTATAGTATTATAGACAATTATATTTTAATTATTTTATGCACTGTATGTCTGTTATATAATAATGATAAAATGCTTCACCTGATTACGACCCCCTGCAGAAAGTTGAGAAAGTTCAACCTTGCTAACACTGCCTATACACTAATAAAAATAAATCAATATGAAACTAAATCTGTGATGTTTTACTGTATATAGCAAAAATAAACAATAGAATGACACAAATTTTCATATGCTGCAGGCATACAAATATAAAACCCAAGAGAGTTAGATATTATAAAATACTTTATTTATTTATTAAGCTATTACAGTATCATTCAATTGGTCAATAATGTACCTAAATTGAGTTTGAAACATATAAGCCAACAATATTCACAAGCTTATCATAATATGTTTGTGTTAGAGAATTAGAATTTATAGTAGGCATCCATCAGTCAGTCCGATTATGGGTGACACATCCTGTGGTGGGGAGTCTTGCTAAAAATGCATCAAAGTAAGCATATATACTTATATATAAGATATAGTAACGGTACCATCACAAATATAGCTATACTAGCTGCATGAATTCTGTTTGTTTAGCAAATATATGGAATTTGCAGTTTAATTTAACATAACATTCAGACAACATCTCTATAATTGATTTTTGCTGAAGCAAATCAATATTTCGGTCTAAAAACTACAATTCACACAAGTCATATATTAAACAAATAATACTATAGGATTTGGTAAAGAATCAATAGACTAAAAGAGTTATATGCTTTAAGAAACTCCCTAAAGTCATGAATAAATACTCACCTTTGTTAGCAGTTTATTATACGCTTTCACTCAATAAACTCATCTATCTGTTTTTGCATGCCTTTGTAATCTAATCAACAGGGTAAAAATACAAAACATACTTTCTAAATATTTATGATTTTTAGCTGTATAGCCTTTGTTTTTAATTAAACAATATTTTTTATAAACGTAGCATTTAATGCAACTCTCCTGTTAGAATTAGCTGATAACACACAGAAGTAGAGCAAGTTATCTAAACATGAAGGTCTTGTATTTGCAAACACTTTGCATTCTTGCTTGCATTGCTTCTATTAAAACTGAACGAGGTATGTTCAAATATTCATTTTTAAAACCTATATAAAGTAGATTGCTAATTTGAGAGCCATCAGTTCAAATTTCACAAATTTTGTTTGACAGCTAGCTTACTAACAACCTATCTAGGACAGCTGGCTTATTTTGCTATTAATTGTTAAAATAAGTTTGTCTATTCTAACATGTTTCTTGATGCAAACTTACTGCTTTGATTATGTGTAACTTAGTTCAACAATTATAGCATATCTTTTATTTAAATTATATTAGTGATTACGATGATGATTCAATCCATCAATGATTTATATTGGAAGCATTTTAAAGAAAAAAGGAAATTGCAGCTCTAAAATTTTTAGAATTGCTTGAAAATGTTCTAGGTTTGATAAGTTTTTATACATTGAGATATATATTTTTCTAGTTGATAACGAAAACTGCTTTTATATGCACTATCTTGAGTTTGACAAACGAAAAACGAAAATGTTTTTCCTAATAACGTTTTAGGGATAACATAATATTATGTTAGGCAGAAAATGTTATCAGCGGTATTATATAACTTGCTGGTGTATTGTGCAGGCTCACGTACAGTGTAATGAAGTGAATTTAAGACTGAATTTTTATTTTAAATACAAATGCAAGCTGGAAAAAATTGAAAATAATAAGAAGCACATTTATCTAGTTTGATCTCTGCCTTAGGTTTTAGCATATGATAAAACACTTGATATGGAAGAGTCTGCTATAGGAGCTCTTCACTAGTTTTTTTATAAGAAGACAACTTCCAATTTTATTTAGAACATTGTCAACAGATTATCAAAGTATACATGAAACTAATTGCTTATAGAATGCACAATATATTGTAGTTTGTGATTTCATTCGCAAGATAATGATTTCTAATGTAAATTACAGTGATTGGATACAGAGGGTGTTATAGAGATGAAAGCAGCAACAGGGATTTACCTTATAGAACTGACTTTAAAGACAACTCTGTAAAGAAATGTATTAGCCATTGTCAAGAACAAGGTAAACAAGCTATTAGTGTGACTTTTCTCACTCTTAAAGTGTGATCACTAATGTTAGTTTCTAGTGCCTAATACTGTTCATAGTACAACGGAGAGATAATATCTGGCTTACTTATACAATCATGAAGAAAAAATGATTTCATAGACACTTTAAATTGTCAGATCTGAAGCTAGGTTATTATAGGGACAATTCTAATTTAATTTTGTAGGCTATGACTATGCAGGTATGCAATACTCTTACGAATGTCGTTGTGGAAACCGATATGGTAGATATGGAAGGCTTGAGGAAACAAGTTGCAATAGGTCATGCAACGGCAATAGTAATGAAATGTGTGGCGGCTCACTGGCTAATTCAGTGTACGTTGTACCCAAATGCTCATGCAACATATCCTAAAATGTTAATGGAAATTGAATGTTCGTGTTCAATAAATTGTTCTGCATAAATTATAATACTTCATCACAGCTTAATTAAAGAGTGCAATTTGAACTAAAAAACTAAGAAAATATGTTCTTTTTTAAATAAAATATGTAACTGTCATGTTTGCTCTATTTCCAAAACTGAATATAAGCAAGAGTTTTACATTGTACTAGACAATATTTTTAATATCCGGTAATAATTATTTAATGCTTCACATAATTTATATGACCATTGTGATAACTTGACGTAGCTTTATTATAACACTGCCTATATAAGTGAACAAATATAAATAAATTATTATAAAACTAAAATGTGACTTTCTCTGTATGATAAAAATAAATGATAAAATGATGCAACTACGCATATAATACATTACAGACTAACATATCTGTAAGTGCAACACCCAGGAGAGTTAGATATTACAAAATACTTCATTTATTTATTAAGCTATTGCAGTATCAAATTAGTCAATAATGTACTCAAACTGAGTTTGAAATATATACTAGCCACTTATGTTAGAAAGTTGGGTTACACAGCCTTTATACATGCACAGAAACTTAGCCCAAGCACTAAGGCCTATATTGATAGCTGATGTTATGGCTAAAAGTTCTAGTTGTTATAAATTGCTTTGGCCTTAAGCTATGCTACTATTGAGTTTACTAAATGGCTTCCATGTGAACTAAATAATCAGTTTTAAATTAGCAGCTTCAATTGTTTCATGAGGGTGAAGAATGACTTTAGTTTGAGGTCTCAAGTTTATAGAGTTAGGTCCCAACTATGAACTTCACCCCTAATTTGGAGAACCCTTGAACACTACCTCAACACAATGCATGTTGAGCTAGGGCTTTTGGTTTTTTTAAATTATATAAACATTGATTGTATATATTAAATCATTAAAATTTGTTGTAGAGCGAAAGCTTTATAGCAGGGGTGGACAACTTTGTTTGCTCCGATGGCTAAGTTTAGAAGTCAGCCACATGATTGTACACATAATGAATTTAATTATAATGGAGTATAGTTTGAACTTATACTGTGCTTATCAGAATAACTATGACAGTTTTTACTTATGTCTTCAGCATTAAAAGAGCCACTAGAAAATGGGCAAAGGGCCACAGGGGACCTTAGGGCCCCAATTATCCACCCCTGTTCTATAGCAACATTTAGCATTGCTTTAAATTCTACATTCTATTATGATAACAAATGCGTTAGCCTTTAAAGATTAAATTAATAATGCATATTTAGGCTGCACATTCTTTAACTTTTGGAAATTTGCCAATAATTATATTTCTGTATATAATAAATTTGTAACAATGAGAGTTGATGACATCATTTCATTGTTGAACACATCTCAAAGCATCTATTCTGATTCTCAAATGATCAAAGCTAGTTTTCATGCTAATAATATTTTCTGAAGATTTCTGTATAATTTGTTAGATTTAGTGTTACTTAAACTCTGTATACTGAGGTGTATACTGAAGTATCTGTAGTTCTCAACCCTGACGTCATTATCATGGTGAGTATCACTCAGTCTAAATATTTCTGTTGTGATGGTCAAACTGTACACATTACTGTTCCAACAGTAATAGTGACTATAATAGTATTATTACTGTATTAGTTTTAGTATTAGTTTTAGTATATTACTAAATAATAGTTTAGATGACAGTAGTGGAAATTAATAGTCACTATAATAATTACTATGCCAATAGTAATAGTTACTTCTATTAGTACTATATAGTATTAGTGTTAGTGTTAGTACTATAATATTGCTAATGCAATTTAGACATTTCAGTATATTTTTGTAATCTTCCATTTTCTAATTAATTATTCACGAATTTGTTTACTGGGAGGTGATGAAAAAAAAGGTTATAGTAAGATTTAGTTTGATGGAATGTAACCATGATTGAATAAGAGCCTCTTTTATATTAGATTACAATTGAATAACAACTTATATGCTTCTAGAGTAATTAATAATAATATAATATAACATATATTATATATATATAGGGTGGGATTGGACAAATTCTCCCGATAGTAATGATGTTAGGACTATCAGCACGTCAAAGAAAAATTAATGAGTAAGTATTTTGAGTTTGTCTTATATTTTTGTGAGGTGCAGTACTTTTTCATTTATGTTAACTTAATTAAAAATTAGAAATACATGTATCGATAATCTTAATATACAGTGACGCTCAAGGAAGTAGTGGAAATAGCCGTAGTCGAAGGAGTAATGGCAGAAGAAACTGTGATGACTTAAACTCTTCACAGCAGTCTCGATCTACATCTAGTGGTACACCTACTTCAAGGACAGCTAATAAAAAGGAAAAGTAAGTTGCTAACTTAGCGTTTCAAATTTTTATAGCTGAATATTTTGAGATCGTATCAAACATTAGTTAATGCATGCTTTAATTGTGAACTGGTGATAAAGGCTCCATAACTTATGAACAATGTCTACGTGTTATAAATTGTGACATTATAATATATTTTGAACCAGTTATTAAAATGTTTGCAGACAATGTACCAGTACAACAGGCAATGTGCCTTCTCATTCATTTGAAAAATGTTCAGCACCTGCACAAAATGATGGAGAACAAAGGACTGGTGTGAATATCATGTTTGGATCTTTTGCGGAAAGCTCTAATTCTCGTAGCGGTGATCAAGGAGAAGCTACCAGATCTATCAACAGAAGAAACATAGGGTATTGCGATAGTGTCTTAAATCATAGATAATAGAAAAGTGTAACAGCATGGTTTTATGATGTTACTTGTACATGGTTTTCAGTAAGTTAATTAGTGAACAAACACAATATTCAAATCATGCATGTATTTTAGTAACTGTTGAGTTGTTGTTTAACTGGTCTCAAATTTTTTGAAACATTTGTAAGATCCACAAAATTAAATGTATAACCTGTTTTTCTATAGGTTACCACCAGTACAGCCAAACTTCAGAGTTTCTTCCAGCTCTTCTGGGCGTGATGAGACTACCAGGAGTTTTCCTAACATGTTTGTTCCACAGTTTGGGCGACTAGCAGCCGATATTCACAAAGACCAAAGTATAAATTTCACAACCACTCCTCAATTCAAAGCCTACACCCCACCTGAAAACACTGCTACACAACTACCTTGTAGATCTCAGTCAGATGGCCAACTTCATGTACGCCCTGTCTTCAATGAAATACGAAATGACATCACATTCTGTTCAATGCCAGATATATTCTACTTAAGTTTTTACAAACAGTTCATAGACTCAAACAGATCAGATTGTAACACATTCACTCCTGGATCAATGCCAGACATATCCGATTTCAGCCGCTATCAGAAAAAGATAAAAAACAACAACACTATTCCATCTTCCTCAGCAACAAACATCACTTCTTTTACCACTAGTCCAATACCAGAAATTTCTGCTTCCATCATGCCTAACCAAAGAACTACAGAGCCCGCCAGATCAAACTTATCCGCAACTGATGTAACCAGCAATGACCTCACTGCAGCTTCAGCAACTTATCCACTAGCATCTGGAAACTCTGCCAACCCTCCACCTGCTCCAATTTCACTTTCAGCTCTTTTCAGTAGCTTCTGTCGTCTCACCAACACTATTGTTACCTGGTCATGTCGTTGGCTCCGCCTCATGTTCCACTGGCTTCTCTAAGTACTAACATTTTCAAAAATTCTTCTCTTCTTTAGAAGTGTATGAGCACGTCAATATTTTCATTACTGTTCAATTATTTTGGTTCTAAGTGCTTACGTGCGCACTGCTATACTTTTTTAGAAATATTGTTTAGAACACTACTGTTTTATTTTTAGTGTAAGTCATTCTAACTAAATTTTTTCTTCAAAATATTTTAATCCATTCATTCTTAGTTCTTATTACATTCTTCAGAGTGGTCAAACATCAAATATTGATTGCTATTTTTTATTCTTCTCACAACAAGATGGTCAGATATAGCATCAATTTCTTTAACTAAACATAGCTATATGATCTGTCAAAATACTGACAGCCCTGCCATATTATGAAAAATATTTTTTGTTAAAAAATTATTTTATCAGCAACAGGATTTCAGGTTGGTTAATCCTGATATTCCTTTCATTCTTTTTCTTAAAAGTTTTTGTGAGCTTATTTGTTATCAGCTTCTTAAATTTTAAAAATAAACTGTTGTAAATGCATGATTTGATTATAATACATGATGTAACATGTTATACATTTATTATCAAAATACTTTTAGTTCACATGAAACAAAAGCTATTTAATTGGAAGCTTATCATAGCTTTGCTTCTAGAAGCTTACCAGTGAATATTTACACAACAAAGTAAAAACAAGAAAGAAGCAGCATTCATTTGAAATAAAATAAAGTATAGTTTGCATGTAATCCGTGTGGGCATCTCCACGGATTTATTCACTTGCATGGAAACGCAATGAGTATGGCAAAAAGTGAGATCAACTTCTATTTTTGTCAGAGCATAGTTTTACAGTATCTAATTTTCAGACATAATCTTATATGTTCCAATCCAAGATTATACATCACATCAAAAATATATGTTGTGTCTGCCCCAGACTCAACATTTTTATTATGTAATAAGTACCAACATCCTCAGCATGATAATCTAATCTAGAACCAGTTTTATATTTGTTGTAGACCAACATATTACAGCAAACGCATCAGCTTACATCGCTGATGCCAAAAAACATAAAGCTTATGTATTCTACAATTTACATTTGTAACAAATGGATAGCTTACTTCTAAACTTTCAGATAGTTTATTATAGAAGGCTGTCTCTAATCAATGCTGTTTCAAATGTCTCAAACGGAGAATGATAAATTACATGGGTGATGAAATATTAAATGCGTGTTTTCAATGAAGCCATAGCTATACGAATGAATGCTTTCAGTCTATTTTTAGGTTTTTCACACTCCAAATGTTTTAAGTTGATAGGGCTATAGATTTACATTGGACTGGGCTGTTATACATTAAAAATCACCTCATTTTTTTCAAAGAATTTTCTTTGCTTAACCTACCACAACGTTTATTTGAACTGCTTATAAGCTATACATTTATATATATATATATATATATATATATATATATATATATATATATATGTATATATATATATATATATATATATATATATATATATATATATATATATATATATATATATATAGTTGATGCAGCATATATGCTTTGGCAGACGGTTTATCATTCAATATATTCTCAAATTTTATTATATCTGAAAGATCACCAAAAGACTCACAACTAAAAAATTTCTAAAAATATAATGAATTTGGCACAAAAAGTTTGTATTCAAATCTGACACTAATTAAAAAATGTTAAAACAATGTGCAGAGTATAACAATAGAAGAGTAAATAAATCTGAAGCTCATAACAAAAATGACATAATATGACATAATTTTCAATTATGGTTTTATACCTAGAACTTGTAAGTTACAAAACATGATATTATATAGTTGCAGAAGTAAACTTAAATTAAATTATAATCTACATAATTTTTTATTGGTATGTAACCAAAGCAACACTTTCAAAACATTTTTTTATTGAGTAGTTTATGCCTAACTCAAGCCTGTCTCAAACACTGCCAGTGTGCTGTAACCACCACATGTACTCTCGTAGTCTGAAGTACACAATTCATCACACTCAGAATCTGATACTTGATAGTATCTGTTAAAATCGTGACTGCAATAACATCCATTTGGTTGTCCAATTCCAGCAAATAGGTAGCCTACAATAATAAATGTGATTTATAGTTATCAGTCAATAAAATAGTGCAAATATATTATCAGGCTTTGAGTTAAATTTAATATTATTTATTTTATTCTTTTTGTGAGTTACAATTCATATTCATTTGACATTAAAGAGGCATATAATCAACCTCATATGTTCTCATGTTGTGCCAAGTTGCTAAGCTTTAATTTATTTATATAAGACAATAAATGCAATACATATAACACCAGATATAACAAATTGCTTGTTTAAAAGCAAATAAATTTTGCAAAACAGTGAATAATTGTGCTTTATAAGTGATATTCTTTTTTAAAATTGTTGCAAAAACTAAATCTTATTCTGACTAATTTATCATAAATTCAGCAGATTGTTAGATTGTCATATTCTCTCACCTTCATCTTTACATTCACTCTTACACAGTGTAGGAGTCAAGTCATAATCTGAGATGTAAATAGAGACATTCATGGCTCTGTTTGAAAAATAATCTTGATAGCAGCCTAAAAATACAGTTGGAATCTAAGTTTAGTCATCAGCTTACACTTTATAAGCAGTATGTCAAAATATTTATTTGTTTTTATGAAAGTGTTTAAATCATTACCATTAAAAACATAATATTATACTTGGTGTTCGATTGTAAGCTGAAAATTTGATATATGGCATGGCTTTAAGAATAATCGTGAATGTTTTCTCACCCAAATAGTCTGTTTTGTAGATAGAGTTGGATAAAAATCCTCCACAGTTCTCATTCCCAACTGGACAATCAAGGTTACAAAAATACGATTCACCATATGAACCGTAAGACTGTCCACAGTGACATTCAGTCTCTGATTGTAGTCCAGCATACCTGTAACCTAACAATTGTAAACTTATTAAATTATTCCTGCACAAAAGTTTTGTGTAATGTTTTGGCTCAATTTGATTAAAAAAACAAAACTGAGCAGGCATAGTTGTTAGTTTTTACACACTAAAGTAGAGCCCGAAAATTTATATGCCGCTTTTATAATTTCAATCTGGCCTATTTGCTACTTTTAGAAATCTTCAGTTATAGCTAAAAAAAAGAGTACTTCATGAATAATCAGCAACTGTTTGGTCAACTAGAGAGCTGTATTTCACACAAGGCAATAGTAGACTAAAAACACAGCTGTAATTATAATATGTTTAGAAATTAAAAGTCTTGGAGGTATACTCACACTGACTAAAAATAAAAATTAACAATTTTTTTTTGATTTGTCAGATTCAAATTAGTTTAGTTACAATGGGTTGATATTTCACATTACTTTTACTTTTACGTTATGTAATCATGCCTAAAATTTAACTTTTCAATTGTTTCCAACTCCCAGCTTTTCTAGCAATTATATTGAGACTCGTATAGCAATGTTTTGCCTACCTTTGTTTGAACACGTAGAAACACACTGGCTGGGGTTGTTGTCCCAAAAGTATGTTAACACTGGTAGGTCATTTGTCCAAAGAGAATCTTGGTAGCAGCCAAGATAGTGATACTTCTGGTCTTCTACAGCATTGTTTTATTATACATAAAAGGTTTCACACAAATATATGTTCATCAAAATGTGTATATTATTTTTCAAACCTTGATAGTACAAAATTAAAACTACCATTTTTGAAGTAAAACTAGAAGCAAAAGAAAGTTATATTTATTTAATAATCACTGGCAAATTAGTAAAACGAAATTAAAAAATATCAATTTTAATTGCATTTTGATTTTAATAATCAGCTTAAAACATTCTCAATAAATCAGACCTAATAATAGTATATTGAAAGTCTTTAAACTTAGACTTAAAATTATTTAAACCAGAGCCTATAATTGAGCTCATTCATTTGAATATTATTATAAATTGACACTTTTTATTCACCGCTATACTACAGCACCTATACAAGTATAGCTTTAGATTAAATAGATAAAAGCAACCTCAGGTTTTCAAATGATAGTAGAAAACTGTTGGTTTATAAATATACATTAGTATATTTTGATTTTACTTCAACTGCATTCAGGTAATGTTTAAAAATAGAATTTGACATCTGCATAGATCATCAAATGTCTTTTTTAAACAACATTTAAAAGTTATAGAGTTAAAAGATAGGATATTTTATGCTTTCAATTTAATATGCTTTAGTAAAACTATAAGTTTTACTATTGCGAAGGTGTGGGCCATGGTACTCTGTTCTGTGCTGATGAGGGGACAAATCCCGAAACAGCTGCTGTCCACAGATTGAGATATATATGTGTATATATATATATATATATATATATATATATATATATATATATATATATTTAATGGGCAACTTGGTTATTTATATATGTTTTACATGTTGTGTAAATTTTTAGCCCATGTAGTTTACAAATATCTAAAGCTTAATGCAACAGTTACTTGCATACACTTACTATTGGCATCAGTTTTAAACACTGAGTTGAAGTTGTCTCCCCCACATGTGAGGTCGCTGTAGTAGTCACAAGCTTCATCACAAGATTGTCGGAGAGATTCGCTATATCTGTTTGGGTCGTTGCCACAGTAACAGTTCCTGCCACTCAAACCAGCGAACTCATATCCTGCAACGAACTTGATAAATAAACAAACCCAAGCTTATGTGGTGGTTTGTAGAGTAGATATATTTGAAAAGTGTTTTTATATTTGAAGCTCTTATAACCCATTATATAGTTTATCTACTTAAGATAATTCTAGAAGATGTTGTAATTTTATATTAAATGTTGTATATTGCAATTTTGAATGCAATTTATTGCAACAGTATTTTTCTTTCAGCATATCAAATATATAATATATAATATGATATAAAGAGAAAATTATACATTATTATATATTATATACAACAAATGAGCATAAACCTAGGCTATTTACTGTTTGAATTTAGCATTTTTACTTCAATGACTTTTTTCTTATTAGCTGAGAAAATTTAGACTGTTTTTATCTTGAAAACTATTAAAACCGAAAGAAACAATATAATAGAGTATAGAGGTTGTTGCAAGCACTTTATAATATACAAAATTTGTGTAAACTGAATAAAGAAGGTGTAGTAACTGTAGTATTAAGATTAGCCAGTGGTGTAATGGTATAGTGCATGCATGCAAGCCGGGAAGGTTTCGAGTTTGAATCCCAGTGGGGGCAAAAGTTTGATAGTATCTCACTTACCATCGTCACCACACCGAGATGTGCAGGTTTGTGGAGTAGCATCATAGTAACCCAAATAGTAGGAGGTATCATCTAAAGCTGATGAGAATGTAGAATCAGCAAAGCAACCTACAAATACATTTAGATAGTCAGCTAGTTCTCCGTAAATATTATGGAATTCATCACTTCGTTTTGTGCAACGATGCCATGTTTTGACAAATTTAGTACTATATATATACAGTGATTTAACCTATCTCACAGTCTCAGTTCTCACAAGAAAGCTTAGACCTCCCCCCCCCCCTCTTTTGTGGCTTATGCATGTGTATATATTAGAACAAAATGAGAAAAATTGACAAATCCATGAGTTAAATCTGATAATGAGGTTTCTAGACCTGCAGCTCAGTGAGATACAGAGAGAGCACTACGCATTAATATTCATGTTTTGTGCCAATCAATGTAGCGCAGGTCGTTATTCGTCAGTCAAATTCTTATAATTCTACAATATCTATAATAAACTTTAATGAGCCTAAAGAAATGTTATTTGTATGCACGTTACATTTGAAGGATGCGATTTATAATAGCAGATCAAATGATAGTATTGAACTGCATTTCTAAAGAATTTAATCAGTTGTATAGAATTTTGTTTATTTTATATGTCTATATAAACTATAAAGTTGCAAAAAATATAATATATACTGCATCAAAAAAACTAATTGGCAAGCTTAAGTTCAATAGATTAAAAGAAAATTAGCTTTCAATCATTATATTTTTATTATAAAAGTTATCAAATATATACTATTGTTTTATTGTACAATATTTAAAGAATTTTGCAATAAGTATAATAAATCCTTTTACACAAACTAAAATTTAAATATTGATTAGTTTGTTCATGTGTAATAAACTGATAACCAGAAATAAAACTATAAGCTTAAATAAACATATGTACTGAGCATTACAAGAATTATAAGTCAAACAAGTGATGACACAGATACTCACCAAGATAGTTTGTTCTGTAAACCGAGTTGATATAACTTCCCCCACATTCTCTGTTGTCAGCAGGACAAACAGAGTTGCAATCACTTTGATCTAACTCAGAATATGAGCCATAAGATGAGCCACAGTAGCAGAGATATTCGTCCTGCAGGCCTGCATATTTGTAACCTGAGAAAAACGCAATTAATTCAATTTAATTTAATTTGATTGTTTTAATAAAAGATATTTTAAAAAACACTGGTTATTATTTGTAAATAGTATTTGCTAGCAGCTTATATTTTATTCAATTAAGTTCCTCTTGTAATAATTCATATTAATTTAATCTAACGGTATTGCTACAATATATGGCAGTTTGAAAGAATTTTTTGTACAACAAAAAACACAAAGTTGTTCAATTATTTTGAAAAATAAAATAATTCTTAGAATCATTAAAACTACTTTCAGTGAAGTTATAACGTGTGAAGTGTGAAGCTCAGTCAAATTTTAAAAATTTATTGCAAAATAATGAAAATTGTTACAAATCTTGTTTAAAATTTATTGATATTGCAATAATATCTCAATTTAATACTTAACAGTGCTGCAACTCACCTCTTTCAGAGCAGTAACCGCTACACTTTGAGACGGAGTTGTCTGTTCCAAAGTTGTAATAGTCACCATCAAGGTCTCTTATAAATGCGCTATCATCATAGCATCCCATGTAAATTGGTTCGGCTAATAATTAACAAGAAAAAAAATTTGTACAAGCTTTTCTTAAACATTGATAAAATTCACAACATTTAAAATACTTTGTCTTAATAATCTATATAAGGAATAAAAATGTACAAAATAATTTCTCTTTTTTGGCTTCAATATATACAATGGCTTTTTTATTAGCAAATACTTTGTTAAATAGAGTACAGCAAAAATAGTTAAATTTAGTAATTATTTGATTATATGCAAGGCTTACAAACAAACATGCACCTATAATATTTGTAAAATAATTGCCACCACTGGGAATCAAACCCAAATCCTCTGGCTTGCAAGCAAGTGTGCTACCATTACACCACAGAGGCCACAAGGCAAACTCAACACTACAATATTATAACTGTTAGATATAATACTTACTTGTCCATTCCTGCGTGGTGTATTCAGGAGTTAAGTCACTCCCACTACCGACACCAAATATGATTACCACAACCTGTAAAGTTCAACAAAATATATATAAAACTTTTGCAGTTCGAGCTAAATAAATATACATAAATTACTAGACTTATAGAACTATCTAGGAAGCTATTTTAGTCCAATTTTTGCAAATTAAATATCATATATAATAACTAAGTAGCCTAATACAATAGACATAAGTATATATAATACTTTAGTAA